>CM075977.1:140961259-141205663 GCA_038087875.1 Malacoraja senta
CTATTTCCTGCCTAATGTGGATTTCCTTCAGTTCCTCCGTCACCCCAGATCCTCTGGCCACTACTATATCAGGAAGATTGTTTGTGTCCTCTTTAGTGAAGACGGATCCAAAGTACCTGTTCAACTCATCTGCCATTTCCTTGTTCCCCATAATAAATTCACCTTTTTCGGTCTTCAAGGCTCCAACTTTGGTCTTAACTAATTTTTTCCTCCACATACCTTAAGATGCTTTAACTATCCTCCTTTATATTCTTGGCTAGCTTACCTTTGTATCTCATCATTTCTCCCCGTATTGCCTTTTAAGTTATCTTCTGTTGCTCTTTAAAAGTTTCCCAATCCTCTGGCTTCCCGCACATCTTTGCTATGTTATACTTCTTCTCTTTTATTTTTATACTGTCCCTAACTTCCCTTGTCAGCCATGGTCGCCCCTTACTCCCCTTGGAATCTTTCTTCCTCTTTGGAATGAACTGATCCTGCACCTTTTGTATTATTCCCAGAAATACCTGCCATTGTTGTTCCACTGTCATCCCTGCCAGGGTATCTTTCCTGTCAACTTTGGCCAACTCCTCCCTCATGGCTCCATAGTCCCCTTTGTTCAACTGTAACATGGACATCTCCGATTTACCCTTCTCCCTCTCAAATTGTAGATTAAAACTTACCATATTATGGTCACTACCTCCTAATGGCTGCTTTACCTCAAGTTCCCTTATCAAATCCGGTTCATTACACAACACTAAATCCAGAATTGCCCTCCCCCTTGGTAGTCTCCAGTACAAGCTGCTTTAAGAATCCATCACGGAGGCACTCCACAAACTCCCTTTCTTGGGGTCCAGTACCAACCTGATTTTCCCAGTCTACCTGCATGTTGAAATCTCCCATAACAACCGTAGCATTACCTTTACTACATGCCAATTTTAACTCCTGATTCAACGCACCCTATATCCAGGCTACTGTTTGGGGGCCTGTAGATTACTCCCATTAGGGTCTTAACTAGAATTATACATACAATATGGAATTCTGGTCTTTATAATTCATTTTGAGTTAAATTCAGGTCAATATTTTATCAACTGAAATATGATTTAAAAAGCAAGGATAACAGGAAAGGGCGTAAACTAGCAAAATTAATTTAATAACATCATAATTTCCTTCTATCTTTATGTGCGATTGGGTTACATTAGTTAACTAGAAGTAAAATTTAATATCACTAAAGAAAAATAAATGGTATTCATTTCTTTACTTTAAACAGAATAAAATGAAACCGATTTCTAGCTGTGATCCAATTATTTCAGATAAAACTATTTTGTAATTGCAATTTAGACTTCAAAGCCACATTTCATCTGAGTCAAGTATTTAACTTGACAGGATATGCACAAGAATTTAAATAATCTCAAACCAAAACATGATTCAAAGATCTTAAAAGGTGTGTACAAATACAGAATTGAATACTTCCAACAACAAAGACAAGACTACTAAGAGTTAACAGCTTTCAGCTCCAAAGAAAACTGAGATAGATATTAGACTCAATAAGTGGAGACCATTTAAAGATTTCCTTTCAAACAAGAATTGTCCAGGCAACATTAAGGCACTAATTGATGCAAATTAAATCTTGATTTTTCTCACTAATGTGCCACTTTAGTCCAATAATTATAGCATCAAAAGCTTTCATGCCAGTTGCCAAGTTAAATGTCTTTAATATCACCAAATTGTCAGAATCTGGTAAAATAATCTCTCCCAGCCTCTTTCCTACACTTCCTCCCTCCTCTTCTCTCCTGGATCATGGCTTTATTTTGCAATAATGTTTGGGCTACTGATGAGCCTCAATGTGGTATTGACCGAGACCATGTGAACGTCAATGTTTCCCATTCCCAGGGGTTAATTTGAGAGAATCTCAATATCTACCTTCCTGCCTACACTTGGAATCGACTGATTAATTTCTTGTTTGTGTCTGAGGAATATGCAGCCACGAGGATCAATATAAGGTCAGACCTATCCATCTGAGGTTGATGAAGTTGAAAAATTCTTCACTATCGTATAAAGTGGAGGGAGTCTGGTGTCCAATGATTTATAATTCTGATTTTATAGCCTGAACACCATTGTCTGGAATGTTGATATGGACTCATCTGTGATGGGATGGAGGAGAAGGGGGGAGGGCGGTCACCTTCATCTTAGCACCTTGCTAGTCTCTTGTTGTGGGCTTGCAGGCTCAGCTAGTTGACTAGGCACACACTGTAATACCAGCAAAGTTTCTGTAGGACCAGAGTGGAGAGGGAGAGGTTCTTATCCATGTTGTCTGTTGACCCAGCTAGGGCTGCAATCTCTTGCTCCAGTTCTGGAGAAAGGGGCCATGATCATTTCCTGTTCACCTACTTGTTAGGTAAGAGATGTGAAAATACTGGTTATCTGGTTGGTGTCCGACTGTTGTTTCTGGGGCATTGGTAAACATCTGAGAAGCATATGTCCTGAAATGTACATTTAGTTTCCTTTTTCAACCTCATCTCTTTTTTCTTTCTTTTGGCCATTGTTTCTTCCTTTACTCCTTATTGCCTATCCCTTTATGTCTCCATCCCTCTCTTTCTCTCTTCCAGTGCTGGCATCAATTTCATTCCATGCATTATTATTCAACCTTTGTTTACTCGGCTTCTCCAACATTGGAGTTAAATGTTTCTCCGCCATATATAAATGATATTAGAGAAGGTTATTATTTAATAAATGTCTCATCTTATTAACTGTTTGAAAGTTGCCACTAGTAAATATGAAATGGCACGCTATCTCTTTCAAGTTGGAGAATGTGCTGATCTTAAGGGTCTGTGATATAACACTTTAGATAAACTATCTTGCTGAAAACCCTTCTCTTACCAACTATTGATTTTCTTCTCTCAGCTGGAGCTGTCTGGAATGCACTTACCAGTCTGTTTACTGCTTCGTGCAGTTTAAATGCTTGGTTTCATGTTGTCTAATGGAATTAAGTAACCTTGTAAGTATTTTCCTGGGAGAACTGAATACCAACCTCATCTCATTCACAAGGTAAGTACTGTATATGGAACACATTATGCCTTCCCCTGCTCAAGGCTATGGTTCATATTTTATAGTTATAGACAATGATGAAATTAAATTTTATTTTAAGCATTTAAAGATAGCACAAAACAGTTTGAAAATTCCATGTCACTGTCTTTTTTGATGTGTTCATTAAAGGCAAGAGATATGGTTGGTATTGAACACCAAAACTTTGCACCAGCCAGTGCCTCATTCAATGCATAGGGTTCAGATTCTTCCAACAACTTGCCCTCATCTTCTGAAAGAGGGATTGTAAAGTTCAGCAACAAATTATTTTGTACTGTGGGCACATTCACTCCCAGAAACTGGGCCTGAAATACCTAATACTAATTTTGTGCAAGTTATACAAAACCAAATGAAATCTGGGCTTTGTCAAACCAAATCTCAAAAGATGAGAAGTAGAGAGTTTGCATATTTCGATAGCCTAAAATAATCCCAGGAAGGAATCTAAAGAAGATATCAGGGAGGAGGATAGGATAGACAAAATTCCCATATCTAATACCAAGCTGATTAGTTACACTTTGGGCAAAAGAGAAAACTCTACCATTGGGTTTATCTTGCTGATGCTGCAACACCTTTTTGTACCTCATAATGTTGTAATACAATTCTGATATAACTTACATTATGCTTTTTCATTTGTTCTACCTTTGTACCACCTTCTGACTGGCTGTGTTTCTATGCAGCTTCTATATAATAAAGGTGCACAGCATTAAGAAAATGATTAGGAAATAGCTTGCCTTTGACACTTATTTTAAGGGTGCAGCATATAGTCATTTATTACCAGGTCTCAACCTGTATGGAAAATTAATGTGCATTTAAGTTCCCTTAGCTTGTTACACTTGTATCACATATTTTTTTACTCATTTAAAGAGTCATGCAGCACAGAGACAGACCCTTTTGCCCGACTTATTCATACTAACCAAATTTTCCCCTTTCAATTAGTCCTATTTGCCTGCATTTGGACCATATCCCTTTAAACCTTTCCTAATCACTATCTGCCCAAATGTATTTTAAATACTGTTGGAGCACCTTCCTTATTGGCCTGACCTGGATTATTGCTCTGAGTCCTTTAGATGACTTCCTCTTGAGCTCTGGTTTCGGAGAATAGGCAACTTGTTATGGGTTGGGAAGAAGGGGGAGGTGGCTGTTGGAAGATATGGAGGAACTGGGGTGGTGTGAATTCTACCTCATTTCTCAGACATCAACTCTTCAGCAATCCAATGTATCAGTTTGAATTGTTAGTCTTCTCCCTGTAGAAACATCTCAGAAATCTAAGCGGGAACTGCAGCTTCTAAATCTGCCAAGAGGTGTCTCTCTTCATACATTACATAAAAATGTAACATATTGCCCAGGTGCAACCACTACACTTAATAGATAAATATGATGGACAATGGTGTTACACAAAAATTGTAGCTAAGAAAGCAAAATGTGAAATGGCAGCCTGTGCTCCACACATCTGAGCTTTAAGGTGAAAAAACTTATTAGTAGTCATTGCATGATATTTCAAAGGGAAGGGGGGGGGGGGTAGGAGGCGGGTGGGTAGGATAAAGTCCTTACCATGCTGGTGTCCATTGAGGCCACAGGAAAGGTAATATAGCTTCACCAAGTAAACCTATCTGTTACAGAGAGTTGAACAGTAGTTCAACACACCATTCCATATCTTGGCTCTTGATGAGGTGCAGGCTGTCCATGTCATTCTTCCTGCATTAGTGTTGTGTGCCATCTCCCAGCAAATTCGGAGGTATCAGCATTCCTTGTGCTCTCCTTAGCAGTTGCCATGGTGCCACCTCGCTATAGTCTTTAGATTTTATTGAGGTGCTTGCTCCCCTAAGTTATTTTCTTATTTGCTAGGTTTCTACAACCTTCACTAACTCTTTACAATCAGCCATTTCTTCCTGGCCTCTCCACAACTGTGGTTGAGATGACAACTCACCCATCTCCACTCAGTACTTTTATATCCCAGTCCTACCTCAGTTACTTTTAAGGTGTCAACCTCCCCACATTCACTTTCCAATTGTTATGAAGGTGCCAGATTTTGATGCTCTTCTCTTGGCCTGTCCTTGCATGGGACAGTACAGCAGTAGTGTTGCTGCCTCGCAGCACTGGGTTCAATCCTGACTACAGGTGCTGTCCGTATGGAGTTTGTACGTTCTCTCTGCGCCCGCGTGGGCTTTTCCAGGTGCTCCGGTTTCCTCCCACACGCCAAAGATGTACAGGTTTGTAGATTAATTGGCTTCTGTAAATTATATATTATCCCTAGTATGTAGGATAATGCTAGTGTGTGGGGTGATTGTTGACGGTGTGGACTCGCCGGGCCGAAGGGCATGTTTCCATGCTGTATCTCTAAAGAATTGTGTTGAGATGCTGTCTCTTACGTGGGGCAGCTCTGCAGGCATACTAAACACAACAACACAATGAAGGGCCTGCATTCCCCCATTGCCAGAGTGAAGCAACATGTAAACTGAAGGAACAGCACTTCATATTCCGCTTGGTTGGTTTACAACCTAATGGTATGGACATTGAATTCTCCAATTTAAGGCAACTAACCTATTAAAAATCTCACCCTCCACCCCCTTTTCTTCCCTGTGGCCCACCTAGAAGCACACTAATTTCTCCCTTTTGCCCTTCCCCTCATTCCCTTCCACCTCTATTCCTTCCTCTAGATATAGATTTTATGCCATCTCGTCTTTATCTCCTTATCTCACATGTTTGCCTTTTCATCTCTGGTCTGTGTCCAACCACCGGCCAATCAAAAATCCCCACTCACCTGCATCCAACTATCAGTTGCCAGACTTTGTCCTCCCCCCTCCCCTTCTACAATCAGTCTGAAGAAGGGTCCCAACCCAAAACATCACTTATCCATGTTCTGCAGAGATGCTGCCGGACCAGTTGAGTTACTCCAGCACTTTGTGTCTTTCTTTGTAAACCAGCATCTGCAGTTACTTGTGTTTAACTAAATGTACAATATATTATCAATTATTCTAAGTAAACCACATCAGAATAGTGTAAGCCAATGTATGTAATGCAACCCTTTATAGTGCAAACTCCATAGTTGTTGCTGAGGTAGGGTTGCAGTTAGTATTGTTCTGAGTGGTTCAAGAACCTGATGGTTGATGGGAAGAAGCTTTAACCTGGAGGAAATGGTTCTTAGGCCTTGTACCTTCTTCCCGATGGTAGCAGCAAAATGGGAGTATGGTCGGTGTGGTGTGGGTCTTTGATTATACTTCGGAGTCACGTTAGTGACTACGTGAAGAAGACGCATCAGGGCGCATGCGCGTCATTACATCGGTCGCATTGGCGCACAGACAGCGGGAGGACAGAGCTCCTCCCGTGGTAAATACTTTTAGAGTATTTTTAAAGAGTTTTAAGGCTCCAGCTAAGTGAGATACTTAGCTGGAGTAAAAGAGTTTCCTTTACTGTGGTGCTGTGCTCTGTGTTTTGTCACAGGCAGCACCATGGTGAAGACGAGCAGGGGAGGACAGAGCTCCTCCTGTAGCAAGTATTTTTAAAGTACTTTTAAAGTACTTTTATAGTTTTAAAGCTCCAGCTAAGTGGGGAACTTAGCTGGAGGGGAAAGTTCCTTTTTTGTGGTGCTCTGTTTCATATTGCAGGCAGCACCATGATGAAGATGACCAGGGGAAGGGCAGCCGCAGGTAAAGCATAGGAGAGCCGCGGGAATGCGGTCTGTGAGCGGCTGCCTCGTATCCCTGCATAGTCGCCGACCGGGAGCGGGGCGACTTCAGACTCGGTGCTAAAAAGAATCAAAGCCAACGCCAGTCGGGTGTAAGGCACAGGGAAGTCTGGGAGGCCCTTGGACTCAACTGAGTCGGGCCACAATGAGCCTGTACGGGGCTGGAGATGTTTTAAAACGGTTGTCCCAAATGGAGCACCTCATCCAGAGGTTGCTCCAGAAACGCACACTCCGGGGGGAGGAGTTGTGTGGGCAGTAGGCTGCAGAAAGGCCACGCCGGCAGCACCTGGTAGAGGGCTGCTTAAAGCACCCTCATGCATGAGGTGAGTGCAGAGGGTCAGCTAAGTTCTGACCCCGACTCTGACGGAGATTTGAACTTAGCGAAGAACGGCCGTTGTCAGAGGTCCCGTCAGAGTCTGGAATCACCAAGAGACCGGGGTAACTGCGAGTTGCTGAAGGTGCCAGCAGTGCCACTGGGAGAAGAGCTGGCCTCCACGATATAGAGGCTGCTGGATAGCACCCTCATTTAAAAGGCGCTTGCAGAGGGTCAGCTCAGTTCTGACCCGACTCTGATGGAGACTTTGTTGACTAGCGAAGACGGCCGTTGTCAGAGTTCCCATCTCTGGCAGTACGATTCGCTGTCCAGTCAGAGTCTGGAATCACCAAGAGACCGGGGTAACTGCGAGTTGCTGAAGGTGCCAGCAGTGAACCGGGTGATATGGAGCCAGACGGGCGTGGGCGTGCAGTGCCCAGGAGATGAAGCTGCAGAGAATCCTGAAATTACTTGGCTCAGGAATCACGGCGTTCGCGAGAACGGTGGATGGAGGGCATATGTCGGAGACGCATCAAGAGGTACTAGGATTGCTTTGTAGCACCCACTTTTTAGATAAATTGTCTCAGGGAAAGTGCCATTCGGCCCACCATTAATTCCAAGATTGCAGTATTTTTCCATCCCAGCAACATACAGCTGGCAAACCTACTCTTCGGAGAGGACCTCGCCAAGAGTGTCAAGGACATGGATGACGAGGCAAAGACGGTGGGCTTGATCAAGCCACCGGCAGTCGGCAAGTTTCCAAAAAAAGAAAGCACCCCTATAAACGAAGCGGGAACATGGTCAAACATCCACCAGGTACCAAGGAGGTAGGTGCGCCTGGTTCTCAGGTGCACATATCAAATGTGACACAACTTAAATCTGGGGTACATTACATCTGTTTCTGGGATGAATGGAAGCAAATTACCTTAGCTCTGTTTATACAGAGTGTTATTCAAAGGTTTCGAATGGATTTCAATCCAAATTGTGATTTGCACATTGAGCATGTTCTTGGGAGAACTATTCAGTTTTCATTAACAGAACAGATGGATGTTCAGACTGCGCTTGCAAGCTTATGTGATAAAGGTGTAATGGTAAAGTTGGTTCACCAAACCCATCAATTTGTGTCTAATATTTTCCCAGGCCAAAAAAGGATGGGGGATAAAGTATAGAGATTGTAAGATGGAATTGTCACTGCCAAGCAACTGGGTCAAGAGGATGCTATATGGTGACTATAGACCTTAAAGATGCGCAATACTCAATGTCTGTTTATTTGCAGGATAAGGATATTTGAAATCCTGGATGGATGAACTATGGCAACAAAATTGTTAAAACCTATAATAGGCATGCTGAGAGACCAGGGTCAGGTGCTCATGGCTTACCTCGATGATATCTTGATTACAGGGGTATCCAAGACAACAGCTGAAGTAACAGGTGATAGTTGTTAAATCCAATTTTCAAAGATTGGGCATTATTCATCCAGTGGAATCCAAATTAACACCTGACTATTTGGGTCACAATTGATTCAATTAACTGACTCTGCCCAGGGAAAAAGGGTAGAGCTAATTGACAGGTGTATCAAGCTAATTGAGGCATTAAGGATACATTCGGGTCATTATAATAGACCTATGCAATTATCAGTAAAGGCTATTTTCTGATTTGCAATGGTGGATTCACCATGTGTCCAGAAGTTATAGCAAGGTAATGCTTGACCAGCCTTCCATAATTTTGCAGATGAATGTCAGTGCACTCGGGTGAGGTGTCACGGATACGAGTTTCAGCTGTGGAGGCAGATGGACTGAGCAAGAGGCATCGCTTCTGCAGACATGGGCAATTATCTATTAAGAGGCTTATTGCTCTAACAAATGTAATCTGCATTTCAGTTTCAGATTGACAATACTACGTAAGTGGCATATATATTAATCACATCGGTGGAATCAAGTCGATATCTTGTGACAGATTGGCTAATCAAATTTGGGCCTGGTGCATTGAAAAAGATATTTCAGCTTTTTATCTACCAGGTAGATTCTACATAGTAGCAGACGCCAAGTCACGAAAGTTCCATGACAACATAGATTGCATGTTGAATCAGGAGGTGTTCAATAATATGGTACTTATATATGAATGCCAGATATTGATTTGTTTTGCATCAAGGTTCAACCATCAGCAGCCTAAATAGATTTCATGGGAACCAGACCAGGTGGCAGTTGCAATTGATACTTTGACGTTACATTGGGGTGGTATGTTTTATATATCTTCCTACCATTTTGCCTAATAGGTCGGAGTCTGCAAGAAATTGGATCTGCGGCATAAAATCACAGAGCTTTGAACCCTTCACGTAGTCACTAACGTGACTCCGAAGTAAAATAGTAAGATTAAACGAGAACTTACCAAGTTTGAAGTTTGATCTTTATTTTATGAGGAGTTACGTTGGTGATTACGTGCCCGCCACGCCCAACCCTCTCTCATAAAAAAGGTCATATGGTAGTTCTCATGTTGCTCATCTTAATATGTTACTTCAAATATTGTGTTATCTGTGATTTCATACCGCTGCTTTGAAGATTGACGCGCATGCGCCCTGACGGGTCTTCTTCACGTAATCACCAACGTAACTCCTCATAAAATAAAGATCAAACTTCAAACTTGGTAAGTTCTCGTTTAATCTTACTATTATAGTAACCACCTTCTTGAGGCAGTGCTTCCTGTAGACCCCTTCAATGGTGCAGTGCTCAGTACGCGTGATGGCTGGGCAATGCTCACCAGTTGTTGCAGCCTTGTTTGTGTGTGTGCGTGTGTGTTTGTGCGTGTGTGTGTGTTTATTTGTGTACGTATTTGCGTGTGTGTATTAAAAAGATTGTTTGCCTCCAAAATCAATATCTATCTTTTATTTTCCATTACCCGGACACAGAGAAGTTTTCAAACCAATTCTTTATTTAATAAGCGAGTTATTTGAAATTGTTAAAGGCAGAATGTACAGACAGATTGACAGGGATTGTTTGGTTAAGCTCTTTCCGACCTCATTGGAAATTAACACTGCCAGCTTTCTGGAAAGCTGATAAATGTGCCAGGAAACGATGAAGCACATCTTTGTTATCAGGATCTGCCTCTTCCTTTTTACAAAGGTTCAGTAAACCCACTGATTGCTATTGCATCGACATGTGACATCAGAACGAAATACTTTTAAGAGCAGAAAGGATTTTAAAAAATCAAGATATAATTAATTTAAGCCTTTGATCGGGAAGCAGTAATAGCTGAAAAAGCTAACCCTTTCACCTGTTTCAGCTTTGGAGTGCTGAATGGGTAAATGATTAGTATGTCTAATCCAATTAATGCCCCATGTGGATTTTATTGTACGTGGCACTTCGCGGTTCGAACAGAGTTTTACTGACAACAGGGATCTTGGAGATTCAATTCTAAAACTCTCATTAGTTCTGCATCTGTTAGCAACTCAGCAATCCTTTTCCTTCAAGCTACCATTTCATTTTCTCCAATTCTAAAATGCTTCTTCAGTTACTTTTTTGAAACAGACGTTACATTTTTTTTGACAACCTGCCAAGCCTGTAATTTAAAAACCTGAAGCGTCAGATCTGTTTAAGCAGCACTTTTTTTTTAAATCGGCCCTCCCATGTTTTTCAGCTGTGTTGGTCCTGTCATCTGTACTGCCCTAAGATGTAATACACACTTTACTCTCTCGCTATGTCTTCATCTCAGGGAATTAGATAAAGGAAAGGAAGAATTTATCTGTAAATGTATCTAGGAGCTTTGTTGTTTCCATTTTTTATCTCTGCAAAGTCAGCCAAGTTCTTTGAATCTTCATGTGTTTCTACCATTGGTCCTCAGCAATCCTAAAGTCATGGGAGAAATGCTGAGAGTATCATTAAGGTTTTACCAAAGATTATTTGTGTAGCTATTGGCATCCCTGAATTACACTGTAACTCCCTCAGCGTCTGGAGGCTTACCCCCTTTCCGAGATTAGTGCGATAGCTCCTGGGAAATGGAAACCATTTCTATTTTCTGTTGAAATTTGACAACAAGCTGAGCACATTTTGTCTTAAAATTTTGGAAGAAACCATAATTATCAATTATTTTCTTCGAACAAGTTACCCATAACATGTACAGTATTTTACTATTTCGACTGTCAATTTCTTGAGGGCACTTTCTGCCAGATTAGATGCAATAGAAAGCAGGGTATGATATTTTTTATTAATATTTAGGCTATAGAGATACAGAGTGGCAACAGGCCCTTCAGCCCACCAGTTCCGCACCAACCAGCAATCATCCCATATACTAACACTATCTTACACTCTTGGGACAATTTACAATTTTACTGAAGCCAATTAACCCACAAATCTGTACGTCTGTAGAGTGTGGTAGGAATCAGAGCACCTGTAAAAAACCCACACAGTCACTGGGAGAACGTATAAACTCCGTAAAGACAGCACCTGGAGTCAGGATCAAAGTCGGGTCTCTGGAGCTGTAAGGTAGCCACTCTACCGCTGCACCACTGTGCCTCCCTGTTCGTTTTTTAAAATTAATTCTCATAAATTTTAAAACGCACTGATATTATTTCTGGTCAAAGTTTAAAGAAGATGGAAGACACCAAAACTCACTGAAAGTGGAACATACCCAGCTTAACCCTCTGAGTATATTTGGCCAATAATGAAATAAAACGTGGCAGTGACCAGGTTAATATAATGCTGTCAATATGACCTTTTCTGGTGTATGCGCTGAATGGCATTGAGCAAAATGAGCAATGGATCTGGTGGCTGGTGGAAAAAACATACTAGAAGAGGGTTCAGCTGCACCTGTGGGAAATGAAAACAAGGAGGATTGGTGACTTGGGTGCTGAGGGGTGGGTGGGGATTGCTGTAGGAGGGAGAAGCTGCCTGTTGAGGGGAAGGGATGAATGTCCCCTTGAGAAGCTGGTCGCAGCAAGCATACTCTCCCTGACCATAAGGAAAACTGGTATTGGAAGCTGACCCCTGTACCAACTGTAGTAATAAATTTTACTCGTACTGCTTGAGCATAATTTTAATACCTTTTATTCATTCATTCATAGGATGTGGACAGCAATGGAAATGCTAACAGGTATTTGGCACTGGAAATGCCAACATCTCCAAGTTTGCAGATGACACAAAGCTGCGTGGCGGGTGAGCTGCGATGAAGATTCTATGAGGCTGCAGGGTGACTTGGATAGGTTGGGTGAGTAGGCAGATGCCTGGCAGATGTAGTATAATGTGGATAAATGTGAGGTTATCCACTTTGGTGGCAAGAACAAGAAGGCAGTTTATTATCTGAATGGTGTCAGATTAGGAAAAGGGGAGGTGCAACAGGACCTGGGTGTCCTTGTACATCAGTCACTGAAAGTAAGCATGCAGGTACAGCAGGCAGTGAAGAAAGCTAATGGCAATGTTGGCCTTCATTGGGGGAGGATTTGAGTTTAGCAGCAAGGAGGTCCAACTGCAGTTGTACAGGGCCCTGGTGAGACCACACCTGGAGTATTGTGTGCAGTTTTGGTCTCCTAATTTGAGGAATGACATTCTTGCTATTGAGGGAGTGCAGCGTACGTTCACCAGGTTAATTCCCAGGATGGGGGGACTGACATATGATGAAAGAATGGGTCGACTGTGTAGATGAGATGTGCATGTACCTTTAACATAGTGACCTCACCACTACTAACCACTCCCCACATCACCAGTATAATTACAACCTTCCCACCCAGTTCTCTCTCTGGTTCCAGTGACAGACCACGGACAGCTAGGGCAGAAACGTATGTGTATAATGTGTAGTATGAATAAACAGTAGTAAAGAAACAGTGCGTTATGAAACATCTTTACATGGTGTCAGCCCCGTACCTATGCGCCTCCTGTTTATCGGGTTTTCTTTCTTTTGAACCGTTTTCCTATTTTGTTTTTTTATCTCCCGTGCCATGGCCACTTCTTGCCGTAAGCCCGATATGCTCGTCTTCGACTCGGACATTGTCCATCGGTGGGGTGTCTTTAGACGTGACTTTCAACACTATGTCACGATCGCCCACCCTGCTGCCACCGCTGCTACTCAGGCTTCCCTGCTTCTCAACCTGGCTGGTCCTGATGGCCTGGAACGGGCTGAGTCATTTGTCTATGCTGTTGGTGAAGATGCTCGGGACCCGGTATGTCTTATGGCTAAGTTTACCGCGATGTGCGACATCCCCACTAACTGCATCCTAGAGCGTTTTAAAATGTTCACCAGGAGAGTCAATCGGTAGCTACATCGCTGCACTGCATCACCTGGCCAGGCGTTGCAGCCTGGACACGCTGACCCCCGATCAACTGACCCGGGACATTTTAGTGTATGGTCTTCAAGAGAAAAAACTAAGGGCTGAACTTCTGCGGAAGCACGACCTGTCTTTAGCCGAGGCTCTGCACGCCTCCCGCATGGCTGAGGCTGTCGCCTCGGCGGTGTCGTCTGCTGATCATGACATTAACTTTGCCAGTGTTGCTGGTCGCCGGCGAAACGCTGGCCCACAACGACAATGGGGATCCCCGCGTCAGGGGGTAACAGCCCACAGCGGTGCCCCAACTGCAACTTTACCTCCCACCAGTCTAATGTGTGCCCTGCACTGGGGAAAACGTGTAACTTTTGCAGGAGATTAAACCATTTCTCTGCAGCCTGTCGCTCCCGTGGGAAGCCAATTCCTGCTCCTCGCCGAATGTTAAACAACCTTGCTCGAGCTGATAGCGCACTTGGTTCACAGTGTGACGAACTCCCTTTGTCTGATTCGAGGTCCTCCCAGGGGGAGACCAGCATATTTTCGGTGTTGGATGCACCTGCTCTGATAGCGAACCCCTCGGTTCGCGTTACTGTCAACGGCTCGACCTTCACTGCCAAGCTCGACACGGGGGCCGCGACCAATGTTATGTCAATAGGCCTCTTCAAGAAGATAAGGTCTGATGAGAAAATCACTCCCAATCACTCCTTTTTGCATGCCTATGGGGGAGCCGAGCTCGTTCCGGTGGGGAGGGCTACCCTGCACTGCAAGGTACTGCATGCCGCTCAGCCCCTCACTTTTTATATACTGGATACTAACGACATCACCCTTTTGGGTGCCCAGGCGTGCCAGGACCTCGGCTTGGTCTCTTTCCACCGCGATATCCACCAGGTGCGGATCCTTATGGACCCCCTGCACGAATACCCTGACCGTTTTGATGACAAGCTGGGCAAGCTGCCCTGCTGCTACAAGATCGTTGTCGACCCCGATGTTGAGCCTGTGATCCGTCCACCACACCGCATCTCCTTCGCCATGAAGGACAAGGTGGAGTCAACGCTGCTCGACATGGTTACCATGGGCATCCTGAAGGAGGTGAGCGAACCCACCCGGTGGGTCTCAACCATGGTTGTTGCGGCGAAAAAGGACAAGAGTGAAATTCGCATTTGCATCAACCCCAAAGACCTGAACCTTGCCATCCGACGCCCTCACTACCCCATGCGAACAGTGGAGGACGTCGCTGCGCAGGTTGGCCCGGCCACTGTCTTCTCGGTTCTCGATGCCAAGAGCTCCTTCTGGCAGATACCGCTGGACGAGCGGTCCTCCTACTTGACTACCTTCGGCACACCTTTCGGCAGGTACCATTTCCTCCGCATGCCATTCGGGATCAACTCTGCCAGCGAGGTCTTCCAGCGGATGATGGAGCAGCCGTTCATCGGTCTGCCGTGTGCCATCATCATTGACGACATCCTGGTCTACGGTAAAGACGTTGCTGAGCACGATCTCCACCTCCGTCGAGTCCTGGACCGGGCCCGCGAAATCAACCTCAAACTAAACCCAAAGAAGTGCCGGTTCCGCGTCCCGGAGCTCACCTATGTGGGCCACGTTTTTACCGCATAGGGGCTTAAGCCCGACCCGCAGAAGACAGCTGCGGTCTCCGATATGTCTTCGCCCACCGACGTGGCCAGCCTGCAACGTTTCCTGGGCATGGTTAATTACTTGGGGAAGTTTATCCCCGACCTCAGCGAGCTGAGCGCGCCCCTGAGGGAGTTGATCAAGAAGGACACTGCCTGGGCTTGGATCCCGCATCACCAGACAGCTTTTGACGTCCTGAAGTCCAGGCTGGCCAGTGCGCCCACTCTCCAATTCTTCGATCTGCAGCGCCCCATTGTTCTTACCTGCGACGCCTCCAAGTTCGGTCTTGGTGCTGCTTGCCTGCAGCTCCACGATGGCCTGCAGCTGCCTGTTTCCTACGCGTCCCGCACCATGACCCCTGCCGAGCAGCGCTATGCTCAGATAGAGAAGGAGCTGCTTGCTGTGGTGTTTGCCTGCTCCAAGTTCAAGGACTATATCCTGGGCACCAGTTTCACGATCGAAACCGACCATCAGCCGCTGGTCTCTATCCTCAACAAGCCCATCCACGTTGCCGCGTCCCGGTTGCAGCGCATGATGCTACAGCTCCAGCGTTTTACGTTTAAAATTGTGTATCGCAAGGGCAAGGACATGTTCGTGGCCGACACGCTGTCCCGCGCACCACTAACGTCCACTCATCGCCATCCATATGAATCGTCCGACCTGATGGTGCTTAACGTCAACATCGTGCCTTCCCAGCAAATGCAGTCCCTGGTCAGCAACACTGCCAAGGACCCTGCCCTCCAGCAGCTTGTCAACGTCATCAGGCAGGGCTGGCCAGACCATCGTTCATTTGCCGCCTGGGGTCGTGCCCTACTTCCTGGTCAGTGACGAGCTCGTGCTGCACCGACGGCGTGGTCGTGAAGGGACACAAGGTCATTGTGCCTGCTGCCCTGCGGGAAGATTACTTTCATACCGCCCACGGCGGTCATCCTGGAACCGAGGCAACCCTGTCTCAGGCCCAGAGTTTGTTCGACTGGCCCGGCATGGCCCAAGACATCCGGGAGAGGGTCTCCGCTTGCTCGGTCTGCAATAGCCTCGCTCCCCATCAGCAACGGCAGCCGCTTCTGCAACAGCCTGCCCCCGAGCTGCCCTGGATAACCGTCGCCGCTGACATTTTTGAGTGGCGTGGAAAGCATTTCCTGGTTCTTGTGGACTCGTACTCCAGCTGGTTCGAGGTGGACCAGCTGCACTCCCTAACCTCTTCGGCCGTTATCGGCAAGCTGCGCCGCCACTTCGGAACCCATGGCACCCCGGCAAGTCTTCAATCGGACAACGGCGGCCAGTTCTCGAGCGCAGAATTTCGGAGTTTCGCTGCCAGTTGGAACTTCCGACATTACACCAGCAGCCCAGAGTACCCACAAAGCAACGGGTTGGCAGAGCGCACTGTCCGCAGTGCCTAAGGACTTGCTGGAATATTGTAGACTGTCCCATTCTGATTTTTACTTGGCCCTCCTCAATCTTCAAAACATTTGCTGCGACACTGCCTTGGGCTCCCCAGCTCAACGGCTGATGTCTCGCACTAGGAGACCTCCGATCCCGGTATCCCAGCGGTCCCTCGTTCCCTCGGTCCTCCGTCCCGCTGCCGTCCAGGAGCGCATTGCCCTCAAACAAGAAATCCAACGGCGCTCCTACGACAAGTCTTGTCGTCCTCTCCCGCCTCTGCTCTCAGGCCAAGTTGTCCGAATGCAATCCCCCTCTGGCCACCCCAGGCTTGCCATCGTCGTCGGTACTGCTGGTTCGCCGCGGTTCTACCTTGTCGACCATGACGGTACCATTTACCGCCGGTCCCGGCAACATCTGCGGCTTGTTAACGAGCCACCACTGCCGCCTGCGGATCCCTTTTCCCCCCCCATTGTCGACGACACTGCCTGACCCTCCGGCCGGTCCTCCCTCGCCTGCCCGTCTTCCCGCTACTGCTCCTGCTTCCCCTGCTCCTTCTCCGTTTTCTCGTTCTCCTCCCGGTTCCCCGGTTCTCTCCCCCACGCCGGCTCCTGCTCATGCTCCGCCTGCAGAAGGGGGAGATGGCGAAATGCGTACCCGGTACGGGCGGGTGGTCAGGCCGCCTATCCGTTATGGTGAATTTGTTTAACTGTTTGCTCACCTGCTCGTAGCGTATGAGACGTGGTCGCCCTGTCACTTCGGTATTGCTTATTATTTCCAAGGGGAAGGATGTAGATGAGATGTGCATGTACCTTTAACATAGTGACCTCACCACTACTAACCACTCCCCACATCACCAGTATAATTACAACCTTCCCACCCAGTTCTCTCTCTGGTTCCAGTGACAGACCACGGACAGCTAGGGCAGAAACGTATGTGTATAATGTGTAGTATGAATAAACAGTAGTAAAGAAACAGTGCGTTATGACACATCTTTACAGACTGCGCTTGTATTCACTGGAATTTGGAAGGATGAGAGGATATTTTATAGAAACATGTAACATTCTTAAGGGATTGGACAGACTAGATGCAGGAAAAATGTTCCCGATGTTGGGGGAGTCCAGAACCAGGGGTCACAGTTTAAGAATAAGGGGTAGGCCATTTAGCACTGAGATGAGGAAAAACATTGTCAACCAGAGAGTTGTGAATCTGTGGAATTCTCTGCCACAGAAGGCAGTGGAGGCCAATTCACTGGATGTTTTCAAGAGAGTGTTAGATATAGCTCTTAGGGCTAAAGAAATCAAGGGATATGGTGAAAAAGCAGGAACCGAGTACCTATTTTGGATGATCAACCACGATCATATTGAATGGGTCGAAGGGCCAAATGGCCTACTCCTGCACTTGTTTTCTAGGTTTCTATGTATTGTCTACATTTGATTGAAGGATATGGATCAGGAGTCGGCAACTGGGACTAGCTCAGGAAGGCACTGGTCGACATGGATAACTTAGGCCAAAGGGCCTGTTTCTGTGATATATAAGTCTGTGACTCTATGACCAGCCCAGGTAGGTCATCTTCAAATAATGATGGAACAGGCCTTACTTACTAAGTGAAAACCCGTTTTGCATCAGTGGTGTTTACTTTGTCAACTGTGATCCAAACTCCTATATGATGTCCAGTGGGCACCAGGCTTCCTTGTATTAGTTCATGCAACAAATCAGGAACTCATTGTATGGCAATGATTTTGCTTTGCAAATAATACTTGCCATTAAAGTAGTCCAGCCAGTGTCAGGTGAATTGGTGCAGAGGCTATGAAGTTTCACCTGAAGCTCCGAGAAGCCATTTCTAATACTTTCTCCAATAAAGTCCCAGAAGCCTAAATAGCAATCTTCCAAGACTCCAAATTGGATGCATTATCCACTTTGGAACTTTCCTGCTATTTATGATGTCTTCACTCCCTCCAGAAAGAAGTCCATTATGTTGAGTTCTTTCCAGATATTTGCCAGATATAGCAATAGGGCTTTCATGTGTATGTGATGCTCATCTAGCATTAATCTATTTAAAATAGGACCTCGGAGTTCAGCGACTACCCAATTTGGACAAGAGCGACTACCTCAATGTTGGACTCTGAATAAATGAAACTGCTAAACCCATTATAACAAGAAGTTTGAAAGGACGTGAAATATGAATGCAATGGTTTAATTGCATATGATTATTAGTCTTGGTGGGTGGGCAGAAACTGGATACAATACTTCTTGGCGCCAGTGGTGGAAGGCACTGTGCCCAGACCATCCGAAGGGCTTTTCACAAACGTAAAGAATTTGCATGATGTGTGAATGTGATCCATTGCATTTCATTGGGAGGTTGCAAACTTTTAAGAATCATTTTCCTTCTATCAAAATCAATGGGCACGAGTTGCTAATTTTTGTATTGATGTTGGTGCCAAATATGGAAATTGTAATTTGATTAATTTGACTGAATTGTCATTTTTGATGCAAAACGGATGGAAAGTCTCCAGTGCCTATTTTCTCCCTCACTTTAGAAAGAAAGTTTCCTTCTTTCAGAGCGGGTATCACAACTCGGCTTAATCTTCTCCATAACTGGCATCCACAAATCTAGCAATAGCTAACAACCAGAAGCAATGCATCCCCTCTGCATGTTCTTGTTCTATCATAGCTGACACTGGCTAATTCATGATTGAGTGGATTTCAGATAGTGAATAAATTTAGGTCAAATGTCAATGTTACATTGAGGGAAAGTTACAGGTGGAATTTGTTTTTAAAAAAAAGAAGATATTATAATGGGGAATTTGTGGGTTTATTAATTTGGACGGATGAGATTTAATGAGCTGCACATTCTTCATTTGAATCTATCCCATGAAATGTTCTGTTCATTTTGTACATGAGTACTGTATATAAAAAACACAAAAGCTGCAATTTTTTAAACACAAGTAGTATTCTGCTGTTAAATTTGAGTGGAAATATTTGGGCGGGAATCTTCCTCTTCAATTCCCCTTTTTCAATCAACTACAACCCTGACCTAGATCCTTACTTTGGCAGTCATTGTGAGGAGTCAGAGGTTTCACACCATAAAATGGAGATCGCCAGTGTAAATGGTTGACAACTGTTGTAGCGTCTGTTTCTGCAGTTCAAAAAGTGAAGAGACTGAATCAATTGTCCCACAAAATACATCAGCTGGTTTGAGGATTTGGTGAGTGATGATGAGGGTTGGAGGGAAGGGAGATAAGAATGGAAGGAGAGTTAGTCTTCTTTACCAAGAAAGACTTAAAGGTCATTGTTGTTGTGTTCCAGAGTCTGTTACCAGCTTCTCCTTTGAAGTCCAGAACAAGGCAGCAAGCAGGGAACATAGGAGATAAATTAATTCCCCAATGTTATTGACATGCCACAGGAAAGAAGAAGCAGCCAGGTCAATCTGATTAAGAATCTCAGAGAAACGAAGGTAAACAAAATGACTCAGTAATTGGTGTCTTCGGCAGATTATTTTATTGTTTTCCATTATGATACTACGAAGGAGGATCACAGACTGTATCTCTGCATTAGGAAGCAATGTAGGATTTTGTGCATTTTAACATAGCTGCATCTCTCTTATAAAGGAGGCAAAGTTTTGAAGCAGGTGGAGGTAGAATGATGATGTCATCTGTCAGATTCTCAGGACCTCCCCATTGTAGAGTGGGAGCCAAAACGTACCCCCCAGAAAGGGTATTTGTGGGCAGTGTTTTGATAGAATGGGTTTATCATTTTCAGTCCATGGTTTTCCTGTTTAGACAAAAAAAAATTGTCGAAATGCCACTGCCCTTGACTTTCCAGCTGCTCATTTCACGATGCATGGATTTGTAGCTGAAGTGAATGAACACTGGTTCCTCACTAGAAATAATATTACTTCTTTACATCTCAAGTATGCAAATTTGCACTTCATGTCTAAAAAAAAGAAAGCATTTAATTCCTCCGCTTATGGAATAAATAGTGTGAGCCGAACTTTGGTGCAAGATCCAATTTACTTTTGCTAACTTAAGAAACCTGCACTTAGAGGTAGCTATTGGAATCACATTGAAGAAAATAAATGATAATTTCAGTGTCCTGGGACAGTCAACTTTGAGATAACAAAGGCATAATAGCCCAGCAATATCTTTAAGACTAAATGACAGTTTACAATATCACAATGAGACATGAACAAGAGTCAGTTAAGGGAATGATAAATATGCGTGCACAATATACTTAAAAGCTCATTGTTGTGGACGATAACGGATCAATGTTGGCTAAATAGGACCAGTCCAAAATCAAGTGTGGGGAATTGCCATTAACTGTTAGACCTGATTCAGGCAGCACAACAAATTCATGCTGTCTGCTCAATAAAAACATTTCAATGCTAAATAACCAATCATTGGATCTATGGGCCAATTTTATAAAGAGCCAATTTCAGACACCACACTGAAGGCCATGGTGCAGGAGCAAAAGGTTCTGGAGTTGAAAGGTTACTGTGGGTATATTGGAATATGGTTACAATCAGTTGAGTTGTGATCTTATTGAATGGCAGTTCAGACATAGAAACATAGAAACATAGAAAATAGGTGCAGGAGTAGGCCATTTGGCCCTTCGAGCCTGCACCGCCATTTGATATGATCATGGCTGATCATCCAACTCAGTATCCCATCCCTGCCTTCTCTCCATACCCGCTGATCCCTTTAGCCACAAGGGCCACATCTAACTCCCTCTTAAATATAGCCAATGAACTGGCCTCAACTACCTACTGTGGCAGAGAATTCCACAGATTCACCACTCTCTGTGTAAAAAATGATTTCCTCATCTCGGTCCTAAAAGTCTTCCCTCTTATCCTTAAACTGTGACCCCTAGTTCTGGACTTCCCCAACATCGGGAATAATATTCCTGCATCCAGCCTGTCCAACCCCTTAAGAATTTTGTACGTTTCTATAAGATCCCCCCTCAGTCTTCTGAATTCCAACGTGTACAAGTCGAGTCTATCCAGTCTTTCCTCATATGAAAGTCTTGCCATCCCAGGAATCGGTCTGGTGAACCTTCTCTGTACTCCCTCTATGGCAAGAATGTCTTTCCTCAGATTAGGAGACCAAAACTGTACGCAATACTCCAGGTGTGGTCTCACCAAGACCCTGTACAACTGCAGTAGAACCTCCCTGCTCTTATACTCAAATCCTTTTGCTATGAATGCTAACATACCATTTGCTTTCTTCACTGCCTGCTGCACCTGCATTCCTACTTTCAATGACTGGTGTACCATGACACCCAGGTCTCGTTGCATCTCCCCTTTTCCTAATCGGCCACCATTCAGATAATAGTCTACTTTCCTGTTTTTGCCACCAAAGTGGATAACCTCACATTTATCCACATTATACTGCATCTGCCATGCCTTTGCCCACTCACCCAACCTATCCAAGTCACCTTGCAGCCTCCTAGCATCCTCCTCACAGCTAACACTGCCCCCCAGCTTCGTGTCATCCGCAAACTTGGAGATGTTGCATTCAATTCCCTCATCCAGTTCATTAATATATATTGTAAATAGCTGGGGTCCCAGCACTGAGCCTTGCGGTACCCCACTAGTCACTGCCTGCCATTCTGAAAAGGACCCGTTTACTCCTACTCTTTGCTTCCTGTCTGCCAGCCAGTTCTCTATCCACATCAATACTGAACCCCCAATACCGTGTGCTTTAAGTTTGTATGCTAATCTCTTATGTGGGACCTTGTCGAAAGCCTTCTGAAAGTCCAGATATAACACATCCACTGGTTCTCCCTTATCCACTCTACTAGTTACATCCTCGAAAAATTCTATAAGATTCGTCAGACATGATTTACCTTTCATAAATCCATGCTGACTTTGTCCAATGAACTCACCACTTTCCAAATGTGCTGCTATCCCATCTTTAATGACCGACTCCAGAATTTTCCCCACCACCAATGTTAGAATAACTGGTCTGTAATTTCCCGTTTTCTCTCTCCCTCCCTTTTTAAAAAGTGGGGTTACATTAGCTACCCTCCAGTCCTCAGGAACTAATCCAGAATCTAAAGAGTTTAGAAAAATGATCACTAATGCATCCACTATTTCTGCGGCTACTTCCTTAAGTACTCTGGGATGCAACTTATCCGGCCCTGGGGATTTATCGGCCTTTAATCCATTCAATTTACCTAACACCACTTCCCGGCTAACCTGGATTTCGCTCAGTTCCTCCATCTCATTTAACCCCCGGTCCCTTGCTATTTCCGGCAGATTATTTATGTCTCCCTTAGTGAAGACAGAACCAAAGTAATTATTCAATTGGTCTGCCATGTCCTTGTTCCCCATGATCAATTCGCCTGTTTCTGACTGCAAGGGACCTACATTTGTTTTAACTAATCTTTTCCTCTTGACATATCTATAAAAACTTTTGCAGTCAGTTTTTATGTTCCCTGCCAGTTTTCTTTCATAATCTATTTTCCCTTTCCTAATTAAGCCTTTTGTCCTCCTCTGCTGGACTCTGAATTTCTCCCAGTCCTCTGGTAGGCTGCTTGTGCTGGCTAATTTGTAGGCTTCCTCTTTTGTTTTGATACTACCCCTGATTTCCCTTGTTATCCACGGATGCACTACCTTCCCTGATTTATTCTTTTGCCAAACTGGGATGAACACTTGTTGTAGTTCATCCATGCAGTTTTTAAATGCCTTCCATTGCATATCCACCGTCAACCCTTTAAGAATCATTGGCCAGTCTATCTTGGCCAATTCACGTCTCATACCCTCAAAGTCACCTTTCTTTAAGTTCAGGACCTTTGTTTCTGAGTTAACAATGTCACTCTCCATCCTAATGTAGAACTCAACCATATTATGGTCACTCTTGCCCAAGGGGCCACGCACAACAAGACTGTTAACTAACCCTTCCTCATTACTCAATACCCAATCTAGAATAGCCTGCTCTCTCGTTGGTTCTTCTACATGTTGGTTTAGAAAACTATCCCGCATACATTGCAAGAAATCCTCTTCCTCAGCACCCCTGCCAATTTGATTCACCCAATCTATATGTAGATTGAAGTCACCCATTATAATGGTTTTACCTTTGTTGCACGCGTTTCTAATTTCCTGTTTGATGCCATCCCCAACTCCACTACTACTGTTAGGTGGCCGGTACACCACTCCCACTAGCGTTTTCTGCCCCATAGTGTTTCGCAGCTCTACCCATATCGATTCCACATCCTCCAAGCTAATGTCCTTCCTTTCTATTGCGTTAATCTCCTCTCTAACCAGCAACGCTACCCCGCCTCCTTTTCCTTTCTGTCTATCCCTCCTGAATATTGAATATCCCTGAATGTTCAGCTCCCAGCCTTGGTCACCCTGGAGCCATGTCTCCGTGATCCCAACTATATCATATTCATTAATAACTATCTGCACATTCAACTCATCCACCTTATTATGAATGCTCCTTGCATTAAGGTACAAAGCCTTCAGGCTTGTCTTTACAACACTCTTACCCCTTATACAATTATGTTGAAAAGTGACCCTTTTAGATTTTGGCCCTGGTTTTGTCTGCCTGCCACTTTTACTTTTCACCTTGCTACCTATTGCTTCTACCCTCATTTTACACCCCCCTGCCTCTCTGCTCTTGCACCCATCCCCCTACCACCCCATGACAAGATGATGGCCTACTACTGCTTCCAATTAATTTATTTCTAACTTCAATAACCTCAAATGCATTGTCTGAGTTTCCTAAATTTCATAGCAGGCTTCAGATGCCAATGAAATACACTATCTTTCACCTATCAATGTGCATTAGGGTCTAGCTCAAGTCCAGCACCACACTTTATGTAACTCATTTAATATCACTGCAAACCTAGTATCCATGTCTCACTGTCATCGCCCAAACACTTTACATGTTGTGGGCAAAGAAGGCACTCGACAGGTTTTACATTGGGCCCATCACTTACCACTGAATTTAGTAAATAGGAGAGGTAGCCAGTCATGCTTGATCTCTTGGAATGACAAGTATAAGTGGATCCATTCAACATTGCCAGGAGTAGGAAGGAATATATGATAATCAGGAATGGATAGCTTAGAATTAGAAAGATTAGGAGTTGCAAAGTTCATGTACGTTTGCAGAAAAGCAACTCGGGTTCTGACAAAGAGATGCTTATAATAGAAAGATTAAACGAGAACTTACCGTTTGAAGTTTGATCTTTATTTTATGAGAAGTTAAAGTGAGGGAATACGTGAAGAGCCCGCCAGCCCGCATACAGCAATCTTCAAAGCAGCTGTATGAAAACACGGAATAGTTGCTGACCTAAGCTATAGGAAGATTAACGAGCTTAGAACTACCGAATGATCTTTGTGAGAAGTAGGGTTGGGAGTGGAGGGCACGTAATCCCTCACTTTAACTTCTCATAAAATAAAGATCAAACTTCAAACGGTAAGTTCTCATTTAATCTTTCTATTTTATTTCGAAGTGACTTGAGTGACTATGTGAAGACTTCAAAGCTCTGTGGTTTCATGCAGTAACCCAATCTGTGTGTGAAACACTTAAACAGATAAACCATTAATGGTAGGAAAAAACATGAGTTATTAATATCATGATGCTAACTTGCATACATGGCCATTGTTCTTAACCGGACCGTAGTCCCAATAGACTGTTGTTAGACAATAACTCATGCAACACTGTGCAGAATTCTATCTGCAAATACCCAGACATATTCAACCAAATTTTATAATTTATTAACCTGCACTATGTAAACCTCATGCTGTATGCTGAAAGGGAAAATGCAATCGATTGGCTGCTAATGAGCCATCAGCAATATCTTGAGACTATTGAATAACAAAAGAACTATTTTTCATTTCATAGGTACTAGCAAACTGAGTGCACTTGTATACCTAATGACATCCCCGATCTCTGCTCTGGTGGGTATGCTGTCAACTTCAAATGTACGCAATCCTGCTCATTTGCTTATGAGGTAATTCCCATAACAATCTACCCTAATGTCAGTTATGATGTAGAGACCAAGCCAGAGATTGAGTAAAGGCTGTGTTCTTTATGCTGAGATCAGTTGCTGAAAGCATAATCATCTTAAAATACTGGTCCCAATAGGAAAAAGTAGAAGAATATTTGCATAATAATTTACTGATATACATCGCACACTACAATGAGTGTAGGCTATTAGAGTGGTCAAATAAAAGACACCCTGCATAACGTTAGTGAACAGTGGGTGAATAACCAATCATTTATTGTCCCACTTATGGTACTACAGAAAATGACAAAGCAGCACAAGCAATGTCAATTGTGCTATCACATAAACGCTTCTCTAGGCTCAAACTGGAAGCCACACAAACCTCTGTTACTTCCGTTTAAAATTAACTCACATATGTTGTTCACATGCTTCTCATACAATCATGCAGAGCTAGCTGCCCAAGAAGACAGGCTGCCCCAGCCGTCACTCGTGACTGAGTAAATAAGAATTGCTTCAGCCGCCTTACCATGGCGTGAATGAATAGGCAAATTGTCACTGTTAAATTTCATGTTGCCTCATTTGTAATATCGCAAAAGGTATCTACTGATAACCCATAAGTTTTATCAGCTGCAGTTTTTCCATATTACCTAAAACTCGATGACACAATGCCCTTTAATCTGAGTAGGGCAGCATATGCTTTCACCACTAGCTTTGTTATCAAAACAGCAGAATCTGTGCCTCATGTGTATAGATATGGCAGAGTATGCAACTACAAGATCGATTCTCTGAATCAGTTGAATTGCAGAAACCCAATCATCCATCTTAAACTGGGTAAGTAAACCCATAATCCGATTAGTCAAATGCTAACCCGATTCGGCCTGCACCATATTTCTGTGATCTTGAGAAGTATCAGTAATATACCCCTCTAGTCCTTGGCCAGACCACTCATCCTCGGATGAGCTGTCACTGATTGCACTCGGAACCCCTGTTCCTCTATTGATACCCGCGGAAGATACATTATCTAGTTATTCATACATTTTGCTGATAACATATAATCAGAACCTAATGACTGGAGCTGAAATCACAGTCTCCCTTTGATGTGGGAATACGAGTTCCCTGTCAACTCTTGACTAAGAGTCACCACGAATACTCAGCGTTTTCCCTCAGAGTGGAAATTAGTATAATGCAAGGCTGAATCAGGAATTACCTCGCTGTCCTTTGACTGAATCCACATGTCTAAGTCGCCAGAGTGCACAACAAAATCTCTTCGACCTGCCACTCAATCAGGAATACTGGTATTGAGAGCCTATGGATTATTATAAATACATTGTTGATTCACTACATGAACCTGCAGGTCAGATAAAAATATGTTATATGCCAGACCAGCTTCCTGCTGGTAACTACCTATCCCAGTAATGATTCCAATGAACCAGCAACTCTACTAACTGAGGAGAAATAAACCATATGTTGAGGAAGACTTCAGCTACTTCATTCTACTGAGCAGTCTGATAACCTCAATCACAGATGATGATGCAGTGCTTCCCTGGTCACTATGACCCCCTATGGCCAGCCAGTTCCATGATGGTCTACCCTGAACCAGGGTAACCAAACTGTTCCTACTTGGAACTTACAGAGGTTACTATGCAAGGCACCCTGCCAATGTCTCTACATCAACCTGATATATCCCAGAGACATTGAAAACGACTAGGCAGCCCATGCTGCCAGTAAACCCAAACCTGGGCCGACAGACTGCTCCATTTTGGAGTTTACGGAGGTTAATAACGAGACATTACTTACCAGCGTCTCTGACCCCGGGTCGATTTGCTAATTGGAGCTTCAACGAGGTTCCATTTGCAGACCCGTCTGTCATGCTTGTCATACCTGTTAGATAGCTGATGCCGCTGGCCAACTCCTCTTGTAGTGACTTGTCTGTCCCCGAGGGAACAGCAAATTTAGAGGCAAGAGCAGGCAGCTCTTCCTTATGCGATTCTCGCACATCATGCATTAAAGCATGGGATTCAGGCACATAGTCATGTTCGGGGTCATGTTCGGAGTCAGATCCATACTGATCTCTGACACTCTCTTAGAGTGGGAGAAATATTGCAAACCGAACCAGGCGTTGCCACATGCGTATGCCTCGGACTGCCTGTGCATGCTTCCATAACACAGAGCATATATTCTCCAATAGTCTTTCGGGTGGGAGGAATATTCCAACCCTGAAACCAGGGTAGCTACAGGCATATGACTTGAACTGCCTGTGCATGATTCCGTAATACGGAGCATAATATTTGGCACCATCTCCATTACTTCATTCATCCGAGTGGGAGGACTTATGCAACCCTGAACCAGGAGCAGCCTCAGGCATGTGTGCATATACTTTGGCACCATCTCCATCACTCCGTTCATCCGAGTGGGTGGAATATTGCAACCCTGAACCAGGAGCTGCTTCAGGCATATGTGCATATACTTTGGCACTATCTCCACCACTCCTTTCAACCGAGTGGGAGGAATATTGCAACCCTGAACCAGGAGCTGCTGCCTGACATGCCTTCGTAACATGGAGCATTTCTTGTGCCACCATCTGATTCATCAGATGTTCTAATTGAGACAAACGCCCGATCACATCTGCCTTAGATGTCCCAAATCATCTGACAAGACTTGTCCCACAGACTTGGCTTTGACTTTGCCCTGACTCGGGGTTATCAGGCAGCCGAACCAGGACTAGCTGTGCAGATCGGGGCTGATGTGCAGGAGTGGGCACCGTTTGTATGGCTGCCTGCCTGCAGTCCGTCCTCTAACTTTTTTATTGTCTAAAACATTAGACTTTTTTTGAGTCTATTCTTTCTATGTGGGGGGGGGGGACTGTTTTAACCCCAGTCCTACCTGGTCGGAGATGCGGTTTTCCTCCAAATCGCATCCCCGATCTCCCCATGCGGCCTTCCATCGGGCTGGAGCGGCGTTCCTGCCGGGACCACAGCTTCGGCGGCGCAGCGCTGGGACACCAACAGGGAGTGGGCGATGCCTTGCCGGGTCGCCGCTCCGGAGTGCTGTGACCGCCGACCACCAACATCGAGCAAAATCTGCGGTCTGCGGTTTGGGGGCGTCCCGCCGCGGGCGGGCGGCGCTGGATCGGAGGCACCACAGAGTCGAAGCTCCAACCGGCGCGGCCTGAGGTCCACGGGCGTCGCAGTCTCCAGGAAGGAGCGGCCGCTCCAGACATTTCTAAGCTGCTGAGGACTTTTCCACCCGATGCAGGTGGGGCCTATAATCATCGGGCTGCCGTTGCGGTGACTGGCTGCAGTGGGCTCAAACTGGCCCCGACCTCGGGTGGACTAGGAGGAGGAGGAGGACTGGACATTTTGGTGCCTTCCCTCACAGTGGAGAGTGTAGATTCTACTGTGGGGGGATGTTTGTGTTGAATTTCTTATAGTGTGTTGTGTCATTTTTTTCTACTTTTTATTATTTGTATGGATAGTCTTCCCTGTAAAGCACTTTGGCTTTTGATTGAAATCGACTGAAAAGTGCAATATAAATAAACTTACTTTACTTTACTTTACTTTACTCTGTTGGTATCATCATTATACTTACCAGACAGGTTGCACCTGTTAGTGACTCCGAGTCCTTGCTCCCTTCTGGAGCCCCAACGGAGTATTACATGGAAGGACTGGAGCGCCTCTGGCCCCCATATGACTTGGATGAGCCGGCGTTATAATCGGAGTCACCTCTTCCCGATAGTCCGCTAGTCAGGGAAGGTAGTGCATCCGTGGATAACAAGGGAAATCAGGGATAGTATCAAAGCAAAAGATGATGCGTACAAATTAGCCAGAAAAAGCAGCATACCAGACGACTGGGAGAAATTCAGAGACCAGCAGAGGAGGACAAAGGGCTTAATTAGGAAAGGGAAAATAGATTATGAAAGGAAACTGGCAGGGAACATAAAAACTGACTGCAAAAGTTTTTATAGATATGTGAAGAGAAAGAGATTAGTTAAAGCAAATGTAGGTCCCTTGCAGTCAGAAACAGGTGAATTGATCATGGGGAACAAGGATATGGCGGACCAATTGAATAACTACTTTGGTTCCGTCTTCACTAAGGAAGACATAAATAATCTGCCGGAAATAGCAGGGGGCCGCGGGTCAAAGGAGATGGAGGAACTGAGTGAAATCCAGGTTAGTCGGGAAGTGGTGTTGGGTAAATTGAATGGATTAAAGGCCGATAAATCACCAGGGCCAGATAGGCTGCATCCCAGAGTATTTAAGGAAGTAGCTCCAGAAATAGTGGATGCATTAGTGATAATTTTTCAAAATTCTTTAGATTCTGGAGTAGTTCCTGAGGATTGGAGGGTAGCAAACGTAACCCCACTTTTTAAGAAGGGAGGGAGAGAGAAAACGGGGAATTACAGACCAGTTAGTCTAACATCGGTAGTGGGGAAACTGCTAGAGTCAGTTATTAAAGATGGGATAGCAGCACATTTGGAAAGTGATGAAATCATTGGACAAAGTCAGCATGGATTTACGAAAGGTAAATCGTGTCTGACGAATCTTATAGAATTTTTCGAGGATGTAACTAGTAGAGTGGATAGGGGAGAACCAGTGGATGTGTTGTATCTGGACTTTCAGAAGGCTTTCGACAAGGTACCACATAAGAGATTAGGATACAAACTTAAATCACACGGTATTGGGGGTTCAGTATTGATGTGGATAGAGAACTGGCTGGCAAACAGGAAGCAAAGAGTAGGAGTAAACGGGTCCTTTTCACAATGGCAGGCAATGACTAGTGGGGTACCGCAAGGCTCATTGCTGGGACCCCAGCTATTTACAATTTATATTAATGATCTGGACGAGGGAATTGAAAGCAACATCTCCAAGTTTGCGGATGACACTAAGCTGGGGGGCAGTGTTAGCTGTGAGGAGGATGCTAGGAGACTGCAAGGTGACTTGGATAGGCTGGGTGAGTGGGCAAATGTTTGGCAGATGCAGTATAATGTGGATAAATGTGAGGTTATCCACTTTGGTGGCAAAAACGGGAAGGCAGACTATTATCTAAATGGTGGCCGATTAGGAAATGGGGAGGTGCAGCGAGACCTGGGTGTCATGGTACACCAGTCATTGAAAGTAGGCATGCAGGTGCAGCAGGCAGTGAAGAAAGCGAATGGTATGTTGGCCTTCATAGCAAGAGAATTTGAGTATAGGAGCAGGGAGGTTCTACTGCAGTTGTACAGGGTCTTGGTGAGACCACACCTGGAGTATTGCGTACAGTTTTGGTCTCCAAATCTGAGGAAGGACATTATAGCCATAGAGGGAGTGCAGAGAAGGTTCACCAGACTGATTCCTGGGATGTCAGGACTTTCATATGAAGAAAGACTGGATAGACTTGGCTTATACTCGCTAGAATTTAGGAGATTGAGAGGGGATCTTATAGAAACGTACAAAATTCTTATGGGATTGGACAGGCTAGATGCAGGAAGATTGTTCCCGATGTTGGGGAAGTCCAGGACAAGGGGTCACAGCTTAAGGATAAGGGGGAAATCCTTTAAGACCGAGATGAGGAAAAACTTTTTCACACAGAGAGTGGTGAATCTCTGGAACTCTCTGCCACAGAGGGTAGTTGACGCCAGTTCATTGGCTATATTTAAGAGGGAGTTAGATGTGGCCCTTGTGGCTAAAGGGATCAGGGGGTATGGAGAGAGGGCAGGTACGGGATACTGAGTTGGATGATTAGCCATGATCATATTGAATGGCGGTGCAGGCTCGAAGGGCCGAATGGCCTACTCCTGCACCTATTTTCTATGTTTTTATGTTAGACAGAGTGGGAGAAATACTGCAACCCTGCCAGGTGTTGTCATAGGCAATTACGTTCATATGATTAAAAGAAGCATATCCCCATTAAATTAGAGATTCGACTGCTTTATCGATATGCACATAGTTGGAGTCTCTTATAAAAGAATCTCCAACAGGCCCCTCTAGTGAGCGGAAATTACCATGACGCCACTAGGTGTACCTCCCACAGGTGTCTGATAGGCACAGCTCAAAAAAGGCTTCCTAAGCCAGGAGCTCTGGACTGCAATGGCAAGTCCAATTTCACTACACCATTAGTGTATGTGATAATAAATGTCCTTTGTAATTATCATTTTTAATATAAACTTTATTGGCATGTCGTTATATTGCCAAAGAATTAAACATGACCTTAGAATGCTATCGACTACGATAGTCACAAACGTGATCAAGTGGCAACCGCTATTAATGCCAACTCTATTTATATCTGCCCAAATATAAAGTATACACTATATGCAGCTGCAGCATAGCTGCGCCCCTCAGTTAGCAGCAACTATGTTTAAAATTGCTCGGCGCTACGGCAGCTGAGCTTATCTGAGCGGTAGCTCCTGCCGCGGCTATTTTTAACTCACCGGCTGCTAAACCTCCTGCCGCAATTTATGAAATCCTAGCTCCTTACGGAGCCCCATGGCTGCCTGCAAATCTGGCTGCCTGCTCCCGTTCGGAGCTCTGATGCCGGCAGCCGTCATCCCAGCTCCTATGGAGCCTCACAGCGGCCTGCAATTTTGGCCGCCTGCTCCCGTGCGGAGCTCGAACGGCAGCAGCCGCAATCCCAGCTGCTATGGAGCCCCATGGTGGTCTCCAATTTCGGCCGCGTGCTCGCGTGTGGAGCTCGAATGGCGGTACCCGTAATTTTTTTCTCTAGCTCTAGTTTTCTTATGGAGCTTCCACGGTGGCCCAAACCCCGGCCGCCTCCATAGCTACTCCGGGCCCACTATCGGAAATAAAATTGACTTACCTCCCAGAGCAGTTCGAACTGCTCCGACACGCGCGCCATGCGTTAGACGTATTGACGTGCATGCGGGCTGGCGGGCTCCTCATGTGACTCACGTGACTTCGAAATATAATCACCAAGAAATGGTTATAAATTTGACTCCAGTTACTTCCATTAAATGCACCAGCTAAGTGCCGGTGGTGTGTGGTGCTCTGCTTCTAAAACTTAGTTCCAATAAAGTTGAAGACTTTATTTGTTATTTAGGACACAAAGTTATAGAATAAACGTGTTTCTGATTCTGCTGAGAATCGAGGCAAAAGTGGTAAATTCCCCCCCCCCCCCCCCCCCCCCCCTGGTTAATAAAGATAAAATTGACTTGAAGGAAAACATCAGCATATTCAGTTCTGTTAGGATGGATTCTTTATGGTCTGAACAGCTTTAATTTCTCATCCATTTTGTTCAATTTTTCTGTTTACCCTGAACATCATCTTCAGGTGCCATTAAAGCATAAAATTGTCCATCTTGTTCTATGAAAGAATATTATTCATTGTTAATGCCATTCTATGTAGCTACTTTATTTCTGGAATGCAAGAGAACAAAAGCTTGGTAAGTGGTTTTGATAGCAATAGCAACTATTCCGTTCATGGAACATACACTGAAAGTGCTTTTGCTATTAACTGGTAGCCAACAATAAATGTAAGGGAAAGTTTAATTGTCTGCATCCAGCTGCACCTTGTAATTTTGTCAGCTCTTGTTTAAAAATGTTCTTAGAGTGCACTTTAATGGGATCAGTTCCTTTGAAGGTGAGACATACATTTAGAAACATTATGCAGAGCAGCAATTTTGTATGTTCTTGTAATGCATCAAGAAATGCAGCGAGCTTTCAAATGCAATTGCATTTGAGACTGGAAACATATTTGAGGGATGAGAGCTTTATTCTGGCCATGTATTATATATAACATACATTCTTTTCTTGGAGTGTTAGATTTTAATTCCGTTAACTGTTTAAGCACCCTCCTGGGAGCAATGTGACTGTTATCTATAAAAGGAAGGATTTTCAAGAAATTGATAAATTATTGGTAAGTGCCTGCTAAAAAGGAAATATGCAAAAACATAATAAAAGAACAGTCTCTTTATAGGTAAGGTGCATTAGAGTTGATCACAACTTTCCAGAAATAATCTCTAAATTGCTAATATAACATTTATGATCATCATTTTACATGCCTTTAGAGGAGATAAATTTTACTGAAATGGGAGATAATTGACATAATATAATTTATCTAATCTAGAAATCATAAGATTGTAAAGATTGCACGAGGCTGAAGCTATATACATTACGAATTGGGTTTGTGCAACATTAATAATTGCAGAATTAGGGAAGCTCAGATAAGATTTTTTTGTAGAAAAAGACATTGCAGTATCTGAGACAGAAGCCAATCAGTGCTGCGTCTCCTGTGAGAAATCTTATGAGATTTACATTTGTTCTTACTTGTCAAAGAAACCTCAGTGAAACCATACATTCTGTTAGTTTCTGTCACAATTTTAATGTACTAAAGATGATGGACCGAAGAGTGTCACCACCCAATTACCCTTCTGCTTTTCTCTTAAGTGTTTGGTAGTTTTAGCTGGAACACAGCTGGATGTTATGGCAGGATTACACCTGCAATTCACCTTGTGATAGACTCCCAACACATGGGTTCATTGGGAATTGTGCAGATTTGAAAAATAAGTCACATGCCTAGGAATACATCTAGGAGGATCATCTGCCAGAAAGGGCCAGAAAATGTGGCATTTTTGAGCTGTAGCAAATGGAAAGAATTGAATAATGTCCTCCATGGATCTGCCAATGTACTTCCTAATCAGGTTGATGTGCAACTGGGAGGGGAACCTGCAATCAGTCCACTTCCCTCTACTGTCCTGCTCCTTCCAGTGATTAACCCCCAAGATATTGTAGATTTATTAAGTTCTACGGAAGACGTCTTGATAAGAGCACTAAGATTTGCAGTTGCAGCCATAGTATAGAGGGACTGAACCTTAAGATATTTAAGGAGATATTTTACCAGATGCTTAAAATTTACCACAAGATCCGAAATGTTAGAAATACTCAGCAGGTCAGAGAGTGTTTATGCAGAGGAAAGAGTTAATATTTCAGCTGATAATCAAAGCTCTGAAGAGAGAGCACTGATATTAAATGTGAACTTCATTTCTGTTTGTGTCTGGTGATGCCATTTGACTCCAATGACTATTTCTGACATTTGGGGGTATTATTCTGAAAATTTAATTTTAATAGTAAGAGTAAACGAGAACTTACCAGTTTGAAGTTTGATCTTTATTTTATGAGGAGTAACGTTGAGGGATTACGTGAAGACCCCGTCAGCACGCATGCGTGTCAATCTTCAAAGCAACGGTGTGAAATCACAGACAACTGTTATTTAACTAAACATAGTAAGATAAGAGAAACTAGAATACCAGTTGACCTTTATGATAGAGGGTGGGCGTGGAGGGCAAGTAATCCATCAGTAGCCAATGATGAGTGAACATTAATAATGCATTCAGACATGACATAGATATAGACATGTTGATGCTTTTAATGAACAATAATGGCAATAGTAACCTCCCTCAACCGGGAGGAAGCTATGAAACAGACCTAACATAGAGTTGGCAAATACCCCCGATCTGGCAATGGCTTTATTCTGAATATTTGGACAGATCGTTAGTTTGACCATCCTGCAGCTGCTAGGATGTGGTCCATAACCCTGCTGCTGAGGTTGTTGCAGCCCTGGTGGAGTGAGTCTTAAAATGTCAATGTTCACTCCTGTATAAGCCAGACCCATTTAACCCCCTGGAGAAGGTCTGTAGTGATACCTTCTAATGAGGTTTATGTAACTAACAATATTGCTAGTCAGAGTCTATAAGGCTCTAAGGGACCTTAACATATTGGTGTTGATGCGTGATCACACTCAACCCAAGGTCCATGGGATATGCAAACATCTAGTTTGGTCTTATGTCCCTGTCTACTCTGCTTGACTTAGTCATAAACACAACATGTTATTATTGCCCGCAGATATGATCATCCTATCCAGTGTAGCTTATGCAATGACTGGACCCGTTGCGCTGTATTCAGCGCCATGGCATAACCACTAGTAAGTGAATTTGACCAAGGACAGGGATGTTGCTGGAGCCCATCGGCGAAGTGACCTAGCACAATGTTAACAACCCATATCTCTGCGTCCCTAGGCCTGGGAGGTTTTGAGTTGACGATACCCTTCATAATCTAGATGTCAGAGGGTGAGACCTGACAGAGTGGTTTCTGTTCCCCGCAGCCAAATGATGAGGAGGTACTTCAGGCACAGTAAATGGAACTTTAACTTATGCTATAAAATCCCATATAAACTGAATTTCAAGGCATCAGTCATCCGTGCCGAGTTAAATGTAAATAAGTATAATACAATACCTCCCATCTCCTTATGAGGAATGCTGCTATTTATTGCTATCCCTGCAATCTGCAGTGAGCACTTCCAAGGTTTTTGGTTTAACAACCCGTGCCGCAGGAACGGTCTCTCAGAGTCTGCAAGTCAATGAATTGATTATATCATGCAGAGGATGGTTTCCACATCACAGCTGAACCAGCAATTTTTTTTGTCCAGAACCAACCATGTGAGGTTTTATGATCATTCCCCACATCAGCGGGAACCATGGGTATATAAACCAGGCAGGCACTATGAAAATGCCGGAAGCGGGAACTTGCTGAATCTTGCAAGACCCGTCCAATGAGGCCAAATGGAGGAAGACATAAAAGAACATTCCTCCCTAGTGTAGCGAGAATGCACCCATCGCCATTGATATGCCTCATATTTTTCTGCAACTGGTGATTGACCCTGGATGCAAACATCTCAATCGTTAGTGTTCCATCGAGCCACAATGTCATTAAATACTTTGTGATCGCACATCCATTCTGTGTTGTCATTGATTTTACATGATAATACACCAGTGCTAAATGCGGTTAGGTAAACTATCACCGGATACTTTGATTTGATTGCACCCTTGTGATTAACATATACCACCACCAAAGTGTATCACCTTGGACTTGTGCATGCAGATTATGCATATTCACACACCCTTTAATGCACAGAATGCACCTGGTGTCCATTGGCAGTTGATACCATAACTGAACAATTGATAACTCATGCTATCCCATCTGCCTCCGTACCTAGAGATGGTATTAGTAATTTTCCATCTCTGAATAATAGCATCAGTTTGGAATTGACTGAAGATTTACGGATGAAAGGTTTAATGGAGCAACGCTGAATACTGTTCGTCCACCATTGTGACTTTGATAGTTTCAGCTGGGAATAGCAGAGGTTTAATCTTTTGTCTGAGAGCAGAGTCCCAGACAAATGAATGGGTTAATTGTATCCCAATAATCAATAGTTTCAGTTGGTATCAACTTAACTTAAATTTAACTGGACGGATGAGAAACCCAATTTCTCAAATATAGCTATGTGGCTGATGAGGCTAATTTAGCAAAATACAGTATGTTCAATATCATCCTGATTGGCTATAACACTTGTTTGTTAGCTCTGTGCAGTCGAAGCACTGATTGTAGTGATTTGGTAAATAACCTGGGAGCTGAACTTAGCCCATTTTGCAACACTTCTGAGTGTATCCTTGCCTCATCCAGCTAAATTTCAAATATCTCCAAAGCCTGTGAGCGGAAATGATCACATGGAAGTTATCCAGAAATGTCTATACTGCACATGCGGGTTGAACCTGTTGACAATGAACAGTCTACATCCCCATAATTGCGAGCCTATCTTGAAAGGCAACTCCAACCATACCTGCTGAGCGGTATAAACTAATCTCATGTTATCTGAAACTAGTGAAAATATTCAAACCAGTGTAAATATTACCAACTTGTATCCGTGACAGGAGGCATCATCGCTGTGGCTCCATACCTTCACACCGCCGGATGGGGAACTTCCAGGAGTTGCCTCAATCAGCTTCATCCTTCCACATCCGAATGGGAGGACTTATGCAACCTGACCCAGGAGCTGCCTCAACCATGTGTGCATGATTTTGCACCTTCTGCTCCTTGGGAGGTAGAGGAGCTCGAGTACGGGGTTGGCACATCTTCCAGGAAGGCCGTTCTGGGAAGGCTGAAAAGACCTTTGTCCTGGTTGTACGGCCTTCGTGCTTTCACCAGCTTCAGGGCATCGTCGTTTGCTGGTGGGTGCATAGGGGTGCTGCCGCCGGAGATGTGAGGTCTTGCCTGATGATGTGGCCTTCATGAGCCCGACGGCCCTTGTCGAGCTTCTTGACCTGTCTCAACAGGTTGCCCCCAAATGGCAGTATCAGTGGTTACTGGTCTTGCACAGTCCTGCAAATTTGGGGTCCCCAGATAGAGTTGTTCACCGCAGGGACACTGAGAGAAACACAGTTCCCCGGTGCTAGGTATTTGGTAGTTGTCATTCACAGCCTGCTCCTGCTGCTGGTTGTGTTGTTCCTGCACCCCCAGCACACTTGTGGTATCTTCAGCCAAACCCCTGTCTTCAGAGTCAGCCCAGAAGTGACTCCTAATGCTCCCCTCTGTCGAGGGAGATGCATTATGCAGCCCTCTATAAGGTGCTGCCATGGGCGTCCTAGGACCCCATGGTGACTAGACTCCATATACCGGAGCATGTCACGTTGGAGCATCTGCTCCATCAACCGCTCCATGCGGGATATGCGCTCACAGTCGCTGCCCGCCAGCGGTGAGTCTTCACAGCCCGACTCGTCTTCGGGCCTGTCCGACTTCTGCTTGGCCTTCCCGCCAGTCTGTGATATTGATTCGGACTGTGCAGGTGCCAGGTTGGAGACTGCTGATCGAATAGCGATCCTGGTGCAGCCGACCGCTCTGACTGCCTGCACTTCCGCGGTCCTCCGTAGTCAGTCTGGATGCGGTCCATTTGGACTTAGTCCATGGTTCCTTTCCTGTAACACAATTCTCACAGAAAATAGAACAAAACGACCTTAGAGTAAAGAATTTACCTGCAGGTCCTGAACCTTCCGCTGGGGGGGCAACGTTCCTCCTCCCCCCCTGAGCTTGGTCTCGTGGTCCCTGTAGAGGGCTTCCCCGCGATATTCATAGTCGGGTTTTTCTCACCCGAGCTTGATATTCCCGTTGTCGTTACAGCCGGGATTCCCTCGCGGTCCTTGTAGAAGAACTTCTTCGCGACGTTTATTTGTCGGGTTTTTCTCCCCGAGCTTGGTGTTCCCGTTGTGGCTATCGCCGTGATTTCCTCCGCAGTCCCTTATAGAAGGGCTTCTCCACGATGTTTACAGTCGGGGCTTCCCTTTCCCCCCCCCCGAGCTGGGTATCCCCGCAGTAACTGCAGCCGGGATATCCCCACAGTCCCTATAAAAGGGATAGCCGCGATATACATAGTCGGGGGGTATCCCCGCTGTGTTTGTCCAGGTGCCACCGGCACCAGTATGAAGCCGCTGGTTCTACTGCCAGCGGCTCGAAAGGCGAATTCACCGCTGCCCGCTACCCGCATTCCGCGGTCTTCCGAGCGGGTTCCCTTGGTCCGTGGGCAGGATTCCCTGAGGTCGTGACCGGGATTCCCTGTAGTCCGTGACTGGGGTTCCCCCCTCCGTCCCAACTTCGCCCCGGACTTTAGCAGGACCTCTAAGCAGAGGTTCCTGCAAGAAGATATAACCTGGAAAAAGTTTTAAAAACTTACCTTCAGGTCTGACCGCTGGCAGGAGCATCATGCACCCCCGCCAGTCGTACGCAATGCGATAGACTATATGACACGCACGTGCTGGCGGGGTCTTCACGTAGTCACTCACGTGACTCCGAAGTAAAATCTCTATTTAATTCCAGACGGCACTCCAGGCAGTCAATGGAAGTAAATGGAATCTTCTGAAAACGATATGGATAGCAACTGGACCATATTGATACCTCATCCAGTCTATTACACTTATGTTCCTCTACTTAAAATAAAAACTTCCCCAACTCGGGCAAGGAATTGGAAGAGCACTTGTTTGACTTTTGTTACAAATGCAGAGGTTTAACAGAACAAGTGCCAAATAATAACTTCCTATATTAGTAATTGCAATAATAGCAATCTGCGCATGGATCTCTTTTATGGTGGAATCCTTCTACAATCGGTTATTATAAATAGAGGACAACTGACAACTGCACGGCATTGAGCAATGTGTCCCGCAATTACTTTAACCTACTCATTGATCATCTTGTGAAATATTTAGAATATATAATCTTGTAACTCAATAGTATAATTGCTTTCAATTTTCTTTTCCCGATAATTAGCTCTCACAGATACTCATAAACCTCTCTAGCTGATAGTATTAAAAAAATTACGTTGCACCTACTCAACCACTTCTCATATGACTGGAATGAAATCCCAGGTGAATCTTTACTGCACACTTTCTAGAGAAAGTATATGCTTCCTTTAGAAAGGAGACCAAAACTATTCACAACAATTGTGTGCAGTTCTGATTGCCCCATTGCAGGAAATATGTGGAGGCTTTGGAGAGGGTGCAGAGGAGGTTTACCAGAATTATGCCTGGATTAAAGCGTTTTGGCTACAGGGAGAGGTTGGCTAGACTTGGATTGTTTTCTCTGGAACTTCGGAGGTTGAGGGGACTTAGACAATAGACAATAGACAATAGGTGCAGGAGTAGGCCATTCGGCCCTTCGAGCTAGCTCCGCCATTCAATGTGATCATGGCTCATCATTCCCAATCAGTACCCCATTCCTGCCTTCTCCCCATATCCCCTGACTCCGCTATCTTTAAGAGCCCTATCTAGCTCTCCCTTGAAAGTATCCACTGCCCTCTGAGGCAGAGAATTCCACAGACTCACAACTCTCTGTGTGAAAACGTTTTTCCTCAACTACGTTCTAAATGGCGTACCCCATATTCTTAAACAGTGGACCCTGGTTCTGGACTCCCTCAACATCGGGAACATGTTTCCTGCCTCTAGCGTGTCCAAACCCTTAATAATCTTATATGCTTCAATAAGATCCCCTCTCATCCTTCTAAACTCCAGAGTATACAAGCCCAGCTGCTCCATTCTCTCAGCATATGACAGTCCCGCCATCCCGGTAATTAACCTTGTAAACCTACATTGCACTCCCTCAATAGCAATAATGTCCTTCCTCAAATTAGGGGACCAAAACTGCACACAATACTCCAGGTGTGGTCTCATTAGGGCCCTATACAATTGCAGAAGGACGCCTTGCTCCTATACTCAACTCCTCTTGTTATGAAGGCCAACATGCCATTCGCTTTCTTTACTGCCTGCTGTACCTGCATGTTTACTTTCATTGACTGATGAACAAGGACCCCCAGATCCCGTTGTACTTCCCCTTTTCCCAACGACACCATTTAGATAATAATCTGCCTTCCTGTTTTTGCTACCAAAGTGGATAACTTCGCATTTATTCACATTAAACTTGATAGAAGTATATAAAAATATGAGAGATATAGATACACTAAACATTCAGGACTTTTTTCCCCAGGGTGGAAATGTTCAACATTAGAGGGCATGGCTATATGCCGAGAGGAGGAAATTTTAATGGAGATGTGTGGGCCAAAGTTTTTATATAGTGATTAATGGGTGCCTGAAATGAATTGCCAATGGTGGTAGTGGAGGCAGATCTGATAGTGTAGTTTAAAAAGCTTCTAGATTGGAAAAATGCACCCACACCTACGCTTAAAATGTGGATTTCAAACATGTCTGAAATGTTACACCTCGAAGATATGAGATTCGTCCTAGCAGGCAAATCAGACCTATTCTTAAAGATCTGGTCTCCCTTTATCGACTTATTACAAGCATATGGTGCAACATAACCCGGGAAATTAACTGTTTCAGAACCGGGTGAAGGGTGTGCAAAGATACGATGCAGGTATATCCCTTTTATTTTCTATTTTCTTTTTATTTTATTTCTATCCCTTTATTTATTTTTCTTGCTTCTGCTACTTTTCTATTATTAAATTTTAAAACAAGAAGTTGTATATGAAATGTATTATGTTATTCTTGGTTTATACTACTGTGCATGGCTTCCAATAAAAATATTTATTAAAAATAAAAAATAAAAAAGCTTCTAGATAGGCACATGGAAGTGCAGAGAATAGAGGGATATGGTTCATGTACAGGCTGATGAGATAAATTAAACGTAGCATCATGTTTGGCATAAAACTTAGTGGCCTGAAGGGCCATTCCTGTGCTGTAATGTGCTATGTTCTAACAATCCAGGTGCAGCCACACCAAGGTCCATTATAAATGTAGTGAGACATCCATACTATTCTACTCAAATATTCTTACAATAAAGATCAATACAGCCTTTGCTGACCTGATTGCCTGCTGCATCTGCATGCTAGTTTCCAATGACTTTGAAGAAAGACTCTTGGCTCCTTCTGAACAGGTAGATATTAGCTGTTTATCAAGATAAATAACCTGCCAATATTAATATAATTACCAACATTTGATTTAAAAATAATTATCTGAAGAAAATTCGGTGATGAAATATCAGAGCTCATGAAACCATTTGCAATGACCACCAACAATTATTAACCTCCTAATTTTGCTTTCAATGACAGCAAACTCCATTGAGGTTGAAGTTGCAGTGTGTAAGATATGCATTTCAGTAGTTCTGCCCTATGGTTCCTTGCCAGTGAGCGCCAAGGTAAAAATTGTTAAGTTGGCTTATGTGCAATAATTCAGTTCAAGTAGATGAGGTATATCTGTGCAAAGTTGAAGGAGGAGGTGGCTGCAGGGGGAGCGATCTTGCTGGGTTTTCTAAATAGGCATGCAGCGAACAGAAGACATAACTTTTCTGACAAGGCCTGAAACATCCCAGTATCTGTTTTGCTTTTTAACTAGCTGGCTTAGATCTACATGCTTTATGATGTAATCATCGACTGCTCCAAAATTCTTCCCATTTTTGCCTGTACCAATGGGAATGAAATGGTGCAGGAATAAAATCTGTAAACCTTGAGCAAAGTTAGCAATAGAAAATCTTTTCCTATTGGGGCATGGATATGCAGGGCAATTTGGGGGGCTTTCTGCAAACCAAGCCAAACCATGGAGAAGGGTAGCTTAACCCTGACACTTCATCAAAACAGCACGTTTTACAATCAGTCAATTTGAAAATAAAATTGAAACCATACAACAATGTAAAATCCTGATTAGAGTGAAAGATTTATGCAGCATGCAAACAGACACTTCAGCCCAAATCATCCATGCCAACCAAGATGCCACATTTACTTAGTTCTGTTTACCTGCATTTGGCCAATATCCCCCTGAAAACCTTTCCTATCCATGTACCTGTCCAAGTTTCTTTTAAATGCTGTTATAGCACCTGGCTTAACTAACGTTTCTTGCCATTCATTTCATATATCCACTGCCCACTGACTAAAAAGGTTGTCCCTCAGTTTCCTATTAAATCTTTCCCCTCTCACTTTAAACTGATGTTCTCTGGTTCATGATTCCCCTATCCTGGGTAAAAATTCTGTATTCACCCTATCAATTCCCCACATGATTTTATACACCTATATGAGTTCTGCGCTTCAAGCAATAAAGTTCTGGCCTGCACAACATCTCCTTATAACTCAGGCTCTCAAGTCCTGGAAACATCCTCATGAATCTTCTCTGCACTCTTTTCAGCTTAATTACATTCTTCCTATAGCATGATGTAAAGGGCTATGGGGAGAAGGCAGTAGAATGGGGTTGAGAGGGAAAGATAGATCCATCATGATTGAATGGTGGAGTAGACTCGATGGGCCAAATGTGCCCATGAATGAAGTGCTGGACAAATAAAGCTAAACCTAAGACTACATCTGTGATGAGCAATGGGTTCAAAGCAAACTAAGTCTACATCCATACGACAGACAATCAGTGTGAAAAATGGATCAACTATCAGGGGAGGAAAAGAGCAGAATTCTCCATTACCATTCCCAAAGATTCATCTTGGCCTCTTCTTGAGGTTTCTTCTGTAACAGAATTTAGTCTACGACCATTTTGATTTGTGCTATGGGTCATCAGGAAACAGCTAAGCATTTTGGATTCAGGGAGATTCTTTGCCCAGGCGACATCAGGATAGTGTGCTGAAAATTTCTGCTTGAAAACTAGTCATGTCTCTCATCAAGCTTTTGCAGCACAACTGCAGCACTGTCATTTACTTGATAAAGAAAATTGCACAGCTCAATTCCATCCACCAAAAGTAGGACAAATAGAATCTGGTTAATCAATGCGCCATCAACTTTCCTTCAATCATCAGCAAAGTGAAGGAAATTGCAATGGATAATGACACTATAATGATAATAGCACTCACATACCTGTCACCAGCTCAATGATCCTTCGTTTGCATTTCACCAGAACTACTCAGCTCCAGACCTTATTACAGGTTCATACAAAGACAAGAACATTGAATTACAGAAGGTTGTGAGAATAACAGTCTTTAACATAACAGAGAGCATCCCAAGACATGATAAAACTGGTCAATGTCAATCAAGCGGAATTCTCTTTACCAGGTGGCATCATACGTCGAACAAACAAAGATGGTTAAAATAATCACATTGTTGCAGAATGCCTCAGAAGAGTGTTCTCATCCTGATCATCTTTGGCTGCTTTTTCCGTAACTCTTCCTCCATTACATCATCAGAGTTGGAACGTTTACAGTTTTGACTGCAGTGTTCAATTCCATTTGTAATTTTTGCATTAACAAGCCATTCATGCCTGTGTGTTGCAATACTGAGTCAATGGAGGAGGGTATTCTGCAAAGAGTGATCCAATTTTTGGCACCATTGAGCTTTCCTACTACAGCACGTACAGTAAGGAATATTCCCCACTTGCCTCGCCGAATGAAGCTCCACCAAATCTCAAAAACATTGCTGCTATTCAGCAGCCCATTTCATTGACACTGCAACCATCACTTCAAAGGTTCAATCATGCAACCATGGTGATCCATAGCTGTGAGCTCCATAAGCTTAACTCTCTAAGATGTAGCTTCTACAATTTAAAACTGGTTAAGTGCAAAATAAAAGAACACCGACACTTCCAAGTTTCTTTGAAAGCACATCCATTTTATGTGGAAATAAGATGACATTATAAATTAGTAACCCCAATATTAGTACATAAAAACCCAATGTCTTTAGTGCAACCAAAGATAGTTCATAGTTCATAGTTTAGTGTTCAAGAACCTGATGGTTGTTGGGAAGAAGCTATTCTCGAACATGGTGGTCACTGTTTTCAGACTAACTTCCCGATGCCAGATGGGAAAGTGAGAGCATGGCCAGGGTGGTGTGGTCTTTGGTGATGCTAGCTGCCTTTTTGACTGGGTCAATCACATTTTGTAATCTCCTTCATTCCTCTTTCACGAACCAGGCCATTATGCAACCACTCTACTGTACACTTATAGAAGTGCAAGAATATATTTGATGACATGCTGATTCTCCTTCATCTTCTATGGATGTAGAGGTATTGATGTTGTTGTTTTCATTTTGAAATGTCTCTTTACATTTTAGGGTTGATATAATATTGTACCAGAAATTGGATGTTCTCATTTCAATCTTTGCTGTAATTCTATTATTCCTACCTTTTGAGTAGACCTGACACTTGACATGCAATGGATGAACAGTTTCATATTACATAAAGTATAATCTGTATCAATTAAATGAAATATTTTACATGAAAAATGGTATTCTTACACAATTTGTGAATGTCGTATAGAGTATCAACGATGGAACCAGAGGGCAATTGGAACTTGATTGTATCATGTTGTAAATTGAACAAAACATAAGAGAGACAAAGTTATAGAAGAAAATTACATTAATTGATAAGAATGAACGTTAAATCTTAAAGAAAAAAGGGAAGGATTTTCAGAAAGCCTTATTGCCTTGGCAGACCATTTTAAAGTAATTCATATTTTGAGGTTCTTTCTGGTATGCAATGATTAATGTCATGCAGGTAAATAGTAGAGAACACCATGAACAAATTATTTATAATTCGACTATTGCATTCAACTTTGCATTTCAATGTCACTTTGCTATGCCACATGGCTTTTGAATTGTTCATCTATAGGTATTTCTCTTCAGTGGACTGATAATTTTGACTCCTTTCCTTTATAATTACATTTGATTACAACATTGTTCCTTCCTTGAAAGGAAACAAGTGGGGCAAAATTAGTCAGTCTGTAATTTATCAGTGTGATATTTGTGCCTGATTAACCTGTGGGCATTAGACCTGATGCAGGTGGTACACCAGCTTTGCACATCTCAATCATTTATAAATTACTTTATGTGGCTTGCATTCCTTTCTTTAATCGGTGGGTTATCACATTTGAAAGAGGCCTAATATTGTGAGCAACTATCATCACCTAAAACTCATCTACAACTTTTAACAGAAAGGTTCACACTTTCTGCATGTGAATATCAGCAGAGAGTGATCGTAATGCTATTTGCCATGCACTCCATGAGTTTTGCTTGGCTGGACAGAAACGCTGAATCTCGCTGACCATCATGAAATAGGGAATGATAGATAGTAATGAGCAGTATTAGGTAAACAATCCATAATAACAGAACGGATAGTGGTCAACTTATGATTCTGTTGGCTACTATTGCTGGCCATTATGTATGACTTCCTAAATGGAATTTGAATGGGGATCCAGACATTTGTACCTTTCAACTCTTCTACAACTTTAAACAGGACGACAGACACTTTGGCCATATCCAGAGAAGAAATCATAATAGACAAATCCTTCATCATCTCTTATGCTTGAGGCCGGCTTGAGGAACGACCAGCTCTGGGATGTTAGATTGCCAGCCAAACTTCAGAATAATCTTTGCAGCTCATGTGAAGTTTGGCGCGGTTCCTCATGGATTCTCTCCTGTGGTTGCGCACCAGTGAATATGGATGGAATTTATCCCTTTTAGTTAAATGCTCCTTGTTGATTTGGGGTTGCTCAGATAGCCACATCTGTACAGTCAGTGACAACCTGTCCTTGTAGGAAGCCAGCCAGAGACAAACCTGAGTTTCAGTTCATTCTGGTTATTGTGAGCAAAGATGTTTACATCTCTTCCAGTTCCAGCAAATAATCCATCTACTGCATTTATTTTCAATGCCTTGAGCAACCCTAGATATATTTATGTCCTGGGAGAATTGCAATGGCATCTTTTTTCAAAGTTAAATTTATGTTTTCATTTAAAATAAATAAAACTTGCATCATATTAAATAGCAGCAATTCTCTGAGAAAAATATCTTTCCCTTTCACACATTATGGTGTGTTCATAAATTGGATGGTAATTAGCAAGGTTGAGGAGTCTCCTGTCTCCTTTCCCGTGAAATGCTCATCTGGTTTTTGTATTATAGTAGCCAAAATAGATGCGCTGTTAATGTTAGAATGTTGACATTAACACAAAATACAAGATTTTCCAAAGGATCCTCATCCACAATGTTGGACTTGCTTTTTCTTTATGCATATTTTTGTTTCCTTTGTTTTATGAAATTTTACTTAAGCATTTTCCAATCAGTGTGCTGGTCACAGTACCAGTTGAAATGTTTATTCCAGGAATTGGCACTGTTACCATTGGATTTACTTCTCTTGACCAAGTGAGTTAACAAAAATTACCTCCAATCATTAAAATTACCTCCAACTGACTTCATCCATTTCACCACTAATTTCCATCCGGCACTCAAATTCACCTGGACCATTTCCGACATTTCCCAACCGTTTCTAGACCTCACCATCGCAGGTAACAGATTACTGACCGACATCTAATACAAACCCACTGACTCCCATGGCTATCTGCACTACACTTCTTCCCACCCTGCTTCCTGTAAGGACTCCATCCACTACTCCCAATTCCTCCATCTATGCCGCATCTGCACCCAGGATGAGGTGTTCCAGACCAGGACATCAGAGATGACCTCATTCTTTAGAGAATGAGGGTTTCCCTCTTCTATGATAGATGAGACTCTCACCAGGGTCTCCACTATATCCCGCTGCTCCGCTCTCACTCCCCATCCCCCTACCCGTAAAAAGGACAGAGTCCCCCTTGTCCTCACCTTCCACCCTACCAGCCGTCACATACAACATATAACCCTCCGACATTTACGCCACCTCCAACGGGATCCCACCACTGGCCACATCTTCCTATCTCCTCCCCTTTCTGCTTTCCGCAGAGATCGTTCCCTCCATAACTCCCTGGTCAATTCGGCCCTTCCCACCCAAACCACCCCTCCTCTGGTACTTTCCGTTGCAACCGCAGGAAATGCTACACTTGTAGCTCTACCTCCCCCCTCGACTCCATCCAAGGACCCAAGCAATCTTTCCATGTGAGGCAGAGGTTACTCTGCACCTCCTCCAACCTCATCTACTGCATCCGCTGTTCCAACTGTCAACTGCTATACATCAGTGAGACCAAGCGCAGGCTTGGCGATCGCTTCGCCCAACACCTCCGCTCATTTCGCAATAACCAACCCGATCTCCCGGTGGCTCAGCACTTCAACTCCCCTTCCCATTCCGAATCCGACCTTTCTGTCCTGGACCTCCTCCATTGCCAGAGTGAGGCCCACTTCAAATTGGAGGAACAGCACCTCATGTTTCGCTTGGGTAGTTTACACCACAGTGGTATGAACATTGACTTCTCCAATTTCACGTAGTCCTTGTATTCTCCCTCCTTCCCCTCCCCTTCCCAGCTCTCCCACAAGCCTACTGTCTCTGCCTCTTCCTTTCTTTTTCCTGCCCCCACCACCCGACATCAGTCTGAAGAAGGGTCTTGACCCGAAACCGCCTATTCCTTCGCTCCATAGATGCCGCCTCACCCGCTGAGTTTCTCCAGCATTTTTGTCTACCTTCCAACTATTATTATGTTTCAATGAAAACGCACCTACAAATCCATTTTTGTATAGCTCCCCTTCCATTTAAAAGATGGGTTATATCTTACATTTAAAAGATGGCATGTTATGAGGAGTGGCTATTTGTTGTTTCATCTGATAAAATAATTAACATAGATATTCTATAAGAATAAAATTTTAAGCGAATACTAGAATACATCATTACTAATTTAACCAATTCTTTCAAAAAAATATTTATTTCTTCCTAGACATGTCTTAGGGTTTTTTTCGTGTGATTTAGTTCCATGTTCATTGATGGTGTGGCGGCACCTGGTGGCAACCCAAGGGCACAACGAACCATCAGCTCTGGAGGGCGGCGTCTTGGTGTGGGAGGCGCTAGTCACTGGGTCGGTTCCTGAGTTGGTATTTAAGGCCGGGCAATGCCTGTGACCTTGAGGGAGTAGGGAGCTGTATTGGAGAGAATAAACACATCTAGTGCACACAACTCGTGTCCGACTACATTTTGGCTGGACTCCTTCGAGTACCCGCTACGCTGGTGACCCCGACGCCTAGGATTGTAATCCTGGAAGGGAAATTTGGAAAAATAAAATGCATTCTGCCGCTGCAGCCTACAAGGCCAACGTGGCCGAACTCAACGCGGTCTCCCTGAAGCTACCGACATTTTAGACCTCGCAGCCGGGGGTTTGGTTTCGACAGGCCGAGTCCCAATTCTTCATCCACGGCATCACGGCCGACGAGACTCGCTATCACTCTGTGGTAAGCGCCCTTGACCGGCAGACGGCCGGTCGGATCATTCCTTACCTGGATAACTCGCCGGCGGTGGGGAAATACACAGGCCTCAAGGAGCTGTCGCTCCAGATCTACGGGCCGAGCCGAATGCAGCGCGCCTGTCAGGTCCTTAACATGGGCGGGCTCGGCGACCGGATGCCCTCGGCCCTCATGAGCGAGATGCTCACGCTCATGGGCGACCACCTGCCCTGCCCGCTCTTTGAATTTACCTATCTGCAGCAGTTGCCACGAGACCTCCGCCAGCAGCTCGTGGAGGAGAGCTTTGAGAATCTGATCCAGCTAGCGGCCCGTGCTGACGAACTGTGGCTGGCTGACCAGCAGCAGGTGGGCACACTGGAATATCTGGAACCGCTGGAATCCCCGGAATCGCTGGACCGGATGGACTCAACGCCCTGGCAGGCCCAGCGACCCAGGACCACGCCCACAAGAGGGCCATGTCCACAAGAGCCACAGACAAGACAAGTGGTACAAGAGAGGAAGATGGCTGAGCCACAGACCAGACAAATGGCACAGGAGAGGAGGATGGCTGAGCAGGACCCAGGAGATCCCAGGAGAAGGATGTGATGTTTTTACCACCAATACTGGGATTCAGCAGCTCGCCAATGCCGCCAGCCATGTCCGTTTCCAGCATGATGGTCAGCATATTGCCCCCATCTGGACTTGACCTTCGTGCTGGTAAGAGGGCTGCCCCGTTAACTGCTGCGAATGGCAGTTCAATCCGCACGTATGGTGTCCACACGGTTCCCGTCATTTTCGGAGCATGCCATTTCACCTGACCATTCATCATTGCGGACGTGGCCCAGCCGTTGCTGGGTGCAGATTTCTTGCGGGCGCAGTCGCACCTCATCGATGGGAGGGGCCAACGTCTCGTCCACGCTTCAACTTTTGAGAAGATGTCCTTGCGCTCTACTGCGCCCACAGCGCCGGTCAGCAATCCCGTAGCGATGGTGGACAATGTCTACGCCCAGGTACTGGCTGAGTTTCCTGACATTGTCACCCCCAAGTTCTGCTCGGCCAGCCTGAGGCACGGTGTCATGCACCATATTCTGACATCGGGTTCACCGCTCCACACCCGCGCCCGCAGACTCGCTCCCAACAAGCTCCACATAGCAAATGCGGAGTTTCGGAGTATGGAGGCCATGGGTATCGTTCGACGCTCCAACAGCCCATGGGCTTCCCCGCTGCACATGGTGCCGAAGGTGTCCGGCGGTTGGAGGCCATGCGGGGACTACCGCCGCCCTAACGAGGCCACGACCGCTGACCGTTACCCTATTCCCCACATACGGGACCTCAGCCCATCTGGCCGGGGCTAGGTTCTTCTCTAAGATCGACCTAGTCCGGGGATATCACCAGATCCTCGTGCGACCGGAGGATGTCCCCAAGACGGCAATTATCACCCCGTTCGGGTTGTTCGAGTTCCTGCGGATGCCCTTCAGCCTCAAGAATGCCACGCAGGCCATTAAGTGCCTGAAGGACACCGTGGTGTGCGGGCTCGACTTCCTGTTTGTCTACTTGGACGACATCCTCGTGGCAAGTCACTCGTGAGAGGAACACTGCGCCCACCTGCGTCTACTCTTCCAGCGCCTCAGTGACCATGGCCTCGTAATTAACCCTGGCAAGTGCCAATTCGGCCTTCAGACCATCAACTTCCTGGGGCATCGGGTGACATGGCACGGAGCAGTGCCTCTGCTGGACAGGGTTGTGGCAATTCGCCAGTTCCCGCAGCCTGCTACGGTACGTGGCCTCCGGGAATTTGTAGGGATGGTCACATTTTATCACCGGTTCTTTCCGGCGGCTGCCAAACTTTTGCAGCCGCTTTTCCAGTTGCTGACAGGCAAGCAGTGGCAGATACAGTGGGACGCTGTCACCATGGCGCCGTTTGAAGGGGCAAAGGAGGCCTTGGCTTGGGCGACTATGCTCGTGCATCCGTCGGCCATTGCCCCCACAGCCAATACCATGTATGCCTCGGACTCTACGGTCAGCGGCGTTTTGAAACAGTTGGTTAACGGCTGTTGGCAGCCTCTCGCCTTCATTAGCCATCACCTGAGGGTTGCGGAGCAGCGCTACAGCGCTTTGACCGTGGGTTGCTCGCCTTACACCTCGCAGTGCGGCACTTCCGGTACTTCCTTGAGGGCCATTTGTTCGTAGCCTTCACAGACCACAAGCCCCTCACGTTTGCTTTCGCGAAGGTTTCAGATCCTTGGTCCGCCTGCCAGCAGCGCCAGCTGGCAGCTATTTTAGAGTATACAACGGACTTCCGACACATCGCCGGGAAATGACACCTAGTGTTGGATGCCTTGTCCCATCCGGCAATTGCAGCTGTGCTTAACATGTCCTCGGGGATAGATTACTCCGCCTTGGCAGCGGCCCAGCTGGCGGACGATGAGATGCCGGTGTACCGCACCGTGATCTCTGGCTTGGTGCTTGAGGATGTGCCGTTGGGTCCCACGGGTTCCATCCTCTGCAACGTATCCACGGGTCAGCCGAGGCCTGTCGTTCCGGCGGCCTGGCACCGTTGCGTGTTTGAGGCGATCCATGGGCTGGCCCACCCATCCATCCAGACCACAGTCGTCATGGTGGCCGCAAGGTTTATGTGGCATGGACTTCGGAAGCAGATCGCTCGCTGGGCCCGGGCGTGCATACCGTGCCAGACTTCGAAGGTGCATCGACACGTCCGGTCGCCCGTTCAAGATTTCACAGTGCCACGCCGGCGGTTCGATCACGTACACGTGGACATCATGGGGCCACTGCCTCCATCCCTGGGTGTTTCATACCTGCTTATGGTAGTGGACGGTTTTACGTGGTGGCTGGAGGCCATCCCGCTCACGGACACTTCAACTCAGTCGTGCACTCGTGCCCTCGTGGCAACTTGGATTGCCTGCTTTGGGGTTCCACTTCACATCATGTCCGACCGGGGCGCCCAGTTCACATCTGAACTGTGTTCCACCATGGCCCGCCTGTTGTGGACGCAGCTCCACCACGCGACAGCGTACCATCCCCAATCAAATGTGTTGGTGGAGCGGTTCCACCGCTGTCTGAAGTCTGCCCTGAAGGCTCGTCTCACGGGCCCCGGGTGGATGGACGAGTTGCCGTGGGTCCTGTTGGGGATTCGGACGGCCCCCAAGGATGATCTGTCATCGTCCTCCGCGGAGTTGGTATATGGTGCTCCGCTCGCCGTCCCCGGGGAGTTTGTCCCTGCCGCTGATGGGTCCCAGGAACCCCCGTCATCGGTGCTCATTCGCTTGCGGGAGAGGGTCGGCGCCCTGTCTTCCATCCCAACATCGCGTCATGGAGTGGCCCCTTCCCATGTGCCACTGCCGCTGATGGGCTGCCCATATATTTTTCTTCGCCGTGACTCCCACAAGTCGCCCTTGCAGCGCCCGTATGGAGGTCCCTTGCAGCGCCCGTATGGAGGTCCCTTGCAGCGCCCGTATGAAGGTCCCTTTTGCGTGCTGCGGCACGGGCTTACTACATTTGATTTGGACATGGGAGGCCGGCGTGAAACAGTGTCGGTGGCTCATTTGAAACCGGCCCACTTGGACCTGAGCGAGCCAGTCCATGTGGCTCAACCGCCCCGTCACGGGCGTCTGCCGTCCTGGGCACCCGGAGATTCTTCCGAACTGAGCAAGACCCCGGAACGTGGGATGGTATCTACTCGTTCGGGCCGCCTTGTTCGGCGTCCCGTCCAGTTCGGTGCCTCTGGTTTTGGGGGGGGGGGGTTCATGTGGCGGCACCTGGTGGTAACCCAAGGGCACAACGAACCATCGGCTCTGGATGGCGGCGTCTTGGTGTGGGAGGTGCTAGGTGCCTGAGTTGGTATTTAAGGCCGGGCAACGCCCGTGACCTTGAGGGAGTAGGGAGCTGTATTGGAGAGAATAAACATGTCTAGTGCACACAACTCGTGTCTGACTACTTTTTGGCTTGACTCCTTAGAGTCCCCACTGCAATGGCACCTTATTCAGTCTTTATTATAATCTGCAGTCTATTCTTCCACAAAGGCAATAAATAAAAATCTTTGAATCTGAAGAAGGATCCTGACCCATCACCCATCCAGAGTTGCTGCCAGACCCGATGAGTTACTCCAGCGCTTTGTGTCTATCATATACTTATTAAAACGCTGATCTTGTACGTGTGTATATGTGTATATGTGTGTGTGTGTATATGTGGTTGTCTTTCCATCTTCTCAAAAACACTACGCGGTAACTATAACATTTTTACATATTCTGATTGACATCTTTCCCCTCGAAGCCGGGACCATCTTATCTGAACATGCTATGCTTTATTTCTCGACTTATTCTCGACTCATTTCTGATTAAAAGTCTAAAAAAGTCAAAAGACTGAAATTAAAACCACCAGCTTCAACTGATGACATCACAATAGCTCTGTTAGCAGTGATCAGCCTCAGTGAAGATTTCATCCTATATTTGACATGTTATTTGCGATTAAAGCTTTAAAAATGGCAACTTTCACAAGATTGTTACATATTCTGATTCACATTTTCTCCCTCTGGGCAGAGAACACTTTCACTGAACATTTTATGCTTTATTTCTCGACATTACTGATTAAAGTTAAAAAAATATCAAAATACCTTGAATTTCAAACTGACCAGTTTCAAATGATGATGTCACAATGGCTCGACTAGCAGGGGAGGGTGAATTGCTATTGCAACACGCAGGACATGTGCAATTGGATTTTTTTTTAAAGAGCACTGCTGAGGGAGGCAAGAGGAGTGCTGGAATTTTACGTTCAGGAATGGCTTGAGTTGGAGGACCACGTCTCCTGTGGGGGCTACGGGTAGGGAACCGGTGCATTGGGGGAGCAGACCCAATGGGTCTGCACTTGGGCTAGTCTTCAATAAAAATCTTCAAGTATAGGATCCTTCCTGCCTGAGCTAGTGCGGCAAAAAAGGGCCTACATTTTTTATCATGCGCCAAAACAAAATACCGCAGATCCTACTGTTTATCTTGTGATAAACGGAGTCAGGTAGTGTTTTTATCCATAATAATGAATTGCAGTAGGAATAGCCTCAAAGTAAAATAACATGGCAATGCCCATCCCCAACATCATGCATGCATGAAGAATGCTGTAAAATGATAACTCAACATTAATGAGGGATGGAAAATATGGCATAGAAAGACATCGATAAGCCTGCATTGTTCCTGCATTTTCATTTACATTAAAGGTTTTTCATTTTCTAAGAATTTGAAATAACATTTAATTATTTTATATTGTCAGTGGATGGAATGGCTTTGTTCATAGAATTCTTGCCATTGAGTCAGAAGATTTTTTCAAGTCTATGTCCAAGAGCAATAGACAATACACAATAGGTGAAGGAGTAGGCCATTCGACCCTTCAAGCCAGCACCGCCATTCAATATGATCATGGTTAATCATCCACAATCAGTACCCCGTTCCTGCCTTCTCCCCATATCCCCTGACTCCACTATCTTCAAGAGCCCTATCTAGCTCTCTTTTGAAAGTGTCCAGAGAACTGGCCTCCTCCACCATCTGAGGCAGAGAATTCCACACTCACAACTCTCTGTGTGAAAAAGTGTTTCCGCATCTCTGTTCTAAATGGCTTATCCCTTATTCTTAAACTGTGGCCCCTGGTTCTGGACTCCCCCAACATCGGGAACATGTTTCCTGCCTCTAGCGTGTCCAAACCCTTAATAATCTTATATGTTTCAATAAGATCCCCCTCATCCTTCTAAATTCCAGAGTATACAAGCCCAGCCGCTCCATTCTCTCAGCATATGACAGTCCCGCCATCCTGGGAATTAACCTTGTAAACCTACGCTGCACTCCCTCAATAGCAAGAATGTCCTTCCTCAAGTTTGGAGACCAAAACTGCACACAATACTTGAGGTGTGGTCTCACCAGGGCCCTGTACAACTGCAGAAGGACCTCTTTGCTCCTATACTCAACTCCTCTTGTTATGAAGGCCAACATGCCATTTGCTTTCTTCACTGCCTGCTGTATCTGCATGCTTACTTTCATACACTGATGAACAAGGACCCCCCAGATCTCGTTGTACTTCCCCTTTTCCCAACTTAACACCATTCAGATAATAATCTGCCTTTCTGTTTTTGCCACCAAAGTGGATAACCTCACATTTATCCACATTAAACTGCATCTGCCATGCATCTGCCCACTCACCCAACCTGTCCAAGTCACCCTGCATCCTCATAGCATCCTCCTCATAGTTCACACTGCCATTCAGCTTTGTGTCATCTGCAAATTTGATAATGTTACTTTTAATCCTTTCATCTAAATCATTAATATATATTGTAAATAGCTGCGGTCCCAGCACCGAGCCTTGCGGTACCCCACTAGTCACTGCCCGCCTTCTGAAAGGGACCTGTTAATAGCTACTCTTTGTTTCCTGTCTGCCAACCAATTTTCTATCCATGTCAGCACTCTACCCCCAACACCATGTGCCCTAATTTTGCCCACTAATCTCCTATGTGGGACCTTATCAAATGCTTTCTGAAAGTCCAGGTACACTACATCTACTGGCTCTCCCTTGTTAATTTTCCTAGTTCCTCAAAAAATTCCTAGTTCCTCAAAAAATTCCAGAAGATTAGTCAAGCATGATTTCCCCTTCGTAAATCCATGCTGACTCGGACCGATCCTGTTACTGCTATCCAAATGTGCCGCTATTTTATCTTTTATAATTGACTCCAGTATCTTCCCCACCACCGATGTCAGACTAACTGGTCTATAATTCCCTGTTTTCTCTCTCCCGCCTTTCTTAAAAAGTGGGATAAATTTTAGCTACCCTCCAATCCACAGGAACTGATCCTGAATATATAGAACATTGGAAAATGCTCACAGCACAAAAGTCTATATGTGTGTGCTACAGTGCAGTACAAAAGAAACGTTACACCATCAGAGACACTGTAATTTTCATTGAGATGTTAAACTGAGATCCTGTCTGTTCTCTCAAATGAATGTAAAAGATCCCATGATATTATTTTGAAGAAGAACAGGGAAGTTATCCCAAGTGGCCTCGCTGACGTTTTCCCTCAATGTGCTTCTATGAAACAGGTTACTGGGCCATTGTCAGACCACTGTTTGTGGGAGTTCACTGTTGCAAATTGGTTGCCATATTCCCTCCTTTACGAAAGTGACTACAGTGACTATACTTCATTGGTTCAACAGTATTTTGGGACGTGCTGAAAGGGACATGAAAAATGTGATTATAAACACGTCATTCCTTTTTTCCCCCCTTTAATGCCATCCTGGGGAGTTCAGAGGGACTGTATTCTTAAAGGATATTAGGGGACATTAAAAGAAATGATGGGCATATTTTACTCTTTGACAGTTTTAAAACACAGATTTCAAAAGAGAACAAAAGGAATGCATTTCCCATAAAAATCAATCTATAAATGTGCCTTTCAGTAAGGCTAAAGCACTGGGGGGGGGATACAGTTCACATTTCACCCTTGACGGCACTGTCAGCAACATCACTTTGACCTACAGTATATGACAATTTATAGTGTCTGTAACAGAGCATTTTTTTGCATCTCAATTTTTTTATAGGTATATAATTTCAAAAAAGCAATTTCTCAGGTAAAATGTTGCCTGTTAGATCTACATTGTCCCCTATATTTTGTTTCCATGGTGACAGACTCTCTTAGATGACTGCCTTCCTCAGCTCCTTCAAAATGATTGCATCCTATTTTTCCATCACATTACAAGAGGCTGTTTTCATTCTCACTTCCTGACCATATTAAATGTAAGAAAAAAGAGATTGAATTACTTTGTTGTACAGTCTATATCTGATAAGGATTTAAGAGCTGATATTGATGTACTGGAGACAGTTTTTCTCTTCTATTTCGCAAGAAAATCAACAAAAAATTATCATGAATCTGCCTTTAGATTGACCATTCAAAGTAGTCAAGTAGCAATTTACCCCTGAGGGTAAATAGGGAACCTCCCTCCCTCTATTGATATTCAAAGCAATGCTTTGTTTGCTCATTACAATTCTGCAATAGGACGCCAAATATGATGGTTTGCATAGGATGTTTCAGCGTTGGAATAGTTGCTTTACTTGAGGATGTAACCTGTACACTCAGGATAATGAGGCTATGTCTTCACTGCTTTTCTTTATAAATGACTTGCACTACAGTTAGTTTGAGGATAACATTCTTATATGTTTTCAGTTTACAATGAACACAGAAATGTATGCTGCCCATGAGTGGCTCAACCTCCCCCCCCCCCCCCCACCACCACCAAATGTTGTTTTTGCAAAGGCATGGCTCAATATTTTGAAGAAAACTGCAGAAGCATTTATGGTCAAAAATTCAAATGCTAAATCAACTACATTAAAGTTTTGAGTGTTTCAGTCCAGAAACATTTTAACAAATTCAAATTGCTTTGTATATGCGCTATGAATTTCTGACGACAATGCTTAGTTATAGGCATGCAATATTCTCTGGTTGGATGTGTATGTGGTCATTTAGAAGATGGGAATAAAACTAGTTAGATTTCTGGATGGATTTTTACCACTGGATGGATGGATTTTTACCCCCCAGGGAGTTGTGAATTCACCCAGATAGTTGTGAATTTGTGAACACTCATAGAGTTGTGAATTTGTGGAATTTTCTGCCCCAGAAGGCAGTAGAGGCCAATACACTGGATGAATTTAAAAGAGAGTTAGATAGCGGAATCAATGGGTATGGGGAGAAGGCAGGAACGGGTTACTGATTGTGGATGATCAGCCATGATCACAATGAATGGTGGTGCTGGCTCGAAGGGCCAAATGGCCTCCTCCTGCACCTATTTTCTATGTTTCTATGTAGGCAAAGAGTCAATTAAGAGCATAAAACGCAGAATATAGAAAAGTACAGAAACAAGGAACTGCAGATGCTGGGGTAAGAAGTGGGGTGGGAGGAGGAGGGGGGGGGAGGGAGTCAGGTTGTAGTTACCTAAAATTTGAGAATTCAATGTTATATTATTGGGTTGTAAGCTGCCCAAGTGGAATATTGGAGGTGCTGCTCCTCCAGTTGGCATGTGGCCTCGTTCTGCCAATGCCTAAGACAGAAAGGACAGTGTGCGAATGGGAAGAGGAGTTAAAATGGTGAGCACCTGGAAGATCCAGTAGGCCTTGGGGAACCAAGCACAAGTTTTCAGTAAAATGATTGCTGAGTCTACACTTGGTCTCACGATGTACGAGGAGACATTGCGAACATTGAATGCAGTAAATGAGGTGCAAATGAACCTCTGTCTCATCTGGATTGACTACTGTAATTTCCTGGATGGCAATAATGGAGGAGGTATATGGTCAGTTGTGACGGAGGCAATGAGATCAAGGAAGGGGAAAGAGGAGTCAGAGATAGTCCAAGTGAATTTGAGGGTAATGTGGAAGTTAGTGGTAAAATTAATGAAATCAACGACTTTTGCACGGGTTCAGGAAGCAGTCATGTTGTCACTGAACTACATGCAAGACACCTCACATGCCCTTCAATACTTCAATAACTTTCAATTTCTAGGGCCCCATTGTCTCATCTTTACCATGGACATCCAGTACATTTACACCTGCAACCCCACCAGAAAGGTCTCAACGCCTTTTCGTTCTTCCTTGAACCGAGACCCAATCAATTTCCCTCAACTAATACTCTCCTCCACCTGGCGGAACTTGTCCTCACTCTTAACAACTTCTCTTCTCTTTCCAGGTGAGGCAGAGGTCACCCTGCACCTCATCCAACCTCATCTATTGCATCCGCTGTTCTAGGTGTCAACTGCTCTACATCGGTGAGACCAAGCGCAGACTTGCCGATTGCTTCGCCCAACACCTCCGCTCAGTTCGCAATAACCAACCTGATCTCCCGGTGGCTCAGCACTTCAACTCCCCCTCCCATTCCGAATCCGACCTTTCTGTCCTGGGCCTCCTCCATGGCCAGAGTGAGTCCCACCGCAAATTGGAGGAGCAGCACCTCATATTTTGCTTGGGTAGTTTACATCCCAGTGGTATGAACATTGACTTCTCCAATTTCAGGTAGTCCTTGCTTTCTCCCTCCTTCCCCTCCCCTTCCCAGCTCTCCCACAGCCTACTGTCTCCGCCTCTTCCATTTATTTTTCCCGCCCCCCCAACATTAGTCTGAAGAAGGGTCTCGACCCGAAACGTCGCCTATTCCTTCACTCCATAGATGCTGCCTCACCCGTTGAGTTTCTCCAGCATTTTTGTCTGCCTTCTCTTGACTCCTCTCACTTTTGCCAAGTTCATGGTATTGCTATGGGCACGCCTATAGGCCCCAGCTACCCCTCCCCTGTTTGGTTATGTTAAACAGTCTTTGTTCCAAACATACCCTGGCACCATCTCCAAACTCTTTCTCCATTACATCGACGACTGCATCAGTGCTGCCCCCTACACCTGTCCAGAATTAGTTGATTTCATTAACTTACCACAAAGTTCCATCCTGCCCTCAAGTTCTCTTATACTATCTCTGACACCTCTTTCCCCTTTCTTGATCTCTCTGTCTCCATCATAGGGGACAGACTATCGATTGATATCTACTACAAACCTAATGACTCCCACAGTAATGTGGACTACACCTCCTCCCACCCTGCCTCATGCAAAAACGCTATACCCTACTCTCAATTCCTCTGTCGCCGCTGCATCTGGTCCTAAGATGAGGCTTTCCATTCCAGGACATCCAAGTTGTCTTCTTTCTTTAGTAAACATAGTTTCCACCCTGCTGTCATAGATGGATCGCTCACCGATGTCTCCTCTGTGTTCTGTAGTTCTGTTCTATATTCTCACCCCACACCCCCCTCCCCCCCCAGATGGAACAAGTTCCCCTGGTCATCACCTTTCACCCCACCAGCCTCGGCATCCAACACATCATCCTCCAACATTTTCATCGCCTCCAATGCAATTCCACTACCAGTCACATCTTCACATCCCCATATCTTTCCGCCTTCTGCAGACACCACTCCCTCCACAACTCCTTGGTTCACTCATCCCTTCCCACTCAAACCATCCCTCCCCTGGAACCTGCAAGAGATATAACACCTGTCCCTTCACCTCCATTTGGGAACCCTGGCAGACCTTCCAAGTGAGATGGAGGTTCACCTGTATGTCCTCTAGCCTCATCTACTGCATCCAGCATTACCAATGTGTCTCTACGACTCAATGACTCTATGATCCATATCCCTCCATTCCCTGCAAATTCCCGTGTGCCTATCTTAAATTCTCTTAAATGCCACTATTGTATCTGCCTCCACCACCATTACTACAGTGGTGAAAGCAGTTGTTGCCTCTGTGAAGTGACTTTATGGTGTTATATTTTATGACTATATATGCTTTTCCATATTATGAAATGTTAATTGTGAATTTTCAGGGGATTTCCTTTATTCTCATTTCTGGAATTCCACAAACTAATGCAGCCATAACACTGCAGCCATTACTTCCATTACTGTTACAGATTTTCTGTAGATTTCCACTCAGAGTGGGGAACTGGAATGTTGGTGACAAGCATCAACAACATAACTTACCAGGGGCATAATCGCTGCTAAAGCAAAGACGACAGAGGAATTTTAAAATGCATTTTTTATTGGGTGAATCATGTATAAATTGTTTAATATGCCATACTGTCTTTAACATTTCAAATTAGCCTTTCCAGCTGATAGATTATAAATAGGAGTTTTGATATATTTTTCAAATCAAAACTCAACATTTAATTAAGCAGGATAATAATCACCAGGGGTTTCTTCAAAATAACCGTAATCCTCCATGACTAAAACTTATCTATCATTCCACTAAATATTCAGAGTATGAGGTTCACATGTAAAACATTGTCTCAAGTAATGAATCCAATGGCGGAGAGACATGCAGGCACTTGTGAGTTATTTTGCCTGATGTCATAAATGGTTTATTTTTCATTACCTCTGACTGTCTTGTATTCTATTTATACAGTAGCCCATGCTTAATATTGTCTTGCAGCTCATGTTATTCTCCTTTATGCATCTGCTGAATGTTCATTGGTGCATAAGGATGCAATTTAATATTCATTTGTGCAGTGGCATGGAGTTGTGCCTGCGGGGTACACAAATTATATTATAATGTGGATTCTGGGTGTAAACAGATGCCTGTGTTATCATCTTCTACTCTGTGCTGGGAAGAAATGCCCAGAAATGCCACTAGAAAGTTAAAGGACCATTCCCCAGGTTTCTTGTTACTGTTTTACATCTAAACATTTATAGGAGGAATACAACTTTATTTAATCGTTCATATTTAATTCATACATGTCCATTTCCAAAAAGGATATTTTGTTGTAAACATTATGTTTGGAACCATAGTATCATATAATGGTTCATACTTTTCAGCAGGGTTGAAGTGGATCTGAATCCCCATTTATGCCACACTAATTCTTGATAAAGCCACAATTGCTTTGCCAAGTGATGCTATGTTTGGATCAGGACAATGTTTGGATCAATGTTTCTAAAAATTCCAGATTAAAAATATTTAATTGGAAAACCATTGTATCATGACATTTAATCATTTATTCAATTTCAAATAAAGCAAAACAAATATACTGGACAGAAACAAAAGTATGAATTGTAAACAGAAGTAATTAGACCTCTGGAAAGTGATCAAACATTTCTCAGAAGATTAGAATATTTTAAGATCCTGCTTGAATGAGGAACTCTGTATAAATGTATGCATAAGATTTATCAATTATATCTGGAGGTCATGTTTGTACATATTGTAATATATGTAACCTATGTAATATTGCTTGTAGCATTTGATTAACTGTTCTCTGCATGTTTCTACAATGTTTCAGTGTAAATCCTAACAGAGGTTGTCTATCTCCACAGAGGAAGCCACTGTAAGAAATACATTGTAATTTATTTTCTAAATAATGTACCTTTGTTTGTTATTTAAATTCTCAGCTATCATCCCATATCTTTGAATACGAATGGGAAAAGATACAAAAAAACAGTTAGAATTAATTTTTATGATTGTATCAGAAGAAATGTGTCCTCCAAATTAAAATTATTTTACCCCTGTAAATTATAAACATTACATTGAATTTGGCAACCAATGATATCTGCACATTATGCTGTGCCACATTAACAAGCTCAAATAAATTCTTCTGTCTGCTTGTTATAGCAGAAATATTAACCTATTTGTTTAAATTCATCCCTGAGGAAAGCAGACACTGGAGAAAGGATGGGGAGGGGGATGGGGATAAAACATGATGTATGAAAATCATGAATCACATTCTGCTTATAATGCATCCACATGTAATGAGTATTTAAGGACCTTGTGGGACATACTGTAGGTATCGTCATGACCATTCATTAGTACCGAAAGAATAATCTCATCCATAGGACCGATTAGCAGACAAAATATGTCGGAAGGAACTGCAGATGCTGGTTTAAACCGAAGATAGACACAAGGTGCTGAAGTAATTCAGCGGGACAGGCAGCATCTCTGGAGAGAAGGAATTGTTGACGTTGCGGGTCGAGACCCTTCTTCAGACTGAAAGACGGCTCTGTCACTGTCTATACCTCTAATATCCCTTTCCCATGACTCTCACTCTGAAGAAGGGTGTCAACCCAAAACGACACCTAGGACAGTTATCACAATAGAATCAATGTGAAATCTTATTTATACTTAATAAGTCACCAAATATAAAGCAATAAGAAGAGATTATCTTTCACACTACATCTTCCTCTTTGCTCTGCCTATTGTACGTTTTTGACTTGATTGTCTTTATGTATAATTTTATCTGATCATTAGATGGCATGCAAAATAATGCTTTTCACTGTACCTCGGCACATATGACAATAATAAACCTAAATGCCTCCCATAGCTAAACCCTAATGTAAGCCAAATATAAAATGGTAATTAATCCTAGTACCAGCAAAAATCATCCGAAAGCTATAATATTTTTAGGTCCTGTTCATGAATATAATTTAAGAAAATAAAACATTGAAATTGTTGGACAATAAAAGATCAACTATAATACTAACACTGGTAACATACAACAAAACTGGAGTTGTTGACTAATCATTTCTAATAGTCAGTTTATAATTGATTCAGACATGAGGAAAACACCATTGTTATTCATCTTTGATAATCATAGGTCCAAAATTATCATCCTCCACTCCAACATGTTATGCCTATTGCGTTTCTATTGCAGACTACTGTAAAACACTATCCCAAAATGTTATTTTTAAAATATTTAATCATACTAATTTGCATTTGATGAAGTGTCAAGATAGATTTGTGACCTGAAAGTCATTGTTTTTGGATACTTCCTGGAAAGTGGATGGCTTGATCGGCAGAAAATTATTGGCAAGGTAGATTAAAAAACCCTCAAGAAGCCGTACATCATACAGTGGTGTCAGACTACACAGCTTCATTGGTGCCTTTATAGATCTTCAGGTTGATTATCATGTCACAAGCATAAATCACTTCATTAACAAGGTCCTCCATGACATTAATCGGCACCTAAAATGGCTCCTGTGGGAATAATTTGTATTACTGTAACACTGAAAATGCAATGATTTCACAAATGCTACAAGGACCATTGAAAATCTGATGACAAAATTGAACATTTCATCTGGTTCAGTATGGCCATCATCTCTTCATCAATGTATTATGGTAACACCAGCATTTTCCTGAAATTTCTTGACTTAAAATTGTGCTTCCCTCTTTTTCTGTTTTTCTATTGTTAATAGACTGTATGTGTCTGTGTTTGTATACATATATATGTGTGTGTATATATATATACTGGACTGTGGGACCCGTTGGGTCCCAGCATATCACATGGGAGGGCTGGTCCCCAATGCAATATTCCACCTCTTCACCAATTCCAATATTGGTGGCCAGTGGAGGGGGTGGGGGGGGGCTTTCTGGAGCGCTAGTATGGGTGTTGTGGGCTGTAGGTACTGGTTTCCAGAAGGCTAGTATGGACATTGTGGGCCGAATGGATTATTGGGCTGGCAGCACAGTCACTCAAGCCTGTTGTGCTGGCAGCTCACTCACTCACCGCTGGTGGGCTGGCAGTTGACTCACGGCTATTCCTTGAAATTCCATTTCAAGCAGGGTGCAAGGCCACCAAATTCAAGTGCAGTTTCTTACCATTTCAAGCAGGGTGCAAGGCCACTAAAGACAGCTAGTCATGACCTCTCCCTCCTCCATCTTGCAGAGACTGAGCCACGCCCACACTTCTGGGTTTTATAGTCCTTCCCACCCGAAGGGGCGTGGCCTTCATGGCGTAATTGGCAGGAGAGAGAATCTCAACATTTTTTAAACACATAAATCTTTTATTTTTTATCGATGGGAAAAATCCTCTTGTCCTGCGCAGCAGAGGGGGACTCTGAGTAAGATGGCCAAAAATGACAGCCATAAGTGGCAGCGTTTTTTCTAAAATCAATGTACAGAACAACAGGAAGTGGTCAAGATTAGACTTTTAGTAATTTAGATATATATATGTGTGTGTGTGTGTGTGTGTGTGTGTGTGTGTGTGTGTGTGTGTGTGTGTGTGTGTGTGTGTGTGTGTGTGTGTGTGTGTGTGTGTGTGTGTGTGTGTGTGTGTGTGTGTGTGTGTGTGTGTGTGTGTGTGTGTGTGTGTGTGTGTGTGTATGTATATACTGTATGTGTGTGTGTATGAATCTGTGTGTGTGAGTATATCTATATAACTAAAAGTCACATCTTGACCACTTCCTGTCTGCGCTGTATATTGATTTTAGAAAAAACGCCACCATATATCGCTATGAATTTTGGCCATCTTACTCACAGTCCTCCTCTGCTGAGACAGGCCTGAGGATTTTTCCGATCGATGAAAAATATAAAAGTTATGAGTGTTAAAAAAATCTTGGGATCAGCTGATTGGTCCTCTCGCCTGTTAATCATCACGATGAAGGTAACACCCCTTCCGGGGGGGCCAGGAATACAAAGCCCAAATGGTATGAAATTGCATTTGTATTTGGTGGCCTGCACTCTGCTTGAAATTGTATGAAATTGCATTTGAATTTGGTGGCCTGCACTCTGCTTGAAATGGTATGAAATTGCATTTGAATTTGGTGGCCTGCATTCTGCTTGAAATGGTATGAAATTGCATTTGAATTTGGTGGCCTGCACTCTGCTTGAAATTGTATGAAATTGCATTTGAATTTGGTGGCCTGCACTCTGCTTGAAATGGTATGGAATTGCATTTGAATTTGGTGGCCTGCACTCTGCTTGAAATGGTATGAAATTGCTTTTGAATTTGGTGGCCTGCACTCTGCTTGAAATGGTATGAAATTGCATTTGAATTTGGTGGCCTGCGCACTGCTTGAAATGGTATGAAATTGCATTTGAATTTAGTGGCCTGCACTCTGTTTGAAATGGTATTTCAAGGAATAGCCGTGTGAACTGTCAGCCCACCAGCCCTGAGTGACTGAGCTACCAGCCCACCAGGCCTGAGTGACTGAGCTTCAGCCTAAGAATCCATTCGGCCCAAAATGGCCATACTAGCCCTCTGGAAACCAGTCCCTTTGGCCTACATCACCCATACTAGCGCTCCAGAAAGCCCCCCCCCCCCACCACCACTGGCCACCAATATTGGAATTGGTGGAGAAGTAGAATATTACATTGGGGGACCAGCATACCCGTGTGTACATAGGACCCAATGGGTCCCACTTAGTCTAGTATATATATATAAGCATGTTGGAAGAATTCAGATATACGACAATAAGTGATTCATTTTGCGTGCTCCGATTACCGTAGACAATATTTACATAGAAACATAGAAAATAGGTGCAGGAGTAGGCCATTCGGCCCTTTGAGCCTGCACCGCCATTCAATATGATCATGGCTGATCATCCAACTCAGTATCCTGTACCTGCTTTCTCTCCATACCCCCTGATCCCTTTAGCCACAAGGGCCACATCTAACTCCCTCTTAAATATAGCCAATGAACTGGCCTCAACTACATTCTGTGGCAGAGAATTCCAAAGATTCACCACTCTCTGTGTAAAAAATGTTTTTCTCATCTCATTCCTAAAAGATTTCCCCCTTATCCTTAAACTGTGACCCCTTGTTCTGGACTTCCCCAACATCGGGAACAATCTTCCTGCATCTAGCCTGTCCAACCCCTTAAGAATTTTGTAAGTTTCTATAAGATCCCCCCTCAATCTTCTAAATTCTAGCGAGTACTAACTGAACTAAATGCAGATTAACTGTCCATTCATCTCAATATGGTTGATAATACCTTGCTCTGTGAAGATGGGTTCCTCACATTTCAATAACCACTCAAAAGTATTTCCAACACAAAATGCTTTCAGATGTTCTGAGTGATGCAATGATGCCTATAGATATGTGTTTCCCTTATCATAACTGTTCTCTCTTGAAGCTTTTCTTGGCAAAAACATTTGCAATTACAAAGATGTTATGTTACACCGTGGGCAATATCTCCTTAGGCCATTGATGAACAGTGATTGATCACACCAAATTCCATTTTTTGAAAATGTTTATAAAATTGCTAAATCAATTTTGGCATCAAGTTGTGCAATTGTTTATTTTCCTTGAAAACTATGGGGTTTAACACCAATATTAATGTTGATTAGACACAAAATGCTGGAGTAACTCGGCGGGATAGGCAGTATCTCTGGAGAGAAGGAATGGGTGACATTTTAGGTCGAGATCCTTCTTCATACCCTAATGTTGATTAGTATTGCGATTAAGAGTTGCAACAGAAAAGGAGAGGGAGGAGAAATGGCAAAGTTGGTGCGAAATGTCGGGTAATTCTGGAGTCTGCTAGGGACTGGCAAGAGTGAGAAAGATGATCCAGGAGTTTGGGAGTAATGGGCTATTTGTCGGGTCTAGAAATATTGACTAAATTATACGTCAGGCTCCAAGATGCTAATCTGATATCTGGAAGCTGATCGTTACAAAATCCACAATTAATTTCTCCATTTATCCTGTTTTTATCTCTCTGCTTTTAACCTTCTTTCAGCTTTTCTCGCTTTTAGCATCATTATCTCTCCAGGTATAAGTGCTGTTTCTTTCTCAGAGACTCTTTTTCTTTGGAGATTACTTTGGGTGAAAAGTGATGCTAATTAGGTGCAGTGCAGTGTTAATTAAAAACATCTGCTCAACAGTTTGTAAATTTAATCCTAATTGCTGATTACCATGATTTGAATTTGTCACTTAAGTGTTAGTGTGGAGCTGTAAATGTGGATTTTTTTTCTGCACCTTCTGTCTCACATCCACTGAAGATATGGAGTGAAGATAGACACAAAAAACTGGATTAACTCAGCAGGTCAGAGAAAAGGAATAGGTTTCGGGTCAAGGTCCCTCTTCAGACACAAGATGGGGTGTGCACAAGATCATTCTCAGGGGGACATTTGAGGAAAAAAAATTGAGGCGGGGGAAAGGAAGGGTCATGATTGTGCTTCTGGAGGACGTAGAACTGAAGAACATGGCTGTAAGTGAAGAGAGGATGATAATAAACTAAACTAAACTAAACAGTGGGGGTGGAGTCAACAACGTTGAAGTGTATGCGTGCAGTTAACGTGAAAGAGAGTGTAGGAAAGGTCACGTTTAAACTAACAGGGCAAGGGGATGGGAACCGATGCAAGGAGACAGAGGGCCATAAAAGGAGAACAGAAGCAAAGGTAAGGGAGATAAGAAAAACAAACCTGAAAGCTTTGTGCCTTAATGCAAGGAGCATGTGTAATAAGGTGGATTCATTGATTGCGCAGCTAGCAGTTAAGGGATATGATATAGTTAGGAATTGCAGAGACATGGCTCCAGGGTGACCAAGGCTGGGAGCTAAACATGCAAGGGTATTCAATATTCAGGAAGGTTAGATAGAAAGAAAGAGGAGGTGGGGTGGCATTGATAGTTAAAGAGGAGATTAATGCTGTAAACGACTAACAAACACAGGTCTAGAGTTTAAATCATCTTTAATCATAAGGTATAGGTAGAGCGGTACAGTAGGTTGTTAGTTCATTGCTACCGCTAGCATAACTACATAATGTAGGATATGGGTGTTAATATAAAGTGTACAGTAAGGTGGAGATAATGATGCTACATTACTCTGATTGGTTCACATGCAATAACCAATCTACATCCTTCCCCGTAGAGAGAAAAGTTGTTAGACAAATGTTAAACACACGCAGTCAAACATACTCGCCGTACCTGTCAGGTGGTCTACTAATGCGACCCAAACGTGTGCGGACAATCCCCTCTCCCTCCGTACCAGAAAAGTTAGTGGGGCTGGGAGGCGGGGAACCCGAAAAGGAGAATGCAGCCAGGGACACTTGAGGAGACCGGCGGGGTGATCATGCGGGAATGTTAACTGAGGTGGATGGAGTAACCGACCGAGGTGGAGAGTGCAAGCTGGGACTAGGGAGAACAGGGGCAAAAGTGGGCTTAAACGGCAAAGGCGGTGCATATGGGCCAGTAGGAGCTGGTCGAGGTTCGTTCACAAGCAGGAGATGTTGACGGCTGCGCCGGTACAGAACACCATCGGCGTTGACAAGGTAGGAACGGGGTTCCTTGGATGGGCCTACAACGAAACCCAGATGGGTGTGTCCCACAGCAGTCTGCAAACGGACCACTTGACCCTGCATTAGCGGTTTTAGTGGTTTGCTGGACTTGTTATAGGAGCGTTTCTGAATGTCGTGTTTCTCCTGAATCCGTACGCGTTCGGGTCACATTAGTAGACCACCTGACAGGCACGGCTTGCGCAAAGTCTAAGGTTTGCGCGCGAATCAGAGCCTTGGGCTCCACCAGGTTTAGCAAGAGCGAAGCCTTGACCTCATCTGGATCATTCCGATGGACAATGTTGATATAGTGTTCATAGTCAATCTCGAGAAGCCTCCATCGTTCTCCAATGTCCGAGTCAAAGATGAGCTGAGCTGGCTTGCGGCACGAGTGAGCCATGGTAATAAAGATCAAACTAATAAAACACAAATAAAACCCGGTATACGGACGCAGTGCGTTACATCCCACTTCTGACACCATGTAAATGACTAACAAACACAGGTCTAGAGTTTAAATCATCTTTAATCATAAGGTATAGTGCGGTACAGTAGGTTGTTAGTTCCTTGCTACCGCTAGCATAACTACGTAATGTAGGACATAGGTGTTAATATAAAGTGTACAGTAAGGTGGAGTTACTGATGCTGCACTACTCTGATTGGTTCACATGCAATAACCAATCTACAAATGCAATAGCAAGGAGAGACATTAGCTTGGATGCTGTAGAATCGGTATGGGTAGAATTGCAAAATAGCCAAGGGCAGAAAAAGCTTGTTGGAGTTGTGTACAGACCACCAAACTACAGTAGGGAGGTTGGGGATAGCATCAAGCAGGAAATTAGGGATGCGTGTAGCAAAGGTATAGCAGTTATCATGGGTGACTTTAATCTACATATAGATTCGGCCAACCAAATTGGTAACAGCGCTGAGGGGGAGGATTTCCTGGAATGTATACGGGATGGTTTTTTAAACCAATATGTAGAGGAACTGACTAGAAGTCAGGCCATCCTAGACTGGGTATTGTGTAATGAGGAAGGATTAGTTAGCGATCTTGTTATGCAAAGCCCTTTTGGCTGCATTTTAAAAATATATATACAAATACTTTTATTCAAAAAATTAAAATAAACATACAAATGAGCACAATCCAAGATTGTGTTGACAGTTTTACAAACAAACGATCATCAAATTAATATAATGGCAACTTTATCAACAAAACACTCGACTTCCCGCGGCAACCAGCATTCAGGGAACGCCTCCAAAGTCCCTGTGGACACTGCGTGTTCCCTCTCCAGGGACACGCAGGCACGGACATAGGCCCGGAAAAGGGGCAGGCCGTCGACTACCCGCTGCCTGGACCTGCGAATGGCCATCTTGGCCAGGCCCAGGAGCAGACGGACAGGGATATCCCCCCATCCCTCCCGAGCTTCCCCCCTCTGTACCGGGTGCCCAAATATCAGGAGCGTGGGGCTAAAATGCAGCCAATACTTGAGGAACAGCCCCTTCAGATAGTTGAACAGGGGCTGCAACCTCTCACACTGCATGTACAAATGAAACACAGTCTCTTCCTCGCCGCAGAAGTCTCAGGCGGCTGGCGAGTCCGTGAACCGGCTCAACTATCTGTTACATGCCACAGCCATGTGCAACACTCTCCACCCCAGGTCCCCGATGTAAAGGGGGAGGACTTCCTTATAGAGAGACCTCCTCTGAGGACTACCTCCGCCATCAGGTGGTAACACGGACTGCCAGGGCATGTCCGGACGGAAGACAAGGGCGAGGAAGTGCAGAGTGTGCAGGAGCAGCCTGCACAGTACGCGCCTCTCCACATCACGGAACGGCACGCTGGGCATCTCGGAAAGGCGGCTCATGTCACGTATGGCCTGCTCTTGGGAAGGGACCTGGGCCGTAGGTCCTATGAGCAATTCCGACGGAGCAGGAGTAAGCTCGGCAGGAATCGCTCCACGCACACGCCTCCCCTCGATACCCACCGTGACAGGGTGAGGACTAGCCACTCTCGCAGCCACAACACCCCCCTCCCCCTGTGGAGCAGCGCCCTGGCTGAAGATGACCAGATTCCTGGCTTTAACTATATCTCGATAAAAGCCAGGCAACTCCCGCCTTGTGTGTTGACTGATGCCCGCTACCGGGAGCTGTGTGCCCTCCTGAAGGCAGCGACCCTGGCGGAAAAAGTGCGTCGCCAGCACGTGCCATCTAGGAGGACACTCGGAATACATATACCTCCACAGGGACCTGAGACAGAGAGCCGCCACCACCTGGGTATGGACGCAAACCAGTGCCTGACCACCCTCCTCCAACGGGAGACTCAGAACCCCTGCAGACACCCTTCTCTCCCCAGAAGAAGTTCACCAACCTCCTCTGGATCATGGTGACAAATAAAGAGGGCGGGACCAGAGTGGCCAGCCGGTACCACACCATAGAGGCCACCAGCTGGTTTATGACCAATGCTCTCCCCCGGTAAGAGAGCATGGCAAGGAGGCCTGACCAACGCCCTAGCCGGGCAATGACTTTCGCCTCTGGCTCCTGACAGTTCGTTGGCCAAGCCCCCTCAGTGGGACTCAGGTAGACCCGCAGGTCGAGGAGATGCATGGTGCTCCACACATAAGATGTCATCTCCTCAGGCAGGGAGTCCACCTCCCACTGACCCACCAAGAGACCAGAACACTTCCCCCAGTTGATCCTGGCGGAGGATGCAGCCGAGAAAACCTGCTGGCAATCGCTCATCCTCCGCAGGTCAACAGGGTCGGTGAACATCAAAAGGACATCATCGGCGTAGGCCAAAAGAACCACCTCCACCCCTGGCCCTGGTAAAGCCAGGCCTGCCAACCGCCTCCAGAGAAGGCACAGGAATGGCTCTACACACACGGAATACTGCTGGCCGTTGACCTTAACAAGGCATTCCGCAGCGGCGTACAAAAGCCGGACTCGGGCCATGAAGTGCGGTCCAAATCCGAACGCCTGCAGAGTCCCAAGAATGTAGTCATGATCCACCCCGTCAAACGCCTTCTCCTGGTCAAGGGAGAGAAAGGCTACTGACTGTCCAGCCCCCTGGGACAGATGGATCAGGTCCCGGACCAGATGGATATTGTCCTAGATGGACCGGCCCGGGACTGTGTAGGACTGGTCCGGGTGGATCACTTGGGCCAGCACGGGACCCAGGCGATTCACCATTGCCCGTCCAAAGACTTTGTATTCTGAGCTGAGGAGAGAGTTTACTCTCCATCCTAATGCCAGTTCTGCGTTAGGATGGAGAGTGACAAGGTTAATTCAGAGACTAGGGTCCTGAACTTAAAGAAAGGAGACTTTGAAGGTATAAGATGGTAATTTGTTAGGATAGACTGGCAAATTATACTTAAAGGGTTGACAGTAGAGATGCAATGGCAAAGATTTAAAGACCGCGTGGATGAACTCCAAAATTGTTCATCCCTGTCTGGCGAAAAAATTAAATGGGGAAGGCAGCTCAACCGTGGCTAATGAGAGAAATTAAGGATAGTGTTAAATCCAAGGAATTATAAATTGGCATATAAATTGGCCACTGGAAGAAATTTAGAACTCAACAGAGGAGGGTTAATTAAGAGGGGGGAAAAGAGCATAAAAGAAAGCTTGCGCGGAATATAACTGACAGTAAAAGCTTCTTTAGATATGTAAAAAGGAAAAGATTAGTGAAGACAAATGTAGGTCCCTTATAATCAAAGACAGGTGAATTTATAATGGGAAACAAGGAAATGACAGAACAGTTAAATGAGTACTTTGGTTCTGTCTTCAGTAAGGAAGGCACAAACAATCTCCCAGAAAGACTAGGGGACTGAGGATCTAGTGGGAGGGAGGAACTGAAGGGAGTCCACGTTAGTCAGGAAATGGTGTTGGGTAAACTGTTGGGACTGAAGGCAGATAACTCCCCAGGGCCTGATGGTCTGCATCCCAGAGTACTCAAGGAGGTGGCCCTAGAAATCGTGGATGGTTAGTGATAATTTTCCAATGTTCTCTCGACTGTGAATCAGTTCCTGTGGACTGGAGGGCAGCCAATGTAACTCCACTTTTTAAGAAAGGAGGGAGAGAATTATAGACCAGTTAGCCTTACATCGGTAGTGGAGAAGATGCTAGAGTTGATTATTAAAGATGTTATAGCAGCGCATTTGGAAAGCAGTGACAGGATCGGTCAAAGTCAGCATAGATTTATGAAGGGGTAATCATGCTTGACTAATCTTCTGGGATTTTTTGAGGATAGAAGAATAGAATGCCTTTTATTGTCAACCAAACAGACAAGGTTTGAACGAAATTTCATTCCTACAGTCATGACATTACAAAAAAAAACAAGACACACACTTGACACAATTTACACAAACATCCATCACAGTGAATCTCCAACACCTCCTCACTGTGATGGAAGGCAAAAGTCTTATATCTTCCCTTTGTTCTTCTCCCGCGGTCCAGCAGTCCAACTGCAGCATCGAGGCGACTGGGGCTCATGATGTTAAAGCCCCTGGCGGGCGATGGTACGTCCCACAGCCATTTAAGCCGCGCCGGGCGATGTTAGGCCCCGCTCCAAGTCATTTAAACCCAGCGATTCCGGCGGGAGAAGTTGCCGTTGTGGGAGCTCCGTAAAACCGTCTTCCACCAGGGACCTGCGAGCTCCCGATGTTCCTGTCCACCGGGCCTGCGGCCGGAGCCTCCGAAGCTCCGAAGTCGGCTTGCAGCCGCGCGCCACCACAGGCTCCACGACTGGAGCCCTCAACATTGGTTCCGGTTGGAGGCCGTCGCCGGCTCCATGATGTTAGGCCCAACGACACCGGAGACCTGACAGGGAAAAAGTCGGGTCCCCGTACAGGGAAGAGATTAAACAGTTTCCCCCACCCCCCCACATATACGCAGCTAAAAAATAATACAAATTAGAACCAAAAACATACATCTAACGGGATAAAAATTAAAAAAAAGACAGACGGACTGCAGTCGAGTTGAGCCGCTGCCGTTAAGCACCGCCACATAGCACACACGTAACAAGTAGAATGGATAAAATAGAGCCAGTGGATTTGGTTCATCTGGACTTTCAAAAAGCCTTTGACAAGGTCCCGCACAAGGGATTAGTGTGCAAAATTAGAGCACATGGTATTGGGGGTAGGGTATTGACATGAAGAGAGAACTGGTTGGCAGAGAGTAGGAACTAACGGGTCATTTTCAGAATGGCAGGCAGTGATTAGTGGGGTACTGCAAGGCGCGGTGCTGGGTCCCCAGTTATTTACAATATATAGTAACGATTTAGACGAGGGAATTAAATCTAACATCTCCAAGTTTGGAGATGACACAAAGCTGGGTGGCAGTGTGAGTTGCGATGAGGATGCTATGAGGCTGCAGGGTGACTTGGATAGGTTGGGTGAGTGGGCAGATGCATGGCAGATGCAGTATAATGTGGATAAATGTGAGGTTATCCACTTTGGTGGCAAGAACAGGAAGGCAGATTATTATCTGAATGGTGTCAGATTAGGAAAAGGGGAGGTGCAATGAGACCTGGGTGTGCTTGTACATCATTCACTGAAACTAAGCATGCAGGTACAGCAGGCAGTGAAGAAAGCTAATGGCCTTCATTGCGAGAGGATTAGAGTTTAGGAGCATGGAGGTCCTACTGTAGTTGTACAGGGCCCTGGTGAGACCGTACCTGGAGTATTGTGTGCAATTTTGGTCTTATAATTTGAGGAAGGACATTCTTGCTATTGAGGGAGTGCAGTGTAGGTTCACCAGGTTAATTCCGGGATGGCAGGACTGATATATGATGAAAGAATGGGTCGGCTGGGACTTCTGGTGGCGAGGCGAGCAGATGGCTGCTTAATCTCGAGCTCCCGATAGCAAGTTTAAAACTAGCCTCTCTTAATTCACTAATTGCCACATAATTCGCAGTTTTCTGTATTGGAATGAGTGGGGAGCGACAACTAGAAGTCAAAACAAACGTGACGGTCGAGAAAGAAAGAATTCACCGGAGATGGACAAAGCTCAAAGCTCAAAAGATGACTCGGCAGAAACCGTGCGCTCAATGCTCCACAATATCAGTAAGGAAATACGTAACTTCAGGGCTGAATATAAAGTGGACTTACATAAATTTAAAGAAGGACTCAAAGAAGACATGAAAACCGAACTCAGAGATCTGAAGCAAGAAATTTACCATAAACTTTCTGCTAACTCCAAACAAATCCACGCCCATGAAACTAGACTAAGCAAAGCAGAGGCTCAAATCGAAGAGGCTGAGACAATTAGCATGGCTATGAAAAATGTGCTGTTTAAATCTATGAAAAAACAGAAAGTCATGCAAGAAAAACTGACTGACTTGGAAGGACGGTCTAGACGAAATAACATTCGCATCTACGGCGTACCTGAAGAGAAAGAAGGCAAATCCATGTCTGAATTTGTGGAGCAACTTTTGAAAACTAAACTCGCAATAACAACGGACACTAACGTACGGATCCAGCGCGTGCACAGAGCTTTGGCTCGCAAACCGGAACGTAACGCACCACCTAGGTCCATAGTGGTAAATTTCCCGGAGTTTAATACCAAAGAAATGGTATTGATAAAGGCCTGGGGAAAGAAGATAATGATTGATGGGCGACGTCTATCATTTGACCACAACTATGCAACAGAAGTTGTCCAGAAGCCCAAAGCATATAAGGGAATAAAGAGGGCCCTGAAGGAGAGAGGTGTCCGCTTCCAGACCCCGCTGGACAAGATGCGCATTCACTGGGACTCAGGAACATGCACATATCATAGTGCACAAGATGCAGCGCAAGAGCTGAGGAGGAAAGGCTACTCCATGGAGACACCAGATTACAGCGCTGAGGAGCCGGCGGACCCAGAGATGGAGCATCTTCTCCAGGCTATGACATGGCAGAGAGTTGGAAAGAAGAGCGAAGACGGGAGTGAGACAGCAAGAGAGCGACTACAGGAGTCTGAGCAGACCCCATCCAACTAGCTTTTATTGTGTCACGACTTCATTTGGACTAGAAAATAAGTGCTATCGGATGACGTTGGACGAAACTAGGATGCGTGAAATGTAGTGTTTCGCCTCTAGTGAGGGGCCCTCTCGGAGGAGGTTTTCCCCTCCACCTGCCAATGGGGACACAGGGTGGCAATGAATCACCCTTAAAGCCCTGTCTCACTGTGCGAAAGACTCGTGGTTGTGCACGAGATTCCAAGTGTATGATCAAGAGTTTAACCGAGTTCCCACGGGTATGACTCAAGTTTGCCGTTAACTGTCATTTCTGCGATGTTCCAAGTTCGTCTACCGAGTTAACAAGTTCCTTTCCCGAGTTACTCTTGAACCAACCTTCAATGAAGGTCTGTTTTAATAAGCAACATCTCCATCCTGCGGCTTTGAGTTACAGATAGAATTCAGCGCGGCCGCATCTATTGATGTGACCTACAAAGAGAAAATGCGCACCGTCCAGTGCCAGGGCAGTTATACTGATGATTTGTTTGAAACACACATCACGTAGTTAGAAGACCAGCAGGCGGAGGTTTGCTATATTTTAATTGCATTTACTGCCAGGTCTACACACTGCGGGGAGACCGGAGATGAAATCTTTGAATGTGCACGGATGCGCACATCAGATTGTTGGGAGACGGAGCTCAGGGTTCACCTCCTGAACTGCTTTGGTGCCCAGGCGTGAGTTGAGGTGGAGGGAGGTTGGGGGGGGGGGGGGGGGGGTGGTTCAGGTTAAACTCACCCATTTGACAGAGGCAGAGGATTACGAGGATCCAGCGAGACTCGGACTGCATGGAGAGCCGAGACTGCCCCGCTGGTGGCCAACTTCCCCCTGTCCTCCGTCGCCGCTCCCAGCCGGCCGGCAGGAGCGGTGCATGGAACCCACCACCGGAGTCGTGTCTGACTGCCTGAGGGAGGCAGATGCACCCTGCCCGGGGAGAGGCCGCGGAGAGACTGCGGGGGGAGTACCTCACTCTGACTGTGATAGGGAGAGACAGAGGCACACACACACACACACACACACACACACACACACACAGTGTGGAGTTCCTCTGTCTGACTGATTGTGTGTGGGTGTGGGGGGTGGGACAGAGAGAGAGACACACACACACACACAGGCAGTGTGGAGTACCTTTAACTGTGTGTGTGGGAGAGAGAGACAGACACACATACACAACGGGCAGTGTGTACCTCAGTCTGTGTGTGTGTGTAGGGGAGAGAGAGACACAGAGACAGTGTGGACCTCTGACTGTGTATGAAGGAGAGAGGGGGAGAGAGACAGAGAGAGAGAGGCACAGAGGCAGTGTGGTGTACTTCGGCGTGACTGTGGGGGAGAGAGAAAGAGCGCACACGACCTCGGTCTATCTGTGTGTGTGGGAGGGAAGAGAGACTAAGCAGAATACATCGGTCTTATTGTATGTGGGGGAGAATGAGGGAGGTGGGGGGGATAAAGAGACAGGTGGTGGGGGGGGGGGGAAAGAGAGAAATGGGGGGAGACGTATATACACACAAAGCAGAGTTTTACTGTGTATGTGGGAGACACAGATGGACTTACACAGATGGACTTACCTCGGTCTTACTGTGTGTGGAAGAGGGGGACAAAGAGACCTACACTCACAGAGGCAGAGTCTCTGAGCCTGTGTGAGAGGGAGAGAGAGACACACACACACAAGGTGGATGTGAAATCTCACCTGCCTGTTTCAGTGACAGGCACCCGCCGCTAGTGAATGAAGACACCCCATCTGTCTCCCCCTCCTCTCCCTCCACTCTCCACCCTCTCTCCTCCAACCCCCCCTCCCTCCTCCAACCCCCCACTCCCCCCCAATTTGGAAATGTCACCCCATCACCCATTCCTTCTCTCCAGAGATGCTGCCTGCCCGCTGAGTTAAAGAGTTCCCACGGTAGACTCACGAGTCACTAAGGTAAACGCACGGGCCACTACGTTCTTACAACGTGTTTAAATGTTTCAATTTTTAACCTCAAGAGTACATTTTACTCGTGGAAAAGTTTAAACATGTTTGAATTTTTCCAAGAGTTAACAAGTGTCACAGGTACCTGCCGTGAGCGCCAAGAGTCTCTAAGTTGCGTCCACGAGTTCCGACGTTCCCGCTACGTTAATCGTACGTGATTACCGCGAGTTAAATTTGTTTTAAGCTCGGGGTACCTCGTGGGTCAGCTCGCACCGTGAGACAGGGGTTTTACTTGGAAGTGAACTGTTTTCTCTTTTTTTAAATTTTCTTTATTTGGCACATGTTGTCCAGATGTTCAGACCTGCACAGTTCCAAGTTATCTGGAGATTTATGAATGCAGTACAGGATTAGGTAAATTAAATGTCACGTAATACTATCAAATTGGTGTCACTCAATGTAAATGGGATGAATAATCCAGTTAAAAGGAGCAAGGTCCTGGCTAAACTGAAAAAAGGAAAGGCTCAGGTACTATTTTTACAAGAAACCCACCTGCCTCAACAAGAACATGAGAAATTAAAACACTTTGGCTTTAGAAATGCATTTTATAGTTACTATAAAACTAGCCAAAAGAGAGGAGTGGCTATCCTTATCACAAATGCAGTCTGCCATAAAGAAGTCAGGGACAAAGAGGGAAGGTATGTATTAGTTAAAGGAAAGCTGGAAAACAAAGTAGTGACACTGATCAATGTATATGCCCCCCCCCCCCCCCCCCCCCCCCAGAGAGTACCAAATGTTTTTTCAAAACTCTGTTTGACATTATTGCTTTAGAGACTGAAGGTATTTTGATATGTGGAGGGGACTTCAATGTGGTCATGAATCATAATTTGGATACAACAAGCCTAAAAAACCCCAATGTTCATCTGACCAAGTTTATTAACACATCAGTGCAGGAAATGGGCCTAATTGATGTTTGGAGAGAACTTCACCCCTTAGAAAGGGACTACACACACTATTCAATACCTCATTCAGTCTACTCCAGGATTGACTATTTTTTAATGAATACGGGTGAAAGCCACAGGATCACAGAGTGTAAAATCGGGGTGGCAGATGTATCTGATCACAGTGCAATCAGCTTGACAGTACACCTGAATAGAAGAAAAATAAATACTGTTTGGAGGCTCAATGTGGGTATTTTGAATAATAAGGCAAATGTGGAACAAATAAGGGAAGAGATAAAAAGGTACATAGAAGAGAATGATAACGGGGATGTGGATCCTGTAATACTGTGAGATGCTATGAAGGCAGTTATACGTGGAAAGCTGATCGCCCTGACATCATCACAAAAAAAAGGCCCGGCTAGCTAGGTATGAACATAAAGTAGAAAAATTGAAAGAATTGGAGAAAAAACATAAAAACATACAGGATCAGTTGGTACTAAAACAGATTAAGGAAATAAGGGGGGAGATAGATGAGATCCTCAGGGAAGATATGGAAAAAAGGGCAAGATTTGTAACGCAGACCTATTAAGAAGCAGGTCCAAAAAGCAACTAGACTCCTGGCCAGACGCCTGCGTAAACAGCAGGCCTCTAATACAATTCATAAAATAAGAGATTCTAAAACCAATCAATTATCACATGAGCCAGATGAGATAGAAAGAATATTTGAAGAGTACTATAAGAAACTCTATTCTAAACCACCATCAGTTGATGAAAGGACAATGAGAAGTTTTCTTAACTCACTTGATCTGCCATCAATTGGTGAGACACAAAATAATACCATTACGTCACAATTTACGGTTAAGGAGCTGGAAGCTGCAATCAGTAGACTTAAAGCTAGTAAATCACCAGGCAGCGATGGGTTTCCACCAGAATGGTACAAGGCCTTTAAGAAAGAGCTAACACTTCTGCTCCTGTCTTGCTTTAACTGGACCCTTAAAGAGGGCAGGGCTCCCCCATCATGGAAGGAAGCAATTATTACCATTTTACCCAAGGAAGGCTAAGACAAAGAGCAATGTAAAAATGTTTAGGGGGCGTCAAACACGGGATAATATTAGAAGAACCCTCCACATTGTGGATAATGCTAAAAAAAAGAATACAAATATGGTCCTGGTCAGTTTAGATGCAGAAAAAGCCTTTGATAGTGTTAGTTGGGTATTTTTATATGAAGTACTAAGGAGATTTGGTTTCAATGAAGATGCAATTCGGTGTATTAAAACAATATATCAGGAGACTACAGCTAGGATTAAGGTAAATGGAAACATATCAAAAAGGATCCAGTTAGAGAGGGGCACAAGACAAGGATGCTGTCTTTCACCTACTCTCTTCATTCTGTATATTGAACCCTTAGCACAAGCAATAAGGCAGAGAGAAGACCTGCAGGGGGTCAAAATAGGGGGGAAAGAACATATCATTGGTCTTTTCGCTGATGATGTCATTATTTTTCTTGAACGACCAGATATATGTCTCCCAAATCTAATGAACCTATTTGAAACATATGGATACTACTCAGGGTATAAACTGAATATAATAAAAACACAAATTATTTCATTCAATTATTCTCCAATCCAACAAATCAGAGATGCATATAATCTGAAATGGAATTCTAAAACGATGCAGTATCTTGGTGTAACTATAACCAAAACACTTTCCAACTTGTTTGAAACTAATTATAACAAAATTGAAGAAAACATCAAAAAGGATGTTGAAAGGTGGTCTACCCTTCCTCTAGATTTCAATGCCAGAATACAAACGGTAAAAATGAATATCCTGCCTAAACTACTATATTTATTCCAATCTCTCCCAATTAAGGTTCCCCGAGACAAATTCATAGCCTGGGATAAGATGATCTCTAGATTCATTTGGAATAGCAAAAATCCAAAAAAATCAGGGAAAAATGGACCGTTTATTTGAGCCATGACACCAACTAGATAAATACTGAGCTAGATATGGGAAGATTGTGTTATATAGAACTAGAGAAAATTGGAGCAAACTTTGGCAGAGTGGACAATGTCTGAGTTAATGTGTCACCAGTTTAGAAATGGTACACTCTAGGCATCATCACCAGTTTAGAGATAATGCTCTCAAGCCACACCTCTGTGGTACAGGTTGGAAAGGTATTACTGTCATGGTCTTCACAGCCAAGTCATGTTGGTACTGTAAGTGGCTTTGGTGGGAAATCAGTTGGTCATGTGGTTGTGAGAGGCAGTCAGGCTGCAAGTCACTTAAAATTCACTTGTACTTTCACTGCCAAAGTATGTGGCATATTGCAAATGGGCGTCTGTTCCCAAATAAGGCATTGGGGTCCCCATATGCTTTGGATGTAAAGCAGTTAAGATGTAGACCAGTTCCACTGGGAGACTATCCACATGCTGGAATCTGAAAGTGAGGATGTGGAAGTGGGTGTTTTGAATATTATTTACTGATGGTCTGAGATGAGGTGAACAACAATACATAAGTGTGCACAGTATCAATTCAGAAAGCCATGACAGAGTATCTAGTAAGATAGCTGCATACATTTTGGGATAATCATAAAATGATAAGACCATAAGGGATAGGAGTAGAATTAGGCCATTTGACCCATCAGGTCTACTCCGCCATTCAGACATGGCTGATCTATCTCTCCCTCCTAACCCCACTCTCCTGCCTTCTCCCCATAACCTTTGACACCCGTACTAATCAATAACTGAGGTGAAGTAAAACAGCATTGGTAATACATGCAGGAAGCTGATTGTTAATAGGGATGTGCTGAGTTGGGTTGTGGGTGGGGACAAAACCATACAATTAAATTTTGTAATGCAGGGACAGACCTATATGCAGGGTGTCCATGCATATTGATTGGACTGGACTATGTCAATTGGATTGATGTATTACTTTGCAAAATCCACATTGGGAAGTGAAGAAATCCTGAAGAGTACATTCTGACAATGTACTGGCATGCCGGCATGAGAGACCACAAGAAGTCTGGATCACACTGTCATAGATGGACCAGAATTACCAACTGCAGCTCCAATAGAACAAACATGGGGAATACAAAGCTGATGACAACCTGAGAATGTGATCGAAGGAAGAAGATGGAACACAAGTACACTAAAGTGATGAGTATAGTGACTGAAGCAAGAACAATAATGCACAATGTAAGTAAAGTACACCTGCATATTGTAGCTGGGATCCATCAGTATCCTCAAAGAATTTGAACAAATTTATCAAGCATGATTAGTATTTCATAAATCCATGTTGACACAATTTGATTATGGATAACTTTTTTAAACAACTAAGTACTTCCTCTTTGATTATTGATTCCAGCTTCTTGCCAATAGTAGATGTCAAACTAACCTGACTTTATTTACCCACCTTCTAATTTCCCCGTATGTTGAACAAGGGGGTCACATTGACAGTTTCACAATCTTCTGGTATTCTCCTGGAATTCAGCAAGTTTTGAAATAAATTGGACTAATGGACCATTATCTTTGCAGACGCTTTGATATTCTTGGGTGCAAACCATTGTGTCCTGATGATTTGTTTGCCTTTAACTCCATGAGTTTCTTTGATATCATATCCCACAGGATTGGGAATTTTATAACTCCCTTCACGATATTCAAACTTAGCCCATCTGTTATCCTAGATATATTTACAGTTTCCTTATGATTTTAATTTTGTTATTTTTGTTTTGATATTATACACCACTATACTCTCAAAATCAGGTTTCTACCTTATGAGCTTTTCAGGTTTTTTTGTGCGAGATCTTAAAACCCTCTAAGTCCTCTGACCTATCACCAGCCCTTGTGGGGTCAAGGAAAGAGCGTTCATGTCGCGGCCCTGTTTCCACCAATCTTTCCACCACCATGCACAAGTGGCACAAGAAGCGCAAGACAGACACCATTGTATGCAGATGCCGAGAAGTGTTTTCAGCTCTGGCTGAACAACTTAATCTTGTGTGTGGACTCGATAAGAAAAAGACCAGCCTTTGTCATTGTCTTTTTTTCAATTTCATTTCCTCATTCATTCTAGAACATTGGTTCTCTTTCTGGCAGTCTTATTGTTTCTTCTATTGCTGACAACAGACACTTAGCATATTTTTTAAATGTCTCTACCAGCTCCTTATCTATATACTTTTAAAACTCTGTGTGTGTGTGTCTGTGTGTGTGTGTGTGTGTGTGTGTGTGTGTATGTGGGTGTGTGGGTGTGTGGGTGTATGGGTGTGTATGTGTGTGTGGGTGTACGGCATTTTGCCTTTGAAACGTATCTCCTCGAAAACCAGATGCAAAAACGCGGAGATTTTTACAATTTCGGTTGGGATTTAACTTATGTTCAGAAATCCTCTCCTTGGTCAATTATTTCCCCAGATTTTGAATAAAATTGTTCTACAGATCTCGGGGCAGCGACTCCACACGCGCTGAACTTTCTCCTCACAGCCGGCGCAGCTCGCCCTGCCCGCCTGCGCCCCTCCCACCCTCCCTCCCATCCCCTGCACGCTCATTCCAGCTGTGTGTTTCCAGAGAGTCAGAAGCCGGTGCTTCTTTGCTGTGAACGCTCGCTCCTGGTCGAATGTTTCTTGCCTTAGCGGCTTTAAAGGGTTGTTGTCAGCTGGCAGTCATTAACGGCTGCGGGCGTCGCGAGGCCTAGTTACGTCAACACCCCACACGACGCGCGCGCGCGCTGCCATTGGGCTCTCTGACTCCTCCCTGTTCTGTGTTCCTCTCTGTGAACGACCAAGTTCTGCAGATCCGGAGGACAGGCGAGATCCTGGGGAGGTGAAGGGGGGGAGTGGGGGGGGTTGAGGGAGAGGAGGGAGAGGAGGGAGTAGGGAGGGAGAGGGAGGAATGGGGAGGTGAGGAGGGAGAGTGTGGGAATAGAGGGAGAGGAGTGGGGGTGATAAGGAGTGGGGAATAGATGGACTGCCCCCACCCCTTCCCTCCCCCTCTCCCCTCCCTCCCCACTCTTCCCCCTCTCTCCCCCACCCCTCTCCCCCTCCCTCCACACTCTTCCCCCTCTCTCCCTCTACCCCATCTCCACCTCCCTCCCCCCTCTGTCCCCCTACCCCTCTCCCCTTCCTCCCCACACTTCCCCCTCTCTCCCCTACCCCATCTCCCCCTCTCTCCCCACTCTTCCCCCTCACTCCCCCATACCCTCTCCCCTCCCTCCACACTCTTCCCCCTCTCTCACCTACCCCATCTCCCTCCTGCCCTCCCTCCTCCCCTCCACCCTTCCCCTACCCCTTCCCTCCACCCCATCCCCTCCCCATCCTCCCTCCCCCTCCCTTCCCCCCACCTCTCCCCCTCCCTTCTCCCCCTCTCCTCCCTTCCCTTCCCCCCTCTCAGCCCCCCTCTCCCCTCTCTCTCCCCCTCTCTCCTCCCCTCTCTCTCCTCCCCTCTCTCTCTCCTCCCATCTCTCTCACCCTCCCCCCACCCTCCCTCTCCTCCTCCCCTCCACCCCTCTCCCTCTGTCTCTTGCCCTTCTGTCTCTGCCCCTTTCTCTCTGTCTCTCCCCATTCTCTCTCTGCTCTCACTCTCTACCCCCCCCCCTCCCTCTCTAGACACGCCTGCGATGCGTCCCCCCCCTGCAACCACACGTTGGGGGAACAGACCCAACGGGTCTGCACTTGGTCTGGTACCCATTATAATTCTCATTGTTCTTTTATTACGAGACCCGCATTTACCTTCATTGCTTTATGCTTTAAGAATTTCTTAGTCTGTTTTTATGTTTCTCTCCAGTATATTCTTTTATTCTATCTACCCTTTCTTTATGAATTTGTTCATAAGATTCAGTGACAATGGAAAACCAAAGCAGAAGCAAGAATAAGTGCAAGATTGGGAAGATGGGAATCTTAAAAAAGAATTCAACTTAGAAAATGTTATTGAGTTCATGGTACTTGCATGCATATTTAAAACAACGTACAATTGTAATTATTGTGGTAGCTAATGGGTATATTTAACCAGGTTGGGATTGGGATTACAGTGAATGTCTAGAAATATATTTAACATAATATATTATGATCAATTGTCAAGATAATAATCGTGGTACAGGATGTGTAAATTGTTCCATGTGAGGTCTGTTGTGGAAGTGACTCCTTTGGGATTATCAGTGCTAGAATTGGATGCCACAGATTTAATTTAATTTCAGTGCTGAGTTTGTATTGAGTTCATAGATTAGACTTCGAAACACTGGATGAGTCTTGACTAGAGAAAATGAATTTGTTTAGTTAAACTTTGGAGGTGTATATGTATTTTTATGTAAAGAAGCTAACTGCATAATTTAACGTGGAAATGGTTAATTAATTTAATTAGTATCTGTAAATAGATGTAAGGATTGTTAGTTTTGTTTTAAAATGGAAAGCATTGAGTGTGTATGTACTATGTTGTATGACGTTTGATACACTGTTGTACCGGCCTCTGTTGTTAGTTAAAGGCCTGTCTCACGAGTCTGCGGTCATTGGCGGTGATACAGGAAGTATCTACCGCTCGTGGACCGCCAGAGACCGCGGGTTCAGTCAAACGACCACCGCCGGGGCCGTGCGGCGTTTGTCCCAACACCGCACGGTGCTAAAAAAAAGTCAGCACTGTCCAAAAATAATTTCTTACCGCACAGCCGCCGCCAGTGAGGCACGAGTGCGGCACGGTCACCGCCACAGCCGCCGCCAGTGAGGCACGAGCGCCGTGAGTCGAACGCTCACCGCCACAGCCGCCGCCAGTGAGGCACGTGTGCGGCACGGCCACCGCCATAGCCCCGCGATCCGAAAGACGTCATCGCGTAGCGCGTCGCGTTGCGCGATGACGTAATTACCCAATGCCGCAAGCTCGTGGAACCGGCCGTACGGAGATCACTTGGCCCCCACGCGGCATCCGTGCGGCGCTCTCGCGGTTGACATGCGGTCCCCTCTTCTGGCGACGCCGCGCTTCACCGCCAATGACCGCAACACCGTGAGACAGAGCCTTTATGTGTTAACTGGTTTCAGTAACCAGATGTGTTCAGTTGCTCTATCTGTGTTAACCTTCTGCACAACAGTACAGAAAAGGCTACAGTTCTGTGCTTTTTTTCTCTCAAACACTTGTCTATACTTCTCTTAAAAGATAGAATGGTTTTTGCCATAACTACTCCCTGTAGCAAAGTATATCATGTTCTAACAACTTACTACATAAAGAAACTCTGCTTAGCTCTTTTCTGAGCCTTTTAGTGACAGCTTTAAATTGATGACCTCTCAGCTCTGATTCTCCAGTGAGAAGAAACAGTCTTTCTTTATTTACTCTGTCAAAACCCTTCATAAATTTAAAAAAAAACTTCCATTTGGTTCTTATCTGAGGCTTCTTTATTCCAATTGAAAATTAATTCAGGATCGCAGATATTGCAATCAGAGATAAATAAAATGAACAGTTAAGTTTAATTGTGACAGAAAAGAGTGATAAATGGACAAGTGATGGGAGTAAAGTGGCAGGAGAATAGTTAAGTGCCTAACATTGTGAATAGATATGTAAGTTGTAATTGTATTCATAATATTTTTCCTGATTAAAAATAAGATAACTTCTTTGAACTGTAGAAACAGAATTTAGCCCATAGTTTCAAGATACTTTAAAACCCTTGGGTAATTTAAAACACAATGAACATACAATGAATAACTGCTAGAATCTCTGGGTGAGCAAGTTAGAAAGGAGTGAATGGCCTTCTACATCCATAATTATTTTGTAACTTTACGAAAGTATCATTTGCTAAATGGTTCTATTGACTGTTAAGTGCCTTGTCACATCTTTCAGAAACATTTAAAATAGATGCCCAGTAAATTTAAAAGCAAAGACCATTATTTTGTAAGCGAACAATGCAGCTTCTCTTGACATAAATAGCAAATGAAATGATGAACAGTCAGTTAATTCATGGTTGAAGACAATATTTAAGAAAGGAATGTTGTTGGGACAAACAAGCCATGCTCTATGCTTGACTTTAATAGAAGGATTACCATAAGAGCGAGACAGTGTTGTAGATTAAAAGTTTCATCTAAATAACAACACATCCAGCAGTGCAGGCTATCCCATCACAACAGTAGGTCATCAGCCTGAAATACACACCCATAACCTGGTTTTTGGTCCAACTAATGATGTTATGATGATCTAGAGAACTGCCAACAGATCCAAACTAGAACAATCAAAGACAAACTAGAACAATCAGCAGTTTCATCTGTACCCTACATTCTCACAATCAAACAATGATGAGTCAAATATTAAATAAATGAACACCAAATTTTAATAATGTAGATTAATATATGAATTCATCAGCATGTTCTCTGGTTTATAATTGAAATTATGATTTGGATTTAGATTCATGGAAATGTCAATTTAATTACTGTTGTCCATTTCTGATCTGTACATTTATTTGCTCCATGCTTAGTCCAGCTCGATGTTGGGACTGCAATTAATTTGTGATGTTATGAAATGTATTGATGGATACGAATTATGCTCTTTCAACAACTTACTGAAGAGGGCAGTATAGAGCTAAATCTAATGCAGACTGCATGAGCTAAGTGCATTATTGGCCTTGTTCAAATCAGAGAATAAATTGAACAGCAAAATTAAGGGATCTAACTCTTTCAGTATTCTATAGTTTTATACAATCAATATGACAGGATAAATCATCAAATAATGTCCAAGGCCATTGATTTTCCATTATCACGTAAAAGCAGTTTGAATCCTGGAATACAATTCTCAAAACAGCAGTAAATAGCAAACAGCCCCATGTACTGAGCCAGAATTTGACTTTGTCAGTCATCATAAACCAATTATAATGAATAGAGTATATTGAAGGCCACTGTTTTCCCTTCATGGAAAATTGGATGCAATCTCCAAAATGCCATCAAAAATCGCATTATCCCATGGAATAGAAGCTGTATTGATCTGCTTAATCACTGCTGAGAGCGTATGATAGTGTCTGTTGTGTATAATCCCATCTGAGGCTCAGTTTACTAACTGTAAACTGAGAAATCACTCTTCCTGGACCAAGGGCTCACCACGGACAAACATGTCAAGCATTATGAGACCTGCCTCTGTGTAGATTGGGTGTAGACTCCTGTGTGCCATCATCGTAGACGATATTCTGGTATATGGCAAAGACACAGCGGAGCATGACAACAACCTAAAGCTTATCATGGACCGGGCACGTCAAATCAACCTGAAATTCAACCCTAATAAGTGCAAGTTCAGGGTTCCAGAGGTCACATATGTTGGACATATTTTCACTCCTAACGGTCTTAAACCCGATCCGAAGAAAACTGCTGCCATCACAGAGATGCCAGCCCCCACCGATATGTTTAGCCTGCAACGATTCCTGGGTATGGTGAACTATCTGGGAAAGTTCATACCGAACCTCAGTGAACTGAGCTCGCCTCTGAGACAACTCACTCGGAAGGTACTGCCTGGTCCTGGTTCCAGCAACATCAACAAGCATTTGACTCTATAACGTCGAGGCTGACCAGCGCTCCCACCTTAACGTTCTTCGACCTGCGGCGTCCTGTCACGGTTACCTGTGATGCCTCACGATACGGGCTGGGCGCCGCCTGCCTACAAACATCTGCCGATGGGACTTTACGACCTGTCTCTTATGCCTCCCGCACCATGACGGACACCGAACAGCGCTATGCGCAGATGGAGAAAGAGCTGCTGGCTGTGGTCTTCGCTTGTTCTAAATTCAAGGACTTTATCTTTGGGAATGTTTTCACGGTCGAGACAGACCACCAACCTCTTGTGACCATCCTCAATAAACCTATACACGCAGCACCTGCACGTCTGCCGTGTATAATGATGCAGCTCTAGCGATTTGACTTCAAAATCGTTTACAAGAGGGTAAAGACATGCTCGTTGCTGACACCCTCTCTCGTGCACCACGGGCATCCAGTGAACGACACCCCTATGAACGGGACGAGTTTACGGTTCTCAGCATTGACTTCGTTCCCACGGAACGATTGCGCCGCCTAGATGAACACACAGCCGCCGACGACACTCTCCAGCTACTCTCATCCATAATCAAAAGAGGCTGGCCAGACAGGCAATCTAGCACACCACTGGAGGTGCAGCCATTCTTCTTAGTCCGTGATGAACTGGTAATACAGGACGGTGTCATAGTTAAGGACCACAAAGTCGTGATCCCTTCATCCTTACGTGACGAATACTACAAAGAGGCACACAGCGGCCACCCAGGCACCGATGCCACTCTGGCCCATGCACAGAACATGTTCTACTGGCCTGGCATGGCCAAGTACATACGGGACAGGACAGCCTCCTGTCCCATCTGCAACAGCCTGGTGCCGCACCAACAGAGACAGCCTCTGCTACAACAACCCCCACTGGCACTGCCCTGGACGTCGCTGGCGGCAGACATTTTCGAATGGCACGGTCAACATTATCTAGTCCTGGTTGACTCCTACTCTAACTGGTTCGAACTTGATTTACTGCCCTCTATCACATCAGAAATGTTCATTCAAAAGCCACAGAGCCACTTTTCCACATTCGGCGCACCTGTCCGCTTGCAAACCGACAACGGAAGACAATTTGCCAGCCATGCGTTCAAATACTTTGCCAACCGATGGAATTCCCACCATGTCACGAGCATCCCCGAATACCCACAAAGTAACGGGCTCGCTGAACGGGCCGTCAGAAGTGCAAAACAGCTAATGGAACGCGCCCACCTGGCCAAGTCGGATGTGTACCTCAACCTTTTAAACCTCAGAAACATCGCTCGAGATGGGGTCCTGGGCTCACCAGCCCAACGCCTGATGTCCAGAACAACGAGACCACCGATACCAATTACCCAGCAGAAGCTGGTGCCACAGGTGCTGAAGCCAGCCACGATCCAGAAGCGCATCCAGGAGAAACACAACATCCAGAAACGATCACATGACAAGTCCAACAAACCACTTAAACCACTACTGCCGGGCCAAGTTGTCCGTTTGCAATCTACTATGGGACATTCCCGTCTAGGTTGCGTTGTTGGCCCGTCCAAAGAACCCCGATCCTACCTTGTTGACATCGATGGCGCCTTGTACCGACGGAGCCGCCAACACTTGCTGGCTGTGAAGGAACCACGTCCCCCACCAGCCGATCCTTTCGCTCCACCTCTACTGTTCCAGCCGTCTGCTGCCGTAGCCACCACTAGTTCCAGCATGTCCCTTACTCCACCACGACTGGCGGCTATGACTAACAACAACACTACCTCTCCCGCATGCTCTCCCTGTCGGTCACCACGAGTATCCCCTGCTGCTTTCTCACTTCCAGGTTCACCGCCTCCCTATAACTTTTCTGGCGATGAGGGAGAGGGGTTGGTCCGTACGTGTTCGGGCCGTATTAGCAGACCGTCTGACAGATATGGCGAGTATGTTTGAATTCTAGCTGCATGTGTGTTTAATTATATTCGCTCTTTATGGGGAAGGATGTAGATTGGTTATTGCATGTGAACCAATCATAGTATAAATAGCATCACTAACCCCACCTTACTGTATACTTTATGCTAACACCCACTTCCTACACTGGTCAGTCTTGGAAGCTGTAACGATGAACTAACAACTAACAACCTGCTGTACCGCTATACTATGGGTACTGATTAAAGATGATCTTGAACTCCAGATTGTACAGTTTGCTTATTTACACTCTGTAAAACAATTTCCAAATATAAAAGAATTAAACAAGATGAAATTAGCCACGTGTGATCAGGAGCCTGGGACTGAATGTGACCTGAAATGGGGCAGAAATTCCCAGAGAGGCAAGGGGTGTAAGGATTGCAGAAAAAGGGATGCGAAGAGATCCGAGGCAAGGATATTTGTGCCTATGTTTAGTTGTGTGCATGCAACTAACTGAATGGTTGTGTTTGTGTTAATGGGCACCTGCATGTACTGTATGTTCATTAATGTATGAACATTATTATCCATGCAGCAGAGCTTGGCCTCTTGAAGCTGCAGATTCAAGTTCTTGCTTTGTCATGTGGTAGCTCGTGACTAACTGTCGCCCTACACAAAAGGAAACGCCTTTCTAGTACCATCCACACCACAGTTTGAAATTTAGGATGTGGAACGTCAAAACCCACATGTGCAGTCCCAACTGCGGCAAAATAAACCTTGCTCTATTGCCGCAGTTTGGGAATCAGATGTTTTGACGTTGATATTGTTGTCTTCAGTGGGACACAAGGGCACTCACTGCCATATTCATTCAGCTGGCCTTTGCTGTGCTAAACATGGTCGTATATATCCCTTCTTCTGGAGGTGGAATGCTGTATTCAGTGAGTGGCCTTTATCATCCAAATGAGCAGATCCAGCATCTCAGTGGCTCCTGCTGTGGAATGAGAACATCCCATGATCCATCACATTCTCTAACATGAACACATTTCAGTATGCATTGGTGCACATGCACCATACCTGGAAGCAATAGATGAGGCCAAGGAGAAATTCTATTCGACCTTGTAATCCTGACCTGAATCACTGAGGTAAACAAACTGATCCTCTTTGAATAATTCAGTCAGTGGAAAAGGAGACAACACTCAAGCAAGGCCTGAAGAAGTATGGAAAGCGAACTGCTGTGGGGCCCCTCCTGGCAAAGTGCATGGAAAACTATCTAGTCATAATCAACACTTTGTCTCATCAGACAGATAAGACAAGAGCTCAAAGCAATACCCTAATCCTGGCCATGACTCCAATTGGATTACATCATAATCTGAGCAAGTCACTTCATGGATATCCACATGCATCACTGTGTAATCTGCCCTGTTATCTCAGTCGACTTGGCCCAACACATGTGTCAATAGAAACAATACCTTAAGATCAATGTGGAATCTCTCCAGAACCACAGGAAAGTTGTTCTTCTCAGCTAGCACCACTCAACCACCAGCATCCACGGTATATGGGCTACCCCTGGTCCAGCATAACCAGCAGTTGTGGAGAGACTTTGCTTTTCTAAAAAAAAAAAGGCCAGGAATGGTTTCTGAGAATAATGGGAAAGAGATGAGCTAATTAACCACAAACACAAAGCATTCCTGTAATGGAAGCTCCTTCATATCTCAAAGGAAACAAAACAACATAAAAATAATGCAAGTTCTCCAGAGATGCTGCCTGAACTGCTGAGTAACTCCAGCACATTAGCTAACAAACAGGAAACAAAAGATAGTCACAAATGGTTCTTTCTCAGGTTGGCAAGATGTAACATGTTGTTTGGAGAGCAATAGAGCATGGAAATGTTCAGCCCAACTTGAACATGCCAACCAAGATGCCTATTTCCACTATTCTCATTTTTCTGTGTTTAGCCCTTGTATCTTCAAACCTTTCCTTTCCACAAACCTCTCCAAATGTATTTTTAAATGTAGAAAATGTTCTTTTTTTGATCCTCATTCCATATACTTACAACCCTCTGTATGAAGAATTTGCCCCTCTAGTCTCCTTTAAGTCTTTCCTTCACATCTTAAGCCTATGCCCTCTAGTTGTAGACTCTCTTGTCCAGGGAAAAGCCTGTGATCATTCGCCTTATCTAGGCCCATCATGATTTTATAAACCCTTACAAGTCACTGTCCAGCCCCCTTCATTCCAGGGAATCCAATCTCTCCTGATAACTCCACTCCTCCACACCTAGCAACTTCCTGGTGAATCTTTTCTTCATCTGCCTAGCTGAATCACATCCTTCCCATAGTATGACAACCGGAACTGCACACAATATTCCAGGTGCAGCCTCACCAATGAACTGTACAGCTGTAACACGATATCCCAATTCCTGTCATCAGTGCTTGAAAGAAAGAGTGATAATGTCACAAAGTCATGCAGCACAAAACAAGCCTTGTTCACTCTGGGAGGTGGGAGAGCGAGAGCAGAACTACTGGGGAGATGTGGGTGAAGGATTCATCTATGACAGCAGTTGGGGGAAACCACTTTTACTAAAGAACGAGGACATCTTGAGTGCAAAGCCTAGGATAGATGAGGAGAGAAACCTTGTCTGAAGAAGTCTCGATTCCTATTCCTTTTCTCCAGGGATGTTGCCTGACCCATTGAATTACTCCAGCATTTTGTGTCTCTTAGGATAGAGTTCCTCGATCCTCACCTTTCCCCTCACCAGCCTCTGCATGCAACACACCATACTCTGACCTTTCTGTCACCTCCAAAGTGATCCCACCGCCAGTCATATCTTTCCATCTCTACCCCTCTCTGACTTCCATAGAGACTGTTCCCTCAGCAACTCTTTGGTTCACTCATCGCTTCCCACCAAAACCACTCCCTCCCAAGTACCGCAGCCACGGGAGATGTAACACCTGTCCATATAACTCTTCCCTCGACTATATCCAGGGACCTCAGTAGTTCTTCAAGGTGAGAGGTTCACATGCATCTCCTCTAACCTCATCTGCTGCATCTGGTGTTCCTAATGTGGCCTCCTGTACATCGGTGAGGCCAAGTGCAGACTCGGCGTTTGTTTTGCTGAGCATTGCGCTCAGGCCACCAAGGCAGACCTTTTAATTCCATTTTCCATTCCCTTACTGACCTTACTGTCCTGGACCTCCTGCATTGCCAGAATGAGGCCACGAGCCTACTGGAGGAACAGCACCTTGTATTCCACTTGGGTAGCTTACAACCCAATGGCATGAACGTTAAAGTCTCCAACTTTAGCAACCTCTAACAACACTGCCTCCTTTCTTTCTCCCCTCTTCCCCCCCTCCCCTTCCCGCCCCCTCCCCCCCCCCCCCCACACACACACACACACCTCTCACCTATATCGCACCAGGACACGTACTGATATCTCCCCTCCCCTTCCTCTTCCAACATTCATTCCAGTGTTTCTACTTTGAAGGAAATTACCCGATATTTGGGAAATTCTGGTTGTCTTCTGGTAATTTAGTGAAATTGAATAATTTCGGGAAATTTCGGGAAATTTCCGCATCGGCCCGCGAAGGGGTGTAAAAAGATAATACACACAGCCTTTTGGCTCCCAGTGGAGTAGGCCTTGTATCCTTGGATAGTATGCCTTGGAGTGGGCCGCAGATGGTATTCACGCTACTGATGAATCTCAATCTCTGCCACACACCATGAGATTGAGAAAGGTGACGATGGGTTTATATCTGAACCAGTGGGTGTTAGTGTTTGATGGAGTGTCGGAGTGCCACTGTTGAGGAGAAGCTGTACCTGGAGAGTGGATGATGAAGGATATCTAAAGGCATTGGCTGGGTTGTACAGTGGGGAACTGCATAGCTTACATCCTCAGTAAATGTGTAAATCAGAAAAAAATGCGGTGACTGGAGAAAAGTGGGATATGAAGAGGGGTAAATAGGAGGATTCTATATTCTTCCAAACCCACTTGGGGATTGCCAACTCCAACATGGTCACTTCAAGCACGAGCAGCCACTGGTCTGCCTCACTGGCAAGTTATTGCCAGCACTTGCTTTGTATCATCTTGTGCTGCAGGAGTAAGTGTCACGTCATATGTATACCCCAGTTGAATAGCTGGCAGATCTGATCTGTGAGATACATGGTGATGATTTGAATAGAGGTAAATATATGAGAGGTTGGTGCATAACATTAGGTCAGAATCCTAATTAGAAGCAATTGTGGTAGGTAGAATGTGGGGCTACAGTGCATTGTGCATAATCTGTAGCTAGTGTTTCAGTTGACCAGACACGCTGTTTGAAGATGTGTAGGAAGGAACTCCAGATGCTGGTTTACACCGAAGATAGACACAAAATGCTGGGACAGGCAGCATCTTTGGAGAGAAGGAATGGGTGACATTTCAGGTCGAGACTTTCTTCAGACTGACAGTCAGGGGAGAGGGAGATTAGAGTTATGGAGGGTAAGGTGTGAAAACGACAGATCAAAGCAGATAATAATCAAGGAAATGTAGAATGGTTGGTATCTGAGGGGAAGGTGACAACGAGGCATACAATCATGAACACAAGTGAATGCTGGTTCACACTGTCTCCACATCCTTGAGGCTACACCCCCACAGCAGCCGCCTCCTCCTGCTGTCCAGCATGTATCCAGAAACCTTCAGGGCCATCGAGAGCAGGGTACCTTACCTTTTTCTCACTTTGTCAACCAAGCGCTTTGTCAGAAAATCAGAGATTCCCCAATCATCCTGTTTTTTATCTCCTCTGGTAGATTGTAAAGACTTTCACTGCTCGTTGCACTCAGAATCCACCTCCTGTGTGAACTTAAATTACGTTGGACTTAATCAGCACTAGCTGTCTCTTACTGGTTACAGCCACTCATGCAATTGGTAACATGTGGTAACATGCTAAGGCAATCAACATCATGGATAGTGCCGGCTGATTGCTGCAAATACTGATAATTCATGCTCGGACTACATCAGATTGAATGGGTTTGAGTTAATCAAACAGTACTGTACTACTTTTCAGGTGCTATACAACTTGGCTCATTTATCCTGGCTCAACTTTGGCAACTTGGATGCTGTAAAAGGTCCACATTTTGTTTACTTCATGTCACGCCAACCTCATCACTGTGGCTTACAGTGAAAGCTTAAAGGCAGCAGTGCAGATGTTTTCATAGAATTTGATGGTTGATTATTAATCAAAACTATCTGAAGTAGAACGTTGCTTTACAATATAACCGGAATACTGTATTTGAGTTGATCACATATCTGCCAGTTTAGCTCAAGAACACAATGTGTGTGACTTAGAACAATGGGAGTGATTTCTCTGGTATACATCTGAAATATTGTACTGTAAACATGGCAGAAAATATGAATTGGAAGCTTAGGATGAAGTCTTCTCACTTTTGCAGCAATCAGAAAATGCCATCCCCATAGGATTTTTATTCCAAAAGCATACGTCAATGCATATAAAATAATTGGGGGATGGGGGGGGGGGGGGGAGGGTAGAGACTAGGGGCTAGGGGCTATGGGGCTATGGGGGGTTTTAATTACATTTTGAAATAAGAACTGCCAATTTGATTGATGTTCACCTTTCAATTAATGGCAGTGTCTGAACCAAATTGAATCTTGGCTTGACTGCTGGTTCACTCACGCCTACCTTTTGCTTACTATTTACTTCTTAAAGAGACAGGGTCAACCACAACTTAAAATCAATTAAGCTAACAGTCTATCCAGTGAAATAGTACCCTGGGATTTGACTGTGGCCTTTTCAAGACTTTTGAAATTAGTTTTAAACTGATATTTTTAAGATAGAATTATCTTTTATCTATCTTGGAAGCAAGTGTTAGTGATGATATTGGGTTTTTTTTCTCAATGGTTATAATTGAACAGTCCAGAAAGAATACTGTTTATAATCATTAATTAATACTCCTACAATAACGCCAAATAGCTTTCAAGTCAAAAACAAATTTCCCTGTGAAGGTGCAGCTCTGCAACTTTTTATCCCATTTTATATAAAGAACCTCAAGAATGAGTAGTTATTATGGCCTTAAATTGAAAACCATACTACTTGGGGAAGGGAATTCAAACTCAGTAGCCTGATTAGAGGTTTGTGCAAAAACAACATGGCAGAATTACTTCTCAGCTGTTTCCCTCTGCTAACCCCATCCCAAATCTTAGTAATGGAGCTAATTAAGTGACTGGAGCACCATCTGCCACCAGCACCCCATCCCCATGTACCCTACTGGGATTTACATTAATCTCCTGCAGGCCAATAATGAGACCAACCCCTGATCTCAACAGATGTGGGTTTCTCTGAATTATCGCAAGTTAAAATTCCTGTGCAACCTATGAAATAAATTAGAGTTAGACAGATGTACTTGACAGCCTTACTGAGATGTCATTTATTGTGTCGGGAACATACAGATTAGGTTCTGAAACAACCTCTATTTTAACTGCCTTCCTCCATTTCTTCCAGCTCCCTGGCTCCTTTGACTGAGAAGAATGCAAGCAGAGTGAGGGGATTAATCTGACATTTGCGTAGTTTTCTATCTTTGCTCTATTCTCCTGCCATCTGCAATTTGTCATGTCTTGTTTTGAGAGAGTGCAAACCTCTCATTGGAGGCTGTCGCAAGTCTCCAAAATATTCAAGTCACTCAGAGCACTGACCGCAACTGGGAAAATTGCTGTGAACTGCACCCTAGACAGAAAATGGCACATTTGCAAACACCTCAAGTCTTACTTGTGGGTGTGCTTCCCAGCCTCACTGAATCTTTGAGATCCCTGTTTTGGACATGCAGGTCACGAGGAGAACGTACAGACAGCACCCATAGTCAGGATCGAACCTGAGTCTCTGGCGCTGCAAGCACTGTAAGGCAGCAACTCTACCGCTGTGCCACCATGCTGCCCTGTCTCTTCCTTTTTACCCAACCGCAAACACTTTATGTGCCCTACCTCCACCCTCAGCCCAATCACCTCCTGTGACCTCTGTCAGCTTGTGGTTTTCCATTACTACAACCCTCTTATCACAGAACTGCAGTCAGGCTTTAGACAGAAGTCCAATGTGAATTATGGTGATGATACTCAGGATTAAAACATCTCACCTACTTGGCTAAATGATCTTCCACTAACCAAGCCCCCCCTGCCCCCCCCCCCCAGTCAAACTGGGACCCCAAGTTGAAACTTGCATCTATTGTGCAACATCATAATTTTATTTAATTTGGATGAGGTGTTCCACACCAGGGCATCGGAGATGTCCTCATTCTTCAGGGAACGGGGGTTCCCCTCTTCTACCATAGATGAGGCTCTCACCAGGGTCTGTTCTATACCCTGTGACTCTGCTCTCACTCCCCATCCCCCCACTCGTAACAAGGGCAGAGTCCCCCTTGTCCTCACTTTCCACCCTACCAGCCATAACATACAACAAATAATCCTCTGAAATTTTCGCCACCTCCAACGTGATCCCACCACTTGCCTCCCATCCCCTCCCCTGTCTGCTTTTCGCAGAGACCACTCCCTCCATAACTCCCTGGTCAATTTGTCCCTTCCTACCCGAACCACCCCCTCTCCGGGCACTTTCCCTTGCAACCGCAAGAAATGCTACACTTGTCGCTTTACTTCCCCCCTTGACTCGATTAAAGGACCCAGGTGCAGTCTTTCCAGGTGCGGCAGAGGTTCACCTGCACCTCCTCCAACCTCATCTATTGCATCCGCTGCTCTAGATGTCAGTTGCTCTACATCGGTGAGACCAAGCGCAGGCTTGGCGATCGCTTCACCGAACACCTCCGCTCGGTTCGCAATAACCAACCTGATATCCCAGTGGCTCAGCATTTCAACTCCCCCTCCTATTCCGAATCTGACCTTTCTGTCCTGGGTCTCCTCCATGGCCAGAGTGAGGACCACTGTAAATTGGAGGAGCAGCACCTCATTTCTCACTTGGGCAGTTTGCACTCCAGCGGTATGAACATTGACTTCTCTAATTTCAGGTAGTCCTTACTTTCTCCTCCCCTTCTCAGCTCTCCCTCAGCCCACTGACTCCACCTCTTCCTTTCTTCTTCCCCCTCCCCACCCTCACATTACTGAAGAAGGGTTTTGACTCGAAACATTGCCTATTTCCTTCGCTCCATAGATGCTGCCTCACCCGCTGAGGCAGCATCCAGCATTTTTGTCTACCTTCAATTTTCCAGCATCTGCAGTTCCTTCTTAAATAATTTTATTACAGGTGCTTTCCTTTGACATAGTGACCTTAGATAAGAACAAGTCTTCAGCAGTAATTATCCAGTAATAAGTATGTAATTCAAAGCGTAATCTGTCAGTTAAGCTACATTAGGAATACATTTTTGAATGAAAGTTTGACAGCTACTGAATGTTGATAAGATATCCAATCAAAGATAACATCTACAGATCTAATAGCTTTCTTGTAATATTGGGTTATCATCTTCTGGTATTTATGCTCGTGAAAGATGGGATGTTACAGTTCCGTGTTTTGATAGAACTCTTTTTCTCTCACTGCAGTTCTCTTAACCAAACCTTGCTGTGTACAGGCAGAAAATTGTCCATTTTCAATGTCACCTTGTATTCAAAGTATTTAAAATTATCATACTTGCAGTCGCCTGCTCATTTGCATGTTCCATGATACATTACAAATCTCTCTCTAAATGAACACATGCCTAAAAGGTTGATATTTAACATGATTAATCTTCCACGGTGATTAATGATTAATCGGCCACGGTGGCGCAGCGGTAGAGTTCCTGCCTTACAGCGCCGGAGACCCGGGTTCGATCCTGATTACGCGTGCTGTCTGTACGGAGTTTGTACGTGCTCCCCGTGACTGTGTGGGTTTTTTCTGAGATCTTCGGTTTTCTCCCATACTCCAAAGACATACAGGTATGTAGGTTAATTGGCATGGTGTATGTGTAAATTGTCCCTAATGTGTGTAGGATAGTTGTTAATGTGCGGGGATCGCTGCGCTCGGTGGGCCGAAGGGCCTGTTTCTGTGCTGTATCTCTAAAATTTAAAAACATTTAAAATTAAAATTAATTGTGAGATAAAGATAAAAGCCTCATTGTATTAAGATATAGATCTAAAGGTACACACGCCAGTTGGAAACCTTCAAGATGAACATCAGTGAAGCTGAGGTCAAGGAGAAGTTTAGAAATCAACCTAATAGAAACAGGTGTAAGAAGGAACTGCAGGTGCTGTTCGAAATAGAAGATTGACACAAAAAGCTGGAGTAACTCAGTGGATCAGACAGCATCTCTGGAGAAAAGGAATAGGTGACGCTTCGGGTCAAGACCCTTCTTCGTGTATTTTATTTTAATAGAAACAGGTGCTTGTTCCAGTGGGGGCATAACTTGAGTGCTACCAGCAGGGTGAAGGCAATCATGGATTTTTTTGCAACATAGAAAGAAGTCATTGAACTCTGAGTCTTTGCTAACTCTGTGTTCAATCTCATTGACCCACTTATTTTCGCTCCCATTAACTCCGTCTTCATTCTCCTACCAGCCACCTACTATTGTTGCTGCTCTTTCTGCGCACTTCGACCAGTATCTGTTTAAACTGTACTTTACCAAAATGCTTTATACTTTTGAGTCAGTCAAGCAGGTAATAATGTCAGAATATAGGCAGGCGATTGAAAATCTGATTGAATGGTGCCACTACAACCTACTTGCTCTTAATGTCAGCACAACCAAGGAGCTGATTGTTGTCTTTAGAAGGGGTAAGCCAAGGATCCATGAACCAGTCTTTCCCCAGGGTCTCAAGAAGGGTCTCGACCTGCAACGTCACCCAGTCCTTCTCTCCAGAGATGCTGCCTGTCCTGCTGAGTTACTCCAGCATTTTGTGTCTATCTTAGGTATAACCCCTCCAACACAACTGGTCTTCAACGATTGGTCGGTGGTGGAGAAAGTCAACAACTTCAAGTTTCTGGGCATGCATATCTGTGAAGATCTGTCCTGGCCTTGGAAACATTGATGCAATCTTAAAGAAAGTCTATCAATGACTCTTCTTCCTTAGATGTTTGAGGGGAGTCAGTATTTTGAATATTCTCTTTTAATTTTCTACAGATGTGCAGTAGGGAGCATATTGACTGGTTGCATTATGACCTGGTTTGGCAACTCAAATGCTCAAGGACAAAGGAGATTACAGAAAATGTTCGACACTACCCGATCCATCAAGGATACCGACCTCCCCATCATCAAAGGGATGAATAGGAGGCGCTGCCTCAAAAAAGCAGCCAATTTCATCAAGGATACATACCACCCCGGCCACACTCTCCTTTCACTCCTATTATTAGGAAGGTTTTTGCAAACAGTGACCACAAATTCACGAATGGCTTCTTACCAACAACCATCAGGCTCTTGAACTACACAACACTAACTTCATCTATGAACTCTGGACTGTCTTTGGTTGCACTAAGGACTTAGGATATTTTTTGCATTCATAATTAGGTTATTAATTTGAATTCTTATTTATTATATTATTCATAAATACTGTGTTTACAGGCCTGTTATGCTGCTGCAAGTAAGAATTTCATTGTTTTGTTGACTGTATACATGACAATTAACCATTTTGATTGTTGAGTCTCTTGAAGGACACAGATCGGATCCCTGTGCAAATGTAGTTTTGCATGCATGTACACACATACAAAGAAATGCAGCGAGACACGGAAACTATTTATATTCCAGCTTTCTGTCCGAATTCCAAACACTATCATTATGCTTTGGGCTGGTCACTGGTTTTTCACTGGGCTCTTGGAAACCAGGCTTATCTGCATTTCATGGAGGTGAGTTTCCAGCCTCAGAGAGTGTCAGTGCTGCCTATGTGGAGTTTGGACTTTAAAAGTGTTGGCCAATGGTTCTTGCGTATGCCAGAAACATTGACGCAAATGGCCCGTGAGCCTCCTTTACAGGCCAGAAGGAGCAATATTTTCAAACTGTTGCACATTATTTCAAGCCAGATGTATTCTTCCCTTCATGAATGTCTCATTGACTGAGCTTTTACACTACTTGAAACCAACAACGTGCCACCTACCCCGCCAGATGTTGAGGAAATTCAGTATGTTGATGAATGCTCCCATGAATTTCTACAGCTGTATGGTAGAGAGCATAATGACTGATTGCATGATGGCTAGGTTCGTCAATTCGAACATCCCGGAATGAAGGAGAGTTTACAAATAATGGTGAACACTGCCTGGTACATCATGGGTACTAACTTCCCCGTTCTCCAAGGAATCTGTATGAGGCACTGCTTCAACAAGGCAGCCCGCATCTCAGAGACCCACAACACCCTGGCCATGCTCTCATTTCACTCCCCCCATCAGGAAGAAGATACAGGTTCAGGAACAGCTTCTTCCCAACAACCATCAGGCGATTGAAAGCTCTGAATTCCAACTAAACTCTGAACTACAAACTGCCACGATATGGACTTTGGGCTTTTTTAAAAAACAATATCGCTTTTTATTAATTTATTGAACATTTTTTGTCTGTTTATTATATTATCTATTGAGTACTGTGTTTACAAACATGTTCTGCTGCTGCAAGTAAGAATTTCATTGTTACGTTTTGGAACATTTGAAAATAAAACACTCCCTTGAGATGAGCAGAGGAGGGAATTGAATACTTTGGTGGAAGGCAAGGCTTGGGCACTTAGTCTATCTTCTTTCCATTTCCAATGAGCACAATTATAGCTCTGTATATGGATGGCCTTTCACAGCGCATGCTTTTGGTAAGCTATATTCCCCACTCTAGACACCAACAACCCCACCAACTTCCCACTCCAACCCCTTTTAATGGTTCCAGGAATTATTGAGTAGTTGAGGAAGCTTTATTTGGATAACTAAAGAAATTTCTGAAGAATCAACAGCATGATTGTTTGAACTTGCATTAACACAGAGGAAGGCAGACAGGCATATATATATATATATATTGGCTTTGAGCAGTTAAATTTAAAAAATGAAATTTATTTCACAGGAGAAGGAACAGGATGAGGATGGGAGGGTGGCTGAGAGATAAAAGAGGATGAAAAGGGATGAATATAAAGTCTAGAAGAATCGGTGAAAAAGGAATAAGTGGGAACAAAAGGTGAGGTATCTGATGAGGGTTTGAGAGGAGTGGGGAAGAGCAGGAAGGATAAAAGAAGACAAATCCCAAGGCCAGGGTTAACAATGGACATAAGCAATATGGAGGAAGCAATGATAACAAAGAGGTGGAAGGAGCATTGGAGATTGAAGGGATAAAGTGAAGAAATATATTGTCAGGTGAAGAATAGATGAGAACCAGAGAAGGGACTTGGGCAGAAGATGCCAGGAAGGGAGGGGAAGATTGGATTGGGGGGAAGTGAAATGAGATAAAGAGAGATAAGATTGGAAAAAAATGGAACAAAATATTGATTGCAGTTTGGTGAATAAAAATATTGCCCTTTTTTCTATGCCCTTCTTCAACCCTTGTTTTCTACCTTTCCCTCCACTTCTCAGTGTCCGTCTCATCCTGCTCCTTCTTCCTCTCCTCAAAGTTGTAACCAATATATCTAATTCTGAAAAATAATTCATACATTTTTTAAGTCTGTGCCTTTTGAACTAATGTTAGTGATGCTTTTAAGAGTTACATTGAGGCAAGTAAAAAATAATATTTGAACTTGCAGTTTGGGGATTTGAATTCTGATTGTGAATTTCTGAAGCTAAATATGATTTGTTTGATTCCTTGATTGAATTTATTACATGGACGACAGGACAAATTTTATATAAAATTGGAAACATTTGGCAAGCACTGAATGGAACTTGTTATATTTCCAAAGTACAGAAAGAATTCAAAAATAAAGTCCATGATTTTGCATTTCATATTTTATTTGTAAATTATGTTTTAATATGCACACATTTCAAATAGGCAGTTAACCTCAAGGACATCTTTTAGGTCAAAATTATTATGTTTTTTCAAAAGGAACTTTTACATAACATTTTGATAAACTTGGTCACAATTATGCCGTTGCAAATTTTAAAATAGGTAACATGGTTAACATATACACTACAGTAGAAGGGAATTTCTTACTGCTAGTATGTATATGAATTAAGAGCCTAGGATAATTACAGATAATTTTGCTAATTGAAGGGTACTTACTTCACGGGATGTCATTATCAAAAATGGTTAGTTGTAAAATAATTTGCCATAAAAAAACCCTGCAAATTTAATTCCAGAGTCAGTAACTGAAAATGTTATCACCCACCTCGGAGAATTAATTGCTTTCTACTGCAAACTGACTAATTCTATAATGGCACACTGTGAAATTAGCAGCATTTTATTGTGTTAATTATCTGTTGGGTAAGACATTATTAGTTCTGACAAATGCAAATGAGAAATGTGCTCTCAAGATAAAACACAACTAAAGGTGAAACGGAGCACACTTGGGTCATTCATAATATTGCCATTGGAAAGCTTATAATTAAAATATCAAAGTAAGTGTGCGCTGGTGTGTACTTTATCCACATTTGTGTTTCATCATATCCTTTTTTTTTAAACAGAATACCACTTTAGTTTTGTTAGATAATAATATATATTATATTCCTTGAGGGAAACAAATTCTGAATGCATGAGTATAATCTCATACAAAGTCAAACCTAGTTTTTCATGCTTAAAATGAATCATTTGCACAAGAATAATTTCAATAAAACACAGTTCTGGCAGTGTATATGCTAAACTTTCTTTGAATTTATTTTATCCTCTGTCAGTATTGCCCTGATATGTCCTCTTAAATTGGATCTCTAAGCCTTTCATAAAGTTTAATAAATCTTCAGCAATTCACCCAAAGGAAATTATATTAAAAACCATCAAATGTGAAGTTCGGCCCAGACACAGCGTTGGGAATTATATCACCATAATCAGGTTGTAATGAAAGCTTCTGTCGCTGTAGTTCCCACTCATAATCTGCCTGTTTTTATGAAAAGGGCCTTGTCTGGGTTCATATGCAGCTTTAATTGGAAGATGTCTTCATTTTATTCCAGTCTTCTGGGATAATAACTTTCCCCATGTATAAACATAGGCCCTCGCTGCAGATATTTTTTCATTTAGTAAAGCATGACTCTTTAAATGATTTAGCAAATCATCATGAATGCCAGCCAAATGATTGGCAGCTTATTGCCAATACGCCATTTGCATGACATTTGTTCACTCTGTAAGAAAGCTGCAGCAAGTAAACAAATAACACCATTTCTATGTGCTTTCCTGTTTATTTTCTAATAATCTAGTGACATTTGTGCAGAGGCAAATGCTGCAGCAATTATGGCAAGGAATAATAAGGTTTAACACTCTGACGTCACTCTGCTAATTGTTTGAAGAAAATGGTTTGAAGTGCTAATCAACCTTATGCTTTTGCTTTGTTGCTCATTTTAAGAATGTAAGATTTTTCTAACAAAAGGAATAAGAGGACTATTTTTGGTGGTTTTAGTTATTTTTCTCCATGTGCTTTTCTTTTCATCAGTTCTTTTACTCTATTGTTCCACTAGGCTTACTTAGCAAATCTAGTGCGACAAATAAAACAGCAATTTGCTTTGCGATATGAGCAGTGAGGAGAAACTTGTTATAAAACAATGCCTTAGATAGATTAACCAGTGTTTCTGCATTGATTTAATAGCCTGATTAAAAACTGTTCAAAACAAAAATCTATCACCTGCATGTGAAAGTTTAGATCAATCTGATCTACATTGATTGTCATAATTTAATTATCATAATAACTATAGGTAGACAAAAATGCTGGAGAAACTCAGCGGTGAGGCAGCATCTATGGAGCAAAGGAAATAGACAACGTTTCGGGCCTATTTCCTTCGCTCCATAGATGCTGTCTCACCCATTGAGTTTCTCCAGCATTTTTGTCTACCTTCGATTTTCCAGTATCTGCAGTTCCTTCTTAAACATCATAATAACTATTATCAGTGGTGGAGAGAGTTAGCACCTTCAAATTATTGGATATTAACATCTTGGATGACCTCTTTAGGCCCAGCCCAGAAATGCAATAATGTAAAAGGCTCACCAGTGCCTTTACTTTCTCAGAAGTGTAAAGAGATTTGGTATGTTACAAAATACTCTTTACAAACTTTAACAGATGCGCTGTAGAATGTAGTAGGAGGGAACTGCAGATGCTGGTTTAAACCAAAGATAGACACAAAATGCTGGAGTAACTCATAATTCAGACTGAAGTATGAAGAAGGGTCTCGACCCGAAACATCACCCGTTCATTCTCTCCCGAGGTTGCCTGTCCCGCTGAGTTACTCCAGCATTTTGTGTCCATCAATGTAGAATGAATCCTGACTGATAGCATTATGGTACAGGAATTCCAGTGCACAGGAATTCATGAGGCTGCACAGAGAAGTGTACTCAGCCCAGTCTATTATGGGAACAGCCAACCGCTCCAACAAAAGCATTTTCATGTGGAATTTTCATCAAGGATCCCCACCATCCAGGACATTACCTCATATTACTGTTACCATCGGGCAGGAGAAATGGATGCCTGATGCCACACAACCAGGTTCCAGAACAGCTACATTCCTACAACCAACAGGTTCCTGAACCAACCTACACAACCTTAACCTTACCTCGACAACGGAACACTCTACGGCCCACCTCTTGCACTACTATCGACGTGTTTATTTTCTAATTATGTTTTTGCATTAAAGCTTTGCTTTTTTTTTTGCACATTCTTTCTTTTTGAATTTTGTGTAATTTATGTATACTTTATGTATGATTTTGTTCAACGTGTGTTGTCTGAGTTAATGTGCCAGTGATGCTGCTGGAGCAAGATTTTTCATTGTACCTGTGCCTCACCATACTCGTGCATATGACTATAAACTTGAACTTTAACAAATTCATTTCCTACAGATCTAACCAACTGCAAGAAAGGGTGTCCAATTTTGTGAAAAATAATGTTTTATGCAAAGCAGGTTGAGTTTCAGAGTGAATTGCAGAGAAATTGCAGTCACATACAAATATGATACATAAAAATGTCAAATCCTATATAACAATTATAACACGTTACTCTCATAAATACAATCCAATTGCTGTAGCAATATTCCCATTATAAGTACAGATGTGCTGAACTCATAAAACAAAAATAAAAAAAGCAGAAGAAATGATAGAAGCTCTGTTAAGCTCTGCTTGACTGATATTGTCCTGCCACCAGTAAAAAAAAATTAACTGATGTCTTCAAAATTTGATTTTGCAGAACAGAATTCAATTACGTCAATAATCTGATTTTGTTATGTTGAGCAGTCTCTCAGGTACACTCAGAGAACAAAGAATATGGGAAAAATTAAAATGTTGGGTGCTGTCATAGGAAAAGATAATGAGGACATCTTCTTTTTGAATACGCCAATATGATAAAATTAAACAAATTTAAAAGAAAATGAAGGATTATTGAGTAATGATATTACTAAGTTTGGACAAAGGCATGGAATTTCTTTGGCGTCTGCATGGGCATATTAAATGATTGCTGCCTGCTGGGCTAATGACTATTTTGTTTGTGAAACTGTTGCCTGGCAATGCAATAATCTAAGAGCCAAGGAAAGCCATTTCCTTAATGCACTGCATTGGAGAATCATGCACACAGTTCGGACTGTGTCCAGATCCAGTGGGGTTTCATGCTGCCTGAGTATGTACGAGGAGAGAGAGGATGCTTGTGATCACTATGATATGTGACCGGTGTACTTAGTGGGAAAGAGAGCTGATCAGGTGATTGTTTTTGACACAAGTAACTGCAGATGCTAGTGTACAAAACAAGACACAAAGTACTGGAGTAACTCAACAGGTCAGGCGGCATTTCCGGAGAAGGAGGTGATTGTTTTGGTTGGGGTGGATGGGGAGGGAGACGGATAATCTGTAGTCTGATTGTTGGATGGCTGCTAATTGTTTGATCAATGGGAAGAGACAAAGGCTGACTATTGACTGAGGGGAGTTGCTGCTTAAGGCTCATCAGTGAGAACAATGTGGTGTAAGACATGGCAGGGCGTGAAGAGTAACAGGAGAGTCAAGGGCCTGTCCCACTTGGGCGTCTTTTGTGCGCATGGTGCGGGTGACGTAGGCAGTGACGCGCGGCGCCCAGGATTTTGGGATGTACACAATCTTTGCGCACCATCTGCGTGACGTGCAAATGACGCCCAAGTGGGACAGGCCCTTCAGTAAGTAAAGTTTAAAGGGTTCTCAGTAATAATTTGGACTTGCTAATGATGGCCCCATTGTTAGAGGTAGACTTCAGAACACTAAATGCTGGAGAAACTCAACAGGTCATGCAGCATCTTTTGAGGGAATGGACGGATGAGTTTTCAGGATGGGACCCTTCTTCAGGCTGATAGGATTGGGGAAGCTGGAAAAGAGAGGTATGGGTAGGATAAGGCCTGGCAATTGGGTGGAGAATGTGACAAAAGCTAAAGGTAAAAAGGAGGCAAAAGTGTGTCAGGTAAGGAGAGGAGTGAATTGTAAAGCTGGAGAGAGGGATATGGGTAAAAAGGAATGGGAAAAGGGAATAAATGGGGGACCTGGGAATGGGAACTGAATGTACGAAGGAGGGGAAAGGAGTCGGGTGACTGGCAAGGTGGCAAAATGGGTGTGGACTGGGTGGTAAGGCATACTTGAAATTGAGGAATTAATTTGGGTTGGTACTTTTGGGTTGTAATCCACCAAACTGGAATGAGCTGCTGTTCCTGCAGTTATGCATGTGGCCTTGATCTGGCAATGGAGAGGCCAAGGAGAGAAAGATCAACATGGGAATGGAAAGAGAAGTTAAAATGGTTGAAAACCGGGACATCCAGCATGCCTTGGCGGACAGAGCATGTGTTTGGCAAAACAGTTGCCTGCTCTGCACTTGGTCTCACCGATGTAACAAGAGGCCACATTGGATAGACTTTAAAGGCCCATTGAGAGCCGACTCCTATGGGAGAGTCCTGAAACTGCAATGTGGGTGTTCTTGAGGTGGCATTCAGATATTGTTGAAAGCCTTTGTAGATGCATGTTGCAGATGATGTGCAGAGAAACCAAGAACCAAAGTGCTCAAATTTCACAAACAGCTTTATTTGTCTCCAGTGTTCTCAGTTCACTATTTATTTTTCATTAAAATTAGATTACATTTTATAATGCACAAAAACCTGGAAGGGTGCTATCTAATTTATGGATAAAAGATTTAATCAATGATGTCTGAATATTGGTTTAACACAATGCATAGTTGAGGCACAAATGACTGTAAAATGAAAACTTTGGTTAAATCCAGTTGTCTGCTACTTTTGATTGATTTGTTTGATTTAACTAGCTAACAACTACCCATTTAATCAGTTTGTCATTATGTGTTTGTTGGTAGACTTTCTTGGGGGTGACCTTGACATTTAGCTGGTCTTGGATCAAGTATTTGAAGAATGGAAGTAAACAATTATTTATTCCATTTTCAAGCAGGTAGAACTGTTGAGTTATATAGCACAGAACCAGGACCTTCAGCTCAATTCACCCAAGCTGACCACGATGTTTATCTAAGTTAGTCCAATTTGCCTGTGTTTGACATGCATCCTGCTAAACCTTTCCAATCCATGTAGGTTTTAAATGTACTCTGCCTTTTGCAAGCTCCTCTCAAGTGCCATCAAAATACGCCTTGCCCCAGTTTAGAAATTTAACTTGTGGACCAGTGTAGGAAGGATGATGGTTTAAACCGAAGATAAACACAAAAAAGCTGGAGTAACTCGGCAGGACAGGCAGCATCAAGCAGCACCATCTGAAGAAAGGTCTCGACTCAAAACGTCACCCATTCCTTCTCTCCAGAGATGCTGCCTGTCCCATTGAGTTACTCCAGCTTTTTGTGTGTCTCTCTCTAACTCTGGGTGCTGACCTAGGGGCCAACAGAAATAAATAATCTTGTTATGAGTGCTAAGAATTTGAACTAGGAAATTAGTTCATAAAGTACACAAAGAGATATTGCATTCAGTTCCTCAATTATTTTGCTTTTCTATTTACATTTCTATTTGTGCAAAATTCAAAATACCTTTTCTTCAAAATACATTTCTATTTGTCATATTGGGACATGTCTTTCTCTACAACCAGCAATCAATACATTCTACTACAATATATCATCACCACTCATATTTCCTCGTGAACAATGCTTCCGGGGAGTTTTAGAAGTTTAGGGTCCAGCCCTCAGTGTTCAGTGACAGTGGTGGTGTGGTTAGCGGTGGTACCCGGTACCCCCCCCTCCCCCCCCTCACCCCCCCCCCCCCCATCCCCACCATCCTTCCCATCCCCAGAGTCTTTGCAGGAATTCACCACTGTCAAGGGATGTGGGTCAAACGTGGGCATGTGGGACTAGTTTAGATGGGACAGCTTGGTTGCCATGGGCAAGTTGGCCCAAAGGGCCTGTTTCTGTGACTCCATGACTCAAAGCTCCAGTGCATCTCTCAGCAGGTGCTCCTGTGCCTCAGAATGTACGAAAGCAGTGACAATTTTATTTAAAAAAGAGGCAAAGCCTATTTTGGTACGGATAGATGTTGTTGGGTGTCAGTGTGCGATGACTAACGAGAGGAAAAGCCAGTCCGGATTGTTGGCTGTCAACCTTTCTGCAGGATGCATGTGTATGACTAAGGTGGGAACTTGCATATGCATAGTTTGAAAACGTCCCTGTGACTTAATACTTTGCCCACACTCAGTTTCCCAGTTTGTATATGAAGACTGGCAGCTTGAGTAAGGAACTGGAGGGCCGCCAGCAGTCCTGGAATTTTCTGCGCGTTAGATTGCCACTTTCAGGAGAAGATGTGACAAAACCGAAAACAAAGTCTGCAGTCCTGGAGCTGAGTTCCAGTTGTACAGTGGCATTTGCAACGTTCAGCTTTGTTGTAATTGCCTGCTGTTAGGCATCAAGTAAAAATAACCCACAGCAATTTGACCGCGGAAATGGAGTGATTTAGTTGTAAATCAGCCATGTCGATTCTTCCGCCCTGTAAATCACAGATGGGTGTGAAAATGGCTCATGATTGTTGTTACTTCTTCAAATGCTGCATTTACATTACAGATCCACTGCCAGAGGCAAATGCAACTTGTGAGAAATGTGAGATTATAAATGAATTACTGAGTATCTTTGCTGGAACAGAGGATCAACATTTGTGGTGATTTTTTACCTGTGCAGCTGGTGTTAGCATCAAATATAAAATACCAGCATTGCACAATGGAGAAAGCTTGCAGTGAGAAGTACATTTTTATACAAGCAAAAGGGATCTTAATTAATTCATATGAAATTTATGCCCATCATTTTAACGCGTAAAATAAAATTAATGGTCTCTCCAACTAAAAAAACAGATGAGTTGTTATCAAATCCAATAGTTTAGAAGGACACAAAGTGCTCGAGAAACTCAGTGGGTCAGGTAGCATCTCTGGAAAGGGGGACGAAAAATGCTGGGGAAACTCAGCGGGTGAGGAAGCATTTATGGAGAGAAAGAATTGGCGAATTCAGTCTGAAGAAGGGTCTCGACCCGAAACGTAGCCAATTCCTTCTCTCCATAGATGCTGCCTCACCCGCTGAGTTTCTCCAGCATTTTTCGTCTAACTTCGATTTTTCCAGCATCTGCAGTTCTTTCTTAAACATCTCTGGAAAGGGGACGTTTAGGGTTGGGACCCAGTTTCAGTGATTGTAGGGGCGGGAGGATAGGAAGTTGTGAGAGAGATGAGACAGGACAAAGTGTGGCGGGTAATAGGTGAAAACTGGTGTTTTGATGGACTAATGTTGGAACAAAAGCTAGAGATTGCAGCAGATGAGGTTAGAGGAGGTGCACATGAATCTATCATCTTGAAGAACTGCTGAAGTCCCTGGATAGAGTCAAGGGAAGAGGTATATGGACAGGTGTTATGTCTCCTGTGGCTGCGGTACCTGGGGAGGGGGTGGTTTTGGTAGGAAGGGATGAGTGAACCAAAGAGTTGCTGAGTGAGCGGTCTCTATGGAAGACAGAGAGGGGTGGAGATGGAAAGATGTGACTGGTGTGTTGATCACTTTGGAGGTGATGGAAAGGTCAGATGTGTTGGATGTAGAGGCTGGTGAGGGGAAAGGTGAGGATCAGGGAACTCTATCCTAAGCTTAGTAGACATTAAATGCTGGAGTAATTCAACGGGTCAGGCAACATCCCTGGAGAAAAGGAATAGGGACCGAGACTCTTCTTCAGACAAGACATCTCTCTATCTATCTCTATCTCATCATCTATCCTAGGCTTTGCACTCTAGGACACTCAAGATGTCATCATTCTTTAGTAAAAGTGGTTTCCCCCCCACTGTTGTCATAGATGAATCCTTCACCCACATTTCTTCTGTGTCCCGTAGTTCTGCTCTCGCTCTCCCACCTCCCAGTGTGAACAAGGCTTGTTTTGTGCTGCATGACTTTGTGACGTTATCACTCTTTCTTTCAAACACTGATGACAGGAATTGGGATATCTTGTTACGGCTGTACAGTTCATTGGTGAGACTGCACCTGGAATATTGTGTGCAGTTCTGGTTGTCATACTATGGGAATGATGTGATTAATGTAGACAGATGCAGAAAAGATTCACAAGGAAGCAGCTAGGAGTGGAGTTATCAAGAGAGATTGGATTCCCTGGAATGAAGGGGGCTGAGCAGTGACTTTGTAGGGGTTAATAAAATCATGATGGGCATAGATAAGGTGAATCTTTTCCCAGGACAAGAGAGTCTAACACTAGAGGGCATAGGTTTAACATGTGAGGGAAAGACAAAGGAGATTAGCGGGGCAAATTCTTCATACAGAGGGTTGTATTTGGAATGAGGATCAAAAGAAAGTGGTAAAAGCAATTACATTTTCTACATTTAAAATACATTTGGAGAGCTTTGTGGAAAGGAAAGTTTGAAGATATAAGGGATAAACACAGACAAATGCGAATAGTGGAAATATGCATCTTGGTTGTCATGTTCAAGTTGGGCTGAAGTATCCGTTGCCATGCTGTATTACTCTCCAAACAACGTGTTACATCTTGCCAACCTGAGAAAGAACCATTTGTGACTATCTTTTGTTTCCTGTTTGTTAGCTTTTTGTTTGTCCAGGCCAATAAGTTACCCTGCTACTACTCTAAAAGCTTTTATTTTCCCCAATATTCTTTGACATAACACTTTATCAGATGTATTCTGGAAATTTAAGAATAGGTTGCCTCCCTTGGTTTTTGGTACATTATTTCTTAAGAACTCGAATAAATTGGAGGAATATAATTTTGATTTCACAAGACCGAATTGACTTTGTTTGATTACATACACCTCACCCCCACCCCCACACACTCCAAGTTAGAGGGTCAATAGTCAGATTTATTCGTCACATACACAATGAAGTGCAGTGAAATGAACTTGCCAGCAGCGGTACAATTTAAAAAAAGAACACACAATACACAATAAAAATTTACACAAAACGTCCACCACAGCATTCATCACTGTGGTGGAAGGCACAAAGTTCAATCAGTCCTCCTCCATTTCCCCCCGTGGTCGGGACCATAAACTCCACAGTTGCCGCTGCTGGCGGCCAGATGTACAGGCAAGGTAAGTCCCAAATCGGTGCTTCCCTACCGGAGACCGCGGCTTGAAGATGACGAAGGCCGGCGGTTGGAGCTCTTCTCCAGGGATTCCTGGCAAGGGATCCCGCTCCGGATGGTAAGTAAGTAAGTCCCCGCCGCGCCCGCGGCAAGAAGCACCGCAGACCGCGGCTTCAAGCTGTTGTAGGCCGCGGATCGGCTGTCGGAGCTCTTCTCCTCCCGGGTCCCCAACGAGGGATCCCAGGCTCCGGACGCTGCGCCAGCTGGAAATTCCGCAGTCGGCGCCCGCGGCAAGAAGCACCGCAGTCCGTGGCTTCAGGCTGCCGCGGGCCAGCGATCGGAGCACTCCCTTCTGGCGACCCCCGGTGAGGGCTTGCCCGCTCCACGATGAAAAAGTCCATGCTGCGCCCGCTGCTGAAGCTCCGGGCCCATCTCCGGGTAAGGCCGCACCAATCCTTGGTGTTAGGCCGTGAGGGAGGCGACATGGAAAAAGTCGCCTCTCCGTGGAGGAGGCGACCGAAAGCGGTTCCCCCCTCACCACCCCCCACACAAGACACACCGAGAGACATTAAAACAAACATTTGGACATACTAAAAAAAACAAAAGTAGAATTGACTAACACGCTGCTGGCAGGACAGCCATCTTGCAGCACCCCCACCGTCCTAGAAAATGGTCTGCATCGTGATTTTCCTTAGCACATATCGGTGTTATCAGTGCACGTGTCAAGAAACCTGAGTTGAAAACAAACCAATTCTGTGTTTATTTAATTTTTTTGATTATAACTTGAATTGAGTGAGAAACTACAATTAAAGATTAAAGAAGGATTCAGAAAAAACTCGTACAGGTGACTACGTGTTATGGCCATTCACATAATTCTTTGCCCTTGCAGAATTCACAAATCACTACCCAACAAATATAAGATGAGGAATAAACATTTTCACCCTGGGGAAAATGTTCTGATTGTCTACCCTATCTGTGCCTCTCCTAATTTTATATACTTTTATCTGGTATCCCTTCAACCTTTCAAACTCCAAAGAATACAATCCAGGTTTGTCTAAACCATCTTTTTAACTAATACTCTCGTATCCAGGAAGAATTCTAGTAAAGCTCTTTTGTACCCAATGCCCCAACCAATAAAAGTGAGCATTTCATATGCCTTCTTTACCACTCTATGTATTTGTTGCCACTTTTAGTGAATTACGTGAATATAGTGAATGGACCCCAAGATCCATCTGTACATTAATACTGTATACTTTCCTTGCATTCAACTTCCCAAAGTGCAACATCTCAGACTTGCTTGGATTAAACTCCATCTGCAATTTCTCTGCCCAATCTGTAGCTGATCCTTATACTACTGAATACTTAAATAGTCTTGTTTAAGAAAGAACTGCAGATGCTGGAACACATCGAAGGTAGACAAAAATGCTGGAGAAATTCAGCGGGTGAGGCAGCATCTATGGAGCAAAGGAATAGGTGACATTTCGGGTCAAGATTCTTCTTCAGACTGAGAGTCAGGGGAGAGGGAGTCTAGAGATATGGTAAGGTGTGAAAACAACAGATCAAAGCAGATGATAAGGAGATGTAGAATGGTTCATTGTTAGCTGAGGGGAAGGTGACAACTCAGCTTCATTTTATACCTGTGGACATCGGCGGAAATCACGGGGGGGACAGGGGGGACACATCACTCCCATTTTTGAGAGGTGGGGACAATCCCCCCCATGATTTGTAATCCGGATTTTGAAAAAAAATCTATTAAAATCTCCGCTTTCCGCGAGACAGTCAGGGGTGTCACTGTTAAGCGCTTGTTAAATGTCACTATTAACATCATATTAACACGACGTGTCACCAATTGTGTTTTGACCTTCAAGTATTCTCCAGAGATGCTGCCTGTCCTGCTGAGTTACTCCAGAATTTTGTGTCGATCTTTGGTTTAAACCAGCATCTGCAGGTCCTTCCTATACGTACTGACTGGCTGCATCACAGCCTGGTTCGGCATCTCAAACCCCCAGGAACTATAGACTACAGGTGATAGAGTCTGCTCGGTCCATCATACCTACTGACTTCCCCACCATCAAAGAGATCTACAGAAAGTGCTACCTTAAAAAGGCAGCCAATATCATTAATGGCCCATACCACCTTAGCCATGCAACTGAACAATCATATCACCAACTAGAGAGCAGTCCTGAACTACCATCTACGTCATTGGAGACCCTCGGACTATCTTTAATCAGACTTTTCTGGACTCGGGATTTTGCACTAAATGTTATTCCCTTTATCCTGTGTATGTACACTGTGGGCAGCTTGATTTTAATCATGTATAGTCTTTCCGCTGTCTGGATAGTATGCAACAAAAAAGCTTTTCGCTGTACCTCGGTACACGTTACAATGAACTAAACTAATTTTTTACTGCAATCTTCTATGGACTGTGTCTTCGATTGCACTGCAGACTTTGTTTTCCACTATTATGGTTACTGAGTATTAAGGTTCTAAATTTATTGTCTTTTTTATTATTATATACTATCATGTGCATTTGCGTTTACGGACCTGTTAAGTTGCAGCGAGTAAGAATTTAATTATTCTGTGGATGGTACATAAGACAATTAAACACTCTTGAAATGCAAATAGCACTTTCCATTGGCCAACTGAGCACAGAGGGAAAATCATTATTTTATGGATAATGTTTTGATGTACATATTATTGGAGAACAAATATAATCAAAGCAGTATTCTGCAGGGCTGTATTCAATATACTGTATTAAATCATCATACTGAATTAAATATACATGAGATTTCTTTCATCATTCACACAAGGTTTAAATTCTGCTGGGGAAAGAAATACTGCATAAGGAAGAGGGACACATGGTGATGAACAGTATGCATGCTGGAGAAATATCTCACTCATTCGATGGTTAGCCATTCAGTTTCTAATGGAAGTTAAAACATGAATAATCTTTAAATACTCATATGTGAGTTATCTTAAAGCCACGTTTAAAAAAAGTTAATTTAACATGCAAGTAGAATAAAAGTTTCATGCAACATGTCGGATTCTATTAAAACGTCGTCTGAGCAACACTTTTTAGTGTGCAGTTTGTCAGAGGGATGTTGATTTTTGCAGAACAGAAGTTCTGCAACAAACAGCCAGTCATCCAATATTCAGTACGAATTCTCTAAAGTCTTTGTACTCAACAATGCAAGATTCTGACACTGTCTGAATGCTGTTGCTAATGTTAATTCAATTCACTGTTGGGGGGAAGCTCAAGTGCAAATGTCAGCCAAGGTTAGGACTTGAAAGTAGCTTTCTGGTGCCCTTGTTATACAAACCCACTCAGCATGGTTGCAACACATTAATCATTTCACTTCTAGATTCATTTCAATGACTGAAATGCTGGTCTTCCCAGTAGTTATATTTAGTAAATCCGGCCTTACTCTCTTGTTGTCACTTGCTTCACGATACCTGCCCTTTGGAGACCTGCAGAGAAGCTGCCTACTGAAAATGATATAAAAAGTTTGGAGCTAGCTGCCACATTTCTGGACCATAAAAGCCTTCCATTTGCCAGATCTTGCCTGCTTCCTTCCTCATTTCATATGCCATTGTAACTACTTATATTTCCTCCACACTAACTACTTGTTTCCATACTTGTGTTGTAATCATCTCATTTTCCTTGTATTCCTTACCATAACTTATCACCATGCTGCCATTAAAAATTCTGTTCTTTTTCTGCTTGTTGCTGAATCTCATTGTTGCATCTGTAATGTCCAGTTCTGATGGAAGATGAATGCAGGGAATGTAACATTGTTTGTGAACAACAGCAAAATAATAGCGAGGGTAAAGGTGGATGTAATGAGGCTATTGCAAATGGAAGAAGACAATCTTGGAGCCATAGTGTCATACAACACAGAAACAGGCCCATTGGCCTACAATGTCTATCTATACTGGCCATCAAGTATTTATCCATTCTAATTCTATTTCACAACATTTAATAAATATCTGGTCGGCTTGAATCCCCAAGGTGTAGTTGGCTGCAGATGGTCTGCTCGCAAATTGAAGAAAGACAAAGAATTGTACTGAAGTAAAGTTAGCAAAAAGCTGTTAACTTGGACCAATATAGACCCAGTGGTGGGTCATTTTACAACACCACCCTCAGAATTGACAAGAATGGTGTTAGCATTTACTAAAAATATTCCATGCTGTTCAAGTCAAGAAACCCCCCCAGCAGTGGGTCTTGAAGTTGACGAGATGCTTCTAACCATGGGGTTGGATAGTGATTGGTCATGGCATGGGCTGTGGACATGACATGTTTTCCACCCATATATCCCACATGTTGACAGGAAAAGAGTTATGTGCAGAGGAAGGAAGAATTGCTGATTATAACCAGAGTGACAGGATTTATCACTTCTTGCTGCAAACAGTATTTATCCTCGTAACTGACCGCAAATCTCTGATTCCTATACTGGAGAGACAAGGAACTGCAGGTGCTGGTTTACAAAAGAAAAGTGCTGGAGTAACTCAGAGAGTCTGCAGGATCCCTGGATAACATGGATATGTGACATTTCGGGTCAGGACCCTTCCCCAGTCTTGGCCTTAAATGTCAGCTATTCATGTTCTCCAGGGATCCCTACACTGGGTCTGAAATCTACCTTTTGCATGTTGAAGCAATTGTATGACCCAGCTCTGTGTCAATGTGACTGAAATATTGAGTGAAGAGCATTAAAACAGAATGTTACAGCATATGTCTTGTCAAGATGTCCTTTGAAGGATCCACAACAAACATAGAAAACATGTGTAGGAAGGAACTGCAGATGCTGGTTTAAAACGAAGATAGACACAATGCTGGAGCAACTCAGCGGGACAGGCAGCATCTCTGGAGAGAAGGAATGGGTGGCATTTTGGGTCCAGACGGGTCGGAAAAATGGTCTTGACCTGAAACGTCACCCATTCCTTCTCTACAGACATGCGGCCTGTCCTACTGAGTTATGCCAGCATTATGTGTAAACATAGAAAACAAAATGTTTCCTTCAGTGGCAGCTGATGATGATTCCCCTCACACAGCACTGGAAGTAGCTAAAGCAATACAGCAAGGCTGGATTTTGAAGCAGGTGCATGACGACACACTGTGGATGTACAGATTCAAAAGTCACAAGTCTGTCTGAAGCTGCTTCATTGTAGACATATGAATGTTCTAATAGCTAGTGTGCGCAATATGGGCAGTGATCTTAAAAGAGATGCAAAATATCTTGGAAGAAGTCCACACACAACACTTGGTCATATTAAATCTAACAGCAATGGCCAGAGTATTATCTATTGTCCTGACGTGTGCAAAGACATAGAAGCTCTGGCCTTTAGATATATAATTTATCAAAGCTATTGAACAAAATCTCCATAAGAACTTCCAACTGATGTGGAACTTTAGTTTAGTTTATAGTTTAATTTAAAGATACAGTACGGAAACAGGCCCTTTGGCCCACCGAATCTGCGCCAACCAGCGATCCCCGCACATTAACACTATTGTACAAACATTACGGCCAATTTACACTTATACCAAGCCAATTAATCAACAAACCTGTACATCTTTGGAGTGTGGGAGGAAACCAAATATCTCGGGGAAAACCCACAGGGTCACGGGGAGAACGTACAAACACTGTACAGGCAGCACCTGTAGTCGGGATTGAACCCGGGTCTCTGGTGTTGCAAGCGCTGTAAGTGTTGCACTGCGCCACCGCGCCGCCTCAACAAAACTGTACTATTGAGATTGTATTGATCTTGATTTAGATGTTAATCTCTATAATACTAAAAGTCTTTGTCTTGTTTATGGCAGTGTGTGTGTGTGTGTGTGTGTGTGTGTGTGTGCGTGCGTGCGTGCGTGTGTGTGTGTGTGTGTGTGTGTGTGTGTGTGTGTGTGTGTGTGTGTGTGTGTGTGTGTGTGTGTGTGCGCGTGCGTGCGTGCGTGCATGCGTGCGTGCGTGTGCGTGTGAAAATCTGGTTAATTCCTATTTTCTTCCAAATGCCAGGCCATAGCCTTCCCATTTTCACACATCCTACTCACATTTTCAACGTCGTGGCGATAAACATCTTCCCGTCGCATTCCCACCTATATTTCCAAAGTTATTAATCATTTAAAGTTTTAAATTCAGCCCGAAAACTCACCCATTTCGGGAAAAAACCCCGAGTGATGTCACAATGCACTTGCAAGGCGGGACGGGACACTCTGGGAGGGAGGGGCACTCCAGCACTCACGGTGAACGAGGAGTGGCGGCGGCTGCCGATGCCCGAATCCCAATGCCTGGTGCAGAGGGTGGTGCTGGAGCTGGAGTGAGGGCCGAGCTCGGGGCTTGGGATGGGGCCGTGAACGGGGCCGAGGAAGAAGCCACCACTGGAACAAAGAACGAGCCTGGGTCTGGGGTCAGGGACGAGCCCGGAGATGGTCGGGGCCTGCACTGGAGCCCAGGCGGCGGCCGAGCTGATGGCTGGAGTCTGGAGATGTAGTCGGGGCCTGCACTTGAACTCAGGCGGTGGCCGAGCTGACAGCTGGAGTCTATAGCTAGGGCTGGCCAAGTACGAGAACCAGGCCGAGTTCCAGGCCCTGGCGCTGCTCTACGACCCGGGTAGGTCCTGGGCAGGGAATGGGAGTGAGGGGAAGAGAATGTGGGAAATGAGGTGGAGGAAGATGTGATGGGGAGTGGGGTGGTAGAGGAAGATGGGGGAGTGGATGATGGAGATGGGAAGAGGTGGAGATGCCCCCTCCTATCTACCCTCACTCCCACCCTCGCTACCCTCCTCCCTCTCTACTGCCTCGCTCTCTACCCCCTTCCCACTCCCCCCTCTCTCTCTTCCCCCTCCCTCTCTGCCCCTCTCCCTCTCTTCCCCCTCCCCCTCCCTCTACCCTCCCTCTCCCCTCCCCTCCCTTTTCCTCTCGACCCCCTCCCTCTCTACCCCCTTCCTCTCCCTCTCTACCCCCCTCCCTCTCTACCCTCCCCCTCCCTCTCTGCCCCCCCTCCCTCTCTGCCCCCCCTCCCTCTCTTACCCCCTCCCTCTCTGCCCCCCCCTCCATGCCCCCTCCCTCTCTACCCCCCTCCCTCTCTGCACCCCCTCCCTCCATGCCCCCTCCCTCTCTACCCCCCCTCCCTCTCTACCACCCCTCTCTCTCTAGGGATTGAAGAGGGAGGGTGAAGAGGAGGAGGAGGGAGTGCTGGGGGATGAGGAGAAATGAGCTGCGCCTGCGCGGTTGGGTGCGATGCGTGATTGGTGCAGTATTGCATTGGGGGAATGCCTTGGGGGAATTGGGGGAATGCATTGGGGGAATGCCTTGCTTTGGGGGACAGGTGAGTGGTGGAGTCTTGCAATGGGGGAGCAGACTCAACAGGTCTGCACTTGGTCTAGTCAGCACTAAAAGTGGTCCATTTCTTTCTCACAGTGGCTGGAACATACCTGGAGACTCCTGCATAACTATGGGATATGATTAAGGTTATCATTGTCATACACAGTCTGTCTGGAGAAGTTGTATCAGACAATGCCCACAGTCTGGATTCTTAAAGATAGGACAATGTAAAAGGAGTGACAGGACAAAGCATATCCACATCATCACAGGATGTCCTCCTGCTGAAATGTTAATGAATGGGAGACACAGAACAAGGTTGTGTTTTGTCCATCAATCATGGAGTTGGAAAACTGAGGTGAGAAATTGAGGTGATGTAAAGCAGCATCTGCCGTTCCTTCCGACAAGTAATAGGTGGATGCAGATGACGAGTGCTTGTTGTTACATTCTCCCCACTACAATCAGTCTCAGAGGAGGGTCCTACCCAGAACATCACCTATTCGTATCGTCCTGTGATGCTGCCTGACCCACAGCGTATTTTTTCAGAAATGTCAAACTCAATTCCAAACTGTTATATCCATGACTGCTGGCATTTTGAGGTGGAAAGTACATATCATGCTAACACATATGGAAAGTGAACACACTTCATTAAAGCATTTAAATCAGGCTCCCACAGAGCCTGATTTACATTTCACAGTGATGGTCATGTTTCTTGGGGAAACCTGGTAGCAAAGTGAAGGTAGGGGCTACTGACGCTGATATGTTTTATCAAGAGAGTCAAGAGTGTTTTATTGTCATATGTCCTAGAGAGAATAATGAAATTCTTACTTGCAGCAGCACAAGTAAGCACATATGTAAACACGGTACACTGTAAACAATTTAATAAACGAGAGAAAAAAAGAGTTCAGTGTGTGTATATATATATTTTATCTATATATATACGCAAACACGCACACATACATGCACACAAAAAAAAACAATAATAGTGCAATAATAACAATAATAGTCTGTGTAGTTCAGAGCTTATTTGAGGTTGTAGTGTTTAATAGCCAAATGGCTGTAGGGAAGTAGCTGTTCCTGAGCCTGGACGTCACAGTTTTCAGGCTCCTGTACCTTCCCGATGGCAGGGGTGAAATGAGTGCGTGGCCAGGTTGGTGTGGGTCTCTGATGATGCTGGCTGCCTTTTTGAGGCAACGACTCGGGTAAATCCCTTCGATGGTGGGGAGGTCAGAGCCGGTGATGGACTGGGCAGTGTTCACAACTTTTTGCAGTCTTCTTCGCTCCTGGGCATTCAAGTTGCCGAACCAGGCCATGATGCTCTCTGCTGTACACCTGCAGAAGTTCAACAGAATCCTCTCTGATATACCAAATCTTCATAATCTTTATAATCTTTATAATTGCATCAGTGTGCTGGGTCCAGGAAAGATCTTCGGAAATATGCGCGCCCAGGAATTTAAATGTTTTAACTCTCTCCACCATCGTCACAATGATATAAACAGGATTGTGGGTCCTCATCCTTCCTCATCCAAAGTCCACAATCAGTTCCTTGGTCTGACTGATATTGAGAGCCAGGTTGTTGTGTTGGCACCATTTGGTCAGTCGATCGATCTCGCCGCTATACTCTGACTCATCACCCTCTGTAATTCGTCCAACAACGGTGGTGTCGCCGTCAAACTTGAAGATGGAGTTTGCATTGTGTCCGGCTACACAGTCATGAGTTTTATACCACTCATTGTGAGCTAGGAGGAACTGGGTTCCTGTTCTTCAATCCTCAAGAGATCTTTCAATCTGCCTTCCACTGATTATGGCCATTCTCTAGGCCTTATCGTGGTTAGTAACACCTCACCCTTCTGACTTTCAAAGCCTCTGTTTGCCCTACACTGCTGGTCGTCCTTCTCCTTGGGTTCCTGTCTGTAGTTTCCTACTGCTTATTTTACTGCAAAAAAATCAAACAGCCTAAGTTGGCTGCCCCCTGACAAAGAAGAAGCTGAAAATTATAAGCATGATGCCAGATTGGGCTGAGATTCCTACCCTCAGCCTTGGTGCTTTTCCTATCCATCTCAACATTCTCTCCTTGCAAAATCTGGGACATTAAGTAGTTTTCTTTCTCCACAGGCCACCAGAATGCTTCCAATATTTCTCTTCCAATGGTTTGAAAGCTGAACTAGTTAGTGAATTTAGTGTAGTCATTCAAAGGTTACATAAAATGGATTAATAATGGCTGAAATTACTGTAACACACACCTTAACTAGGCTTAAAAAAGGAGGGTTTCAACCTTATTGCTGGGATTGGATTGTATGTACAAGGATCAAACATTTTGCCAGAATCTCTCAATTAGTCCTGAATCACCATTCAGGCTCATTATCTGAACCAGCCTTAAGTGCTCTCATTGAAATATTAACATTTATTTTAGAAAGCACTAAAAGCTCCCATGCAACTTGGAACAGATTGTGTTGTGCAATCTATTCACTTATCAGGAGTGGCTGTAGAGTCATATCTGTGTACAATGTTGATTTTAAATGACGGGATGGATTTTCTCTTTTGTTTAATCTTCGTTTTCTAAGAATCTTTTTAGTTCTAGTTTTGTACTCATTTTGTTCCTTTTTTGCTTTTTTCTAATACAGTAATATCCTAGTGTGGTCAAAGTTTTGGACAGATTGTGTATGTGAGCGATTCTCTTAAGATATGTGTGTATCACAAATAACCTTGCAGATAGACACAAAATGCTAGAGTAACTCAGCAGGACAGGCAGCATCTCTGGAGAGAAGGAATGGGTGGCGATTCGGGTCGAGACCCTTCTTCAGATAATGTTGATTATCTTGTTGAGTATGAATATATACGATTAACAATAGAAGGCCCCAAACGTTGTTTGTAGGTTTGGCATAGACAAGTAAACGGTTAGCATACAGAACAATGCTGGCCTACTTCATCGCACTGTTGTGTGGCCATACCTTGTCAGCTTTCTCAGGATGCATTGCACCTGTTCCCTAGTCCAGAGCGTATTATACACAGGTTTGCACGTTGCTAGCTCCTTCCAGATGGGCTGTGCTGTTGTCAAATGTGGGAGGTGCCTTGGAATGTCAAGCTGCTTAATCAATTGGTACTTATCCTTTGCAGCCATTCCTTCATTTAGAATGGTGGCTTCAGATAAGGGCCATCCTGCCACTTGTTATGGACCCCCATATCCTTGTTACCATGTCAGGGTATCATGATCATACAGCATGGAAACAGGCCCTTTGCCCTAATGAGTCCATGCTGCCACCCGTTGCCGCATTGCTCTCCTCTCTCCTCTGAGTCTACCATTCTCCCACATTCGAGAGGAAATTTAAAGAGGCCAATTAACCTGCTAACCTGCACACTTTCGGGATATTTCGGGACACTGAAATGCTCAGGGGAAACCCATGTAGTCACAGGGAGGATGTGCAAACTCCACACCAAAGGTCAGATCTATGTTATTGGAAGTCTGAGGCAGCAGCTCAACAAACTGTGCCTCCGCGCCACCCTCTCGATTTTACTTTTCTGTACTTCTTAAAACCTATTTTACCCATAATCTATCAATAATGTTGGAGCCAGCATACAATTAATTATCTCTGAATATTTGCACCCCTGAAAATTTTATTCAGGTCCCAAATACTCTATATTTCATTTGGCAATATTTCGTTGCAATCCCCAACCTGCAGCAGAACATTTCTTTGAAGTTAAGTATGGTCAAAGTCATTCATAGTTCTAACTTGCCCAGTGCAAAACTCAAGTGCTCTGACTACTTGGGTCCAGAACATTTACCTTTTTATTTGGATTCTGGTTGATGGGAGCAAAGTCTCTTGCCAATTACAAGTAAAACATTTGATTGTAAATTGCCAAGCATCAATAGGGAATGGGTTTGCAGAGGAGCATCTATTTCTTCACATGAGTTACTCAGTGGTAGGACCAGGAACATAATTTAATTATACACACACAAAAAAAAAAAAAAAGATAATGGGCAATGGCAGGATTAGGTCAAGACCACTGGGAGCCAAGGATCCAAGGGAATAATTCCAGCTGTTGATGATGAGAGGGTGCCCTGGGGATGCTGGCATGAGGGGAGACACAAGACACTCCTGGTGCCTTTGACTACAGCTAATCCCCTGAAAGCTATAACTTTATCCATGCCGTGAGAACTCAACTGTGAGTTTTGCTGCCTGAGGATTCTGGTAAAGTGGAGTTTGGACATTGAGGATGCTATTAGGTTTTGAACTCTCCACGCTGGGGAAAATAAGTTCTGACTGTCTACCCCTATCTATGCCTTTCATCATTTTATATCTATCTATCAGGTCTCTCCTCAATCTCCGGCATTACAGAGGAAACAATCCAATTTTGTCCAACCTCTCCTTTTAGCTAATATCCCCTAATTCAGGCAGCATTCTGGTAACGCACTCGGGGCGCCACATTAATGGGAGCCTCTGCCTACAGTCTGTCTGTTTTTCTGTCTTTTTAAAAAATTTTAGTCAGTTTTAAAAGTTTGTTTTGGAGATTTCTTTAGCTTTTCTATGTGGGGGAGGGGGGTATGGTAAGGGGGAAACCGTTTCCCAGTCACTTCCTGGTGAGAATGCGACTATTCTCTGGGTCGCGTCCTCGCCCCCCTCCTCGCGACCTACTACCTGGATTGGAGCAGCCTTTCCTGCCGGGGACCCGGACCAGAGCTTCAGCAGCGGCAGCGCAGCGCTGGATACATCGCGGAGTGGGCGATTGCTTACCTGGATCGCCGTTGAAGCTCCGGAGTGATGGGCCTGCTGCTTCAAAATCGCGGAGCTGTGGTTCGTAGAGCTTCCAGCGCGGGCGGCGCTGACCAACATCATGGAGTCCTGGGGCCCTTTGCCGAGGGCCGCCAGCGTTGAATCTCCCACCAGCGCGGCCTGTGGACTTCGGGAGCTGCGGACTCCGGTAGGAGGTGGCCGATTCAGATGTCCAAGCCGCTGAGGATGTCCTCCAGTCCCGACGTCGGACTTCCATCATCCCGGCGAGCGGGCCTGAACATCGGGCCGCCCGTAGCGGCGACAGCGGGGGGTTCGGGAGGCCCCGACCACGGGAGGACAACAGAGGAGGATGACTGAATTTTGCAGCCTTCCCTCACAGTGGGAAACTTTGATCCCGCTGTGTGGGGATGTCTGTGTTAAAGACTATCATGTTCTGTGCTCTTTATTATTCGTATGGCTCTTTGGCGACCACACATTTCACTGCACCAATTGGTACATGTGACAAATAAATGTATCTTGTATCCTCTCCAATGCTCCCACATCCTTCCTGTAATGGGGCGACCAAAACAGCAGGGAATGCTCCAAATGCATCCTAACCAAAGACCTATAGAGTGGCATCATGTATCCTTACTCCTATCATCCTGTATTTTGTTTTTGTAAAGGTTAACAATTGGGAAGTGACTCCTGCAAGATGTGGAATGAGTGCTTGTGTGGTTTGACTGAAAGTGAGAGAGAGGACAGCATGACCTTGAGTTCGGTAGAGAAGGGTGTTGAAATGCTGTTAGAACTGTTAACAGGCAATATTGAGAGAGATGGAGTATGCGAGAGATACTTCAGCAAGGTCATTGAAAGGCTAGCTGAACTGGAGCCACAACCTGGTAATCATTCTCGGAACTTAAAAGCACACAAAGTCATAGAATAAACAGCACAGAAGTAGGTCCTTTGGCCCACAATGTCCATGCTGCCTATTGAATGTGTCTACACTAATCTCATTTACCCACATTAGGTCCATGGTCTTCTATGCCTTGGCCAAATACTTGTCCAGATGCTGCTGAATTTGTACCAGAGTATCTGCTTCCGCCACTTTGAAAAAATTGTGGTTATTCACTTTAGCTATGTCCCTCGTGATTTTATAAAACTCACTAAGAACCCACCTGAGCATCCTATGCTCCAGAAGAGAAAGACGTAGCGTATCCAGCCTCTCCTTATAATTCAAATCCTCCAGACCTGGGAGCATGTTTGTAAATCTTTATCCACTCTTTAATGACACCCTTCCTATAATGGGGTGATCAGAACTGTACACAATACTCCAAATGTGGGATTATCAATGTTGTGTACAGTTATAACAATACATCCCATCTTCTATGTTCAATAGACTCGTAAAGCTGGATTAACTCAGTGGGTCAGACAGCATCCCTTGAGAAAAGGATTAGGTGACGTTTTGGGTCGAGACCCTTCTTCAGACTTGAATACCCTGATCTATGAAGTCAAGCACACCAACACCTACTTCACCACCCTATCTACCTGTCCATCACTTTCATGGATCTATGTTCCTGCACCTTTAAGTCTCTCTGTTCTACAATACTGCCCAGGCCTCACCATTTACTGTGTAATTCCTGTCTTGGTTTCCTTTCTGTCAGGTCGGGGGGATTTTCCCCCGCCACGGGTACCATGTAATCCCGTGCTACCTGCATCATGGTTGGATAGTCGGGGACTAAACCGTCTCCCGCACCCGGTTTGCCAGCTGAGGAGGGGGCTGTGGACCCCCAGCAGAACCCAAAACAAGACCTGTCAAAGGGTGGATGAGCTCCTAGCGAGCCAACGGCCATCCACACTTCAGTAGAAGTTGCGATCACTGTCGTACATAGCATTGTAAGGCACGTGCCCGTTGATGTTTTCAACGATGATGATGATGATGATGGTTTGTCCTACCAAAATACAACTCATTAATCTGAATTAAACTCCATGTGCCCTTCCTCAGCCCATTAGCCCAATTGATCAAGATCCCGCTGTAATTGTATATAACCTTTTCACTGTCCATATTGTAGTGCCATCTACAAATTTACTAATTTGACATTCACATTCAAATCATTAATATAAATAATATACAACAGTGGACCCAGCATTGAACCCTGTGGTACACCACTTGCAACAGGTATCCAATCTGAAATACAACCTTTTGTTCCTACCTTCAATTTTGTATCCAATTGGCTAGCTTGCCTTGGATCCCATGGAATCTAAGCTTTGCAGATTAGCCTACCATGTGGTACTTGTCAAAGGCCTTGCTGAAGTCTACTACATTGCCTCATCCATCCCCTTGGTCATCACTTCAAACAACTCAACCAAAATGGCGAGATAAGATTTCCCATGCACGAAGCTATGCTGACTATCTCTTGTTATCTCTTGCTTTTCCAAATGCATGTAGTTCCTGCTTCTCAGAATCACTCCAATTACTTACCCATGCAAAACAAAGCTTTTCACTGTACGTCGGTATACATGACAATAATAAACCTAAATCTAAAACCTTATACTTGTACACTATATCTTACTTTATAAGCTTTGGAAATTTACTTCAGACATAGGGAGCTAAGAACAGGAGTGGGTCTTTCAACCTCTTGAACCTTTACTATTAGGTAACAGCTGACCTTTACCTCACTCCGTTTGATCCATCCCAATCCTTAGATTTTTTTTTAAGTTTTAGTTTAGCTTAGTTTATTGTCACACGTATCAAGGTAAAGTGAAAAGCTTTTGTTTCTGTGCTATCCAGTCGAAGAAAAGACTACACATGATTACAATCAAGCCGTCCACAGCATCTGCTGATCTGGGGCCAGAAAACATTACATTCAACCTCCACAATCTTTTAGGTGAGATAGGACCTGCATTCCGCTACTCTTAGTGTGAATTTTCCTGCTGAATGATCCAGCTTAACAACTGGCATCAGCCATGAAAGTTGTGGATGATTTGCTTCTAAGTATAGCCCTGCAATCAGCAGCAGCCCAACTTCAGCTGCTCAAGCTGCAGAGTAAATTAAGTCCGTCTGCTACTGCTGGCAATGTTGAGGAATCAGTTCAAAAAGAGAATTTTCTCTCTGTCCCCTGGCAACTAATTTGGCCATGTTAAATGAACTGCTCCCAGCCACACCATGCAGGGCATCAACTGTGTTGTTCACTGGCTACGTTGGAGCTTAAACTCTCCGTAGTATTCAGGCAACACTAATCTTTGGTTTTAGCAATCGTCATTCAAGACCAAATAAGATGTGTAATTACATCTCTTCAACAATCATCTGAGAAAAAAATAAAGTTGGAATCCGCCCTGCCAGGCAGATGGGTTGGATCTTGCTACACTAGGAGACAAAACAAAGTGAACCATTATATCTGAAGAGGGAATATGGGATTGCTAACACAGGTAGGCAAAGAGTTTGAATGATATGACTGAAGCTCCAAAGAGCATTAACCCGGGTGTAGCCAAGTGAGGCCAGGATGTGAAGGCCCAGAGACCTTCCTTAATTATTCCTTGATCCTTATAAACATAATTTGTGGTTGTTTTGGCTGCCAGTTGGCTACCTGACTCATCTTAGACACAGGCAGGAAAGCACAGGGGGTCAAGTGAGGATATGGAGAAGTGTTTTCATGTTACTCTGGAAACAGCAAGAGTGCACACATCCACCTTAAGGGATGTTTGTTTGGAACTGTAGAGAAAGCTCATATTACTTTCACTAATTTTTGGTTTAGCTTTAGTACTGTCATGTGTGCTAAGGTGCAGTGAAAAGCTTTGTTTTGCATGCTATCCAAACACATCATATATACTGTACATAATTACAATCAGGTCAACATGTGCAATAGATACAGCAAAGGGGAAGATATAGAATTCAGAGTACAGGGGCGGCACGGTGGTGCAGTGGTAGAATTGCTGTCTTACAGCGCCAGAGATCCGGGTTCGATCCTGACCACGGGTGCTGTCTGTACGTAGTTTGTACGTTCGCTCCCTGACCTGAGTGGGTTCTCTCTAGGTGCTCCAATTTCTAAACACATTCCAAAGTGGTTTGTAGGCCATTGGCTTTGGTAATGTTTCAAATTGTCCATCGTGTGTGCAGAATAATGTTAGTGTGCAGAGTTTACTCGATGGCGCGGATCCAGTGGGCCGAAGGGCCTGTTTCTGTGCTGTATCTCTAAACTAAATTAAACTAAACTAAATATAGTTCTCAGCATTGTAGTGCATCAGTTCCATTGACTAAGAACAATATATCTACAATGGGGTAGAGGTGAACCAGTCAGTATCCTAGCGTATGGAAGGACATTCAGAAACCTGATAACAGAGGGAAAGAATTTGGTGGTGGGTGCTTTCAAGCTTCTGTACCTTCTACTGGACAGAAGCAGGGAGAAAAAGGAATGTCAGGGGTGGGGCAAGTGTTTTTGTTGGCTGCTTTTCTGAGGCAGTATGAAGTGTAGATGCATTTGAATTTGGGCATATTATTAATCGCCATCGTGGCTGCCTAAAAAAAGAGGGTGCATGGAGCTTCACAGTAATAAGTTTGCAGTTCTTTCAAATTTACAGCCAAAGCATGAAGGTAATATGAAGGTGTGCAGGAATGAACTGCAGATGCTGGTTTAAACTGAAGATAGACTCAAAATGCTGGAGTAACTCAGCGGGACAGGCAGCATCTCTGGAAAGAAGGAATGGGTGACGTTTCGGGTCGGGACCCTTCTTCAGACTGTTAGGGGAGAGGGAGATAAGGAAGTGTACAGTGTGAAAACAGGACAAAGGGAATTGAGATCAAGGGAAATGTAGAATAGATAATTGTTAGCTGGGAGAAGGTAACAACAAAGTAAACAGAGATAACATGTATTTGGTGACAGTAAGGCTGGTCTGAGAACCGGGAAGGGGGAGGAATGGAAAGAAAGGGGGAAAGCAAGTTCAAGTTCAAGTTCAAGTGAGTTCATTGTCATGTGTCCCTGATAGGACAATGAAATTCTTGCTTTGCTTCAACGCAACAGAACATTGACTACAAAACACATCAATGTGTCCATATACCAATCTATAAATATATACACACATGAATAAATAAACTGATAAAGTGCAAATAACAGTTAATGGGCTAATTAAAGTTTTGTCCGAGCCAAGTTTAATTGCCTGATGGCGGTGGGGAAGTAGCTATTCCTGAACCTGGTCGTTGCAGTCTTCAGGCTCCTGTACCTTCTACCTGAAGGTAATAGGGAGATGAGTGTGTGGCCAGGATGGTGTGGGTCCTTGATGATACTGCCAGTCTTTTTGAGGCAGCGACTGCGATAGATCCCCTCGATGAAAGGGAGGTCAGAGCCGATGATGGACTGGGCAGTGTTTACTACTTTTTGTAGTCTTTTCCTCTCCAGGGCGCTCAAGTTGCCGAACCAATCCACGAGCATGCTCTCTACTGTGCACCTGTAGAAGTTAGAGAGAGTCCTCCTTGACAAACCGACTCTCCGTAATCTTCTCTGGAAGTAGAGGCGCTGATGTGCTTTCTTAATAATTGCATCAGTGTTCTCGGACCAGGAAAGATCATCAGAGATGTGCACGCCCAGGAATTTGAAGCTCTTGACCCTTTCAACCATCGACCCGTTGATATAAACGGGACTGTGGGTCCCCCATCCTACTCCTTCCAAAGTCCACAATCAGTTCCTTGGTTTTGCTGGTGTTGAGGGCCAGGTTATTGTGCTGGCACCATGTGGACAGTTGCTCGATCTCTCTTCTATACTCTGACTCATCCCCATCAGTGATACGTCCCACAACAGTGGTGTCGTCAGCGAACTTGATGATGGAGTTCACACTATGACTGGCTACGCAGTCATGAGTATAGAGTGAGTACAGCAGGGGGCTGAGCACGCAGCCTTGAGGTGCTCCCGTGTTGATTGTTATCGAGTCTGACACATTTCCACCAATACGAACAGACAATACGAACAAAGCAAGGGTTACTTGAAGTTAGAGAAGTCAATGTTCATACCGCTAGGGTGTAAGCTGCCCAAGCGAAATATGAGGTGGTGTTCCTCCAATTTTCGCTGGGGCTCACTCTGACAGTGGAGGTGGCCCAGGACAGAAAGGTCAGTGTGAGAATGGGAGGGGGTGTTAAAGTGTTTAGCAACCGGGAGATCAGATAGGTTTAGGCGGACTGAGCGGAGGTCTTCAGCAAGTAACATGATGGTAATAGAGTTGAATTTATACCCTTGTGTGATTCCTTTAAGAAAAGAGGCAGTAAAGAACAAAAACTTCTTAGGATATATTTTATGTAACCTCATTAAATTTGAGATTCAAAGGGATTACACAGATGTATTGTTTTAAAAGCTATCAGCTTTTCAAAATTGTATGCCTCTTCACACATTTCAAAATAATTTAAATGGAAAAGCTTGAAAAAGCTTTCTGATCTGCTCCTTTGATTTTCAATATTGCCTGAATAAAATAAGGTGGAATATAATAGACTTATCAATTAATTTGAACACCAGCTGACCCATGAATACACGACAGAGATGCAAATATCGCAGTGTGAAGATACCAGAAGAAATGTGTTGCATGCTAGTACGGCCCAGGCTTTCCACCTGTATTTATAGCTGCAATTATATCTCAATGAGGTTTGTCTATAGCCTTGGCTGTACGCTAATTTTCTTCTTCACTGAATTCAAGGAATGGTTTGGACTGTTTATGAACCAGACATATTGACCTCATTTACAGCTCGCAGTTTAAATCCATAATTTTTCCACCCACAATCTTCTTTGACATTCCGGTGGTGTGGTAAGCTCAGTGAAACTGAACTAAAAGTCTCACACTTCATTGAACACCATTATGCGGCTTTATGCTTATAAGCCTGTTTCCCTCGGCTGCCTTTCAGTTTTGCTGGAAATCAGTTTGGCCACAGGCTGGCGGTGATTAATTGGAAGAATCCAATAAATCAGCCTGTCAGCCAGCAGGCTCTCCTCACTCCATCTACAAATCGACATTTGGATTTCGCTTTCTCTGGGGCCATCAGCACCTCTCTTCACACAAGGTGAACTTGAAGCTATTGTGAGCATTAGTGGGTCCTGCAAGCAGTCCCAAGGCAGAATCCCTGTGTATTCCCATGATTTGTGTGCTCAGAGATGACGCTTATGTTAAATAGATACCATCCTCCTCACCAGACCTTTTCGGTTATCGTATCTTTGTCAACTTGCAGCAGCTGCACGCATGACTAAAGGGATTTGTCTTTCAGGATTACTTATTTTGCTGCCTTCCTAATAAATAACACACAATTTAGATAATGCTTCATCGCAGGGTTACAATAGGAATGTAGTGCAGGCAAGTGAAGTTATTTTATTACAAGTCTGTGGCAGATGACTGATTTAGCCTGGGAGCTGGGGGATTTACGCAGGAACTGTAGTTTTCAGGAAACACAAGTAAAACAGCATCATTCACATTCAACAAGAGCCTGTAATGGTGAATGATTTTATCAGGGCTGCAAATTGGAAATTATGTGCTACAATCAGAATGATTGGCAAAATTGTAATTATAAATTTGCAAGTGAAATTACGTGTGATTGGGTTTAATGAAAAACACGTATGTGATATTCATAACATAAAATTGCAAACAATCACTTTTAGTCATGATTTATTAAAAATTGCTTTAAAATGTTGCACACTGAGGATGTGCTTCAAGAATTTCTCACATTGCTGTTTGATTGTGTAGTAATTTAAAATATTTAAAAGAAAATACTCTTGTATTTCACGAGATAAACAGCCAAGGAGCGATAACTGTGCAATGAACTGTGCCTTATTGGAACAGTAACGCTGAAGATAATTTTCTCCTTTATGTGCACAAGGTGCATTGGTGGACTTAGTGTATATTGCAAATCTCTTACATTGTGCTGGAGGGGATGTGCACCATTTATCAAGCTGACTGGGCTGTCATATCAGTGGAGAGAGCTTGGAGATCCTTGACCAGGAGATTGAAGGTTGGTGGCAATTTACTGAAACAGAAACGCAGTGAACAGGAAAGAGATGGCCTCCTAATCTCTTCAATTTTCTTCCCCCAAAGGCTAGAAAATAAAATGAAACGGTGGCTGATGACAACTTTGGGCGAGGGAGAAGCAGGTTGGAGAGCTCCTGTTTGTCCAGAAAGGGAAATTAGAAAATATCAGTGTTGCCACAGTGTGGAGGCTGTTCTGAAATAAATGGCTGATGGTGTAGAGCATGAGTGGGAGGGGAGAAGGGGAGGGGAGAGGGGGGAGGAGGATGTAACCCATCTCCAAGACTTGTCAGTTCAGCAATAAGTGCTCTTACTCATCTGTTCATCCTGCTAGTTCCATGCTAAAATGTATTAGATCCAACTGACAATGCTCAAATCAGATTAGATTTGATTGTTCACACATGAATGCCACATGGCACCAGCAGCCTAAACATTTTGCTTAAATGCTTAGATATTTCTTAAAGGTATATTTATTTCAGAATGAGCCGTAAATCACATCCCACCATATTTTCCTACCTGAAAAAAAAAGGAATTATATAGGAGACCACAGATTTTTTAATTCCCTATTTTATTTATTTTACTCTTATTATCGTATGCTGTATCTTTGGAGCAATGTCACAATGATATGTGGTTAATTAGCTGATCACAATGGAAGGAAAGGCCTGTAAAGGAAAACTTTCAGAATCACTGCTCCTGAGCACTGTACATTTTGCCTGCAAGCATGTCATAGAGTATGGAAACAGGCCATTCTGCCCAATTTATCCAAGCCGACCAAGATTCCCCATCTAAGATTCCCATTACCCCGTATTTGGCTCATATTCCTTCAAACATTACCTATCCATTTACCGGTTATCGTGTCATTAAATGCTGTTATGTTACCTGTCTTATTAACTACCACCTCTGGCAGCTTGATCCATATACCACCATCCTCTGAGTAAAAATGTTGTCCCTCAGGTTCCTATTAAATCTTGCCCCTCTCATCTTAAACTTATGTGTTTTTGATTTTGATTCCCTTACCTTGAGCATGTGTGGAGAACCAATGAGATTTAAACTGAATACGGCTGCAATACTTTCCACAGCTGAATAGCCATTAAAATTGCCATCTTAAGTCAAATGAATAGAATAATCTCATATGTGAGACACTGGCTGAGATTAATGCCTGAGACTTCACCAATATCAGTCAACACCTTGGGAAGAGATGAACTAATTGATATGAAATAATTCCTAAGGAGTGATTTAAAAAGAAAATTCTCAGATAAATGAAGGCAGTGTGCAATCAATCAGCATCCATCCTTGCTCTGCAGCACAATAATGATTGCAAGGGAAAAAAAAGGAATCTATTTACAGAATGGCCAACCTGCTTTCTTATCTTGACAGATGCAAACCCCACACAGCCGCATTGATAGTACTTTTTGATGGCACCAAGAAAAGAATACATTCACAATATTTATTGAGAATGATATTCTCAAGCCCTATTTTCTATAAAATAATGCTTTCAGGGGACTTTAACAGCATGCAAAAGTAGATTCCTGGAAGGTGAAGCAACATCATAACCTCAGTGTAAATAACGCTTGAAAACTTCATTTATATTCTATTGATTTGACTGCTTCCCCACCCCGTCACCACTGTGACCACCTCACTAAGATCTCTAGCCGCAGGTGAAGTCTGGAAACTGGGAAGGATTCTTACTCTTTTTTTCATGACTATTTAACAATACCTTATCCTGGCCTCAAAGATAAAGACTGCAAATTTCTGTGCAGATTTTTGAGACACAATCTCATCTCTGCAGGTGGTTTTATTGAAAACGTTATTTAAAGGGCAGCTCAAAGCAGTGAGGGAAAAAAATTAACATAATGGAATTTGAAAGGAGAGATATCTTCAAGGGTTTGCAAAACTTGGTAAAAGTACTCTTTTTCTTTTTATCTGTTGTAACGGATAAATACTTTTTAAAGTATTACTGCATAAAGTTTAGAAAGTGTACAAGAATGATTATCATCACTAGCAGTTATTCATTGACAGATGCTGGACATATTTGATGAAGTAGGAAGATGGAATTCTTCAACCAGGTTAGGCCACCAAGGCCAAAATGTGTAAATTAGGAGCAGTTTGAAAGCTGGTAATTAACTCGTCTTCACATCAGCTAATTTGGTAAAATTGGCCCAAAATCTATTGCCATAGGCTTGCTGCACTGTTCTGCAGCCCATAGTCACCTCTGGCTGAAACAATTCATTGTAAAGGAGGCAGAAGAGAGATCCCTGTCCTCCATATTGGAAATCTTTAAGCATTGCCTTTTAAGGAAGCTGTGTATTTCATTTTAACAAGGTTTTAATTTTTTTTTTAGTTTGTCTATGCATTTCCTGGGCCTCAGAAAATATGGCAGGCAAGAGGAGTTGGGTCCATTAGGCAAATGTCTTTACAGCATCATTTATAGACCATAGGAGCAGAAAGGAGCACAAAAGTATCCCTCAGGCACAACTAGCTACCATGCAAAGCAACCTCCACCTCCCCCCTCCACCCTGACTCATGCTGGAGTAAGTCAGCAGGGCAGGCAGCATCTCTGGGGAGCAGGAAGGGGTGATGTTTCAGGTCAAGGCTCTTCTAAACGAGAGATATAGACAGAGATGTAGAGAGATATAGAACAAATGAATCTCGACCTGAAACGTCACCCATTCCTTCTCTCCAGAGATGCTGCCTGTCCCTCTGAGTTACTCCAGCATTCTGTGTCTATCTTTGGTTTATACCAGCATCTGCAGTTCCTTCCTACACATTGGCCCATCATGAGTTCCCTATCTCTCTGTCTTCCTGCATTCTCCCATTTTTGTGCTGAAGGGTTTCCCACTTGCTAACGGGGAGGCTGTCAATTAGGTTGCTTATGCAGCAGGAAAGCAGTAAAGACAAATTAACTTAACTCTTCTGTTAAAACCACAGTATTTTAGGGAAAGCCACATTTCTAGGTTTATTAGTTACAACCCTTCCTTCCCCTCTTTTCTCAATATACTCTGTAGTTAATGTAAGGGCCAATAACTTTCCCTATTTTGCACAGTGGATGTACCTTAGGTTGTCCTGGCATCATACCTGGCAAACTCATTTGCAACTCAAAATGTAATTGGATATGGGTATGAGTTGAAATCTTGGCAAAGTAATTTTGTACCATAAAATGAAACTGCTAGAACACATTGTAATCATGAACGGCTACGAATACAGACATTTGCAACTTATCATTTAGCTGGATTTGAACCTACATCTACAGGACTGAAGTAGTTTTGGCGATTTTTTAAATAAATGTTATTTAATTGTGACAGCATTTGTATTTCTTTGCCCTTTGCACTCTATGGTGTTACTAATAAACACGCATACCACTACTTCATGTCTGACATTTAAACAAAGAGACCGAGAGGGTAGATAGAAAATGCCACTGGTAATGCTACACTCTCATAGAAAGGAAAGCCACATTTTACAGTCCATTTTACAAGTTTCCCCAAACCAAATTGGAATTATTCTGTAAATGTTTGTTTTATGAACTCAGAAAATATCAATTATATTGAAATTAATGTTGTGATTGTACAGTTCTATCCCAATGGCAGTTTGTGCAGCAATTCTTTTGTAATGTTACTACACAATATCTAGTCCTTCCATTTCGTAGAGGAATAAACTGCAAGATCCATATTTTAAATCTTAGTGTCATCTTGTGTGACCTAAATGGACAGCTTCAGTATTGAATAAAAACATGTTTCATATATTGAGTTACTGGAGTTTCTTAAGAAATGGTATTTCGTGAAACAATGTCCAAATTAAACATTATTCTATTACAAGCTTCTTGCTAATGGAACTTGTCTCTCTGTAATTCCACTTCATGTTTTTCAACATTGAAGACTTCCCTGCAAATTTTCTTTGATGGAAGCATATTGGAACATTTTGACCATTATAAAAAAAAGCGTGAAGACACGAAGGGTTAATTTAAAATTCAAGCCAACTTGTTCAATTTTTAATATCCCAGTATTATTCTCCATTCGTCCTGGTTCCAAACTAATAATCTAAAATTAAATCCTTGATTTTTTTTTTAATAACCAATACTTCAGTAAATGTGCGTAAAGTTTTCATTGTGACTGCATCTTATATATTTGAAGTTGAACACTTACAAAATTGATAATAAACTCAATAACATTTTATGTGCACCTACCTCTGAAATTGAAGAGATGCTTCAGCTTTAATAGAAACTGTTATTGTACAGCGTCCTCTTGGGGAAAAAACATTTTGAAATGAAAATAAAAAGAGGTTATCAGACTGGGCCGGTAGAATTTTAACACAAAACACCATGGATATGCCACTGTTGTGCAACGCTCATAACTCATCTGTTACTGACAGAGGGATATGTTTTGTGGAAAGGCATTTGATAAATGGAAAATATGGCATGTAACTTCCATAGATTATCAAGGAAATACACTCAGAATGGTTAACTGACATAATAATTTTGAGGTGAATTGACTGCTGTGATTCTCATTTGAATACATCTTAATCATGTAGCAAGCAAGTTTGTCAGGAAGTGAATATTATCAATTTTATTAATGTATTATGTTTCTGTGGAACGGAATTGGGATGTCTGTTGCCAATGTATAAAATCCCGAGTATCATGATGGTTATGTGAATAAATGCCGGCAGTTGTACATGGAATTGCTGACATTTCTCAAGAAGATTCACATCCAATCCAATATGTGTTTCAACGTGATTCACTTGAAGTGTGAAGGGCAGGTTTCAAACCTTCAGTCTGTAAGACAGCAGACAATCTAGCAGATGTTTACAAGTAAATATTCCTGGCACAGAGCTTTAAACAATAGTTTAATTCTTCATGAATTTGGGTACAGAGATGCACATAACACTTTCACCAAGTCTACACAAAACCTTAAAGCCCCAAATATTTGTCTGCTCTCAAATCACAAATGGTAAAATTGATCAAAATTTGTTTTTCTCTTGCTAATATTTGAAAATTTTACTTTGGGATGAATTGTTTCAAGAAATACCACCTAGAATGTACCTTTGGAAAGGAGATGAGGAAGAATTTCTTTAGTCAGCGGGTGGGGAATCTGTGGAATTCATTGACACAGATGGCTATGGAGGCTGTCATTGGGTATTTTTAAAGTGGAGGTTGACAGATTCTTGATTAGTAAGGGTGTCAAAGGTTATGGGGAGAAAGCAGGAGAATGGAGTCGAGAGAGAAATATAGCTCAGCCATAGTTGAAAACGGTGTAGACTTGATGGGCCAAATGGCCTAATTCTGCTGCTATGACATGAATTTCTTAAGACATCCCAGTAACACAATTTCATTAAATGTTGGAGGCATGTTTTACTTTGAAGAGCAAACTGATGCATTGTCACAAAGTAGATGACAGTATAACGAATGAGGATCTCCCAAATGATCAGTATTTGTGTAGTTTTACCAAATTAATTTAAATAGTGATCTTTGCAGAGACTAGTGCATTTTGGAGAGTGGGAAATGTACCCTCATATTTGACCTCAAGTGTAAATTAAAGCAGACAAACTGCTCCTGAATGACTAAGTTGATAAAACAAAAACTGCTTGGTCTGCATGAGTCCTATAGTTGAGGGATGTCTTGGGTTGATTCCCAATTTGAATTGTGGTAGTTGATTCTAGCTGAGCCACTGGGTTTAATGCCCGTGGGTTTATGCGGAGGACAACGTGTGAGTGCCTGTTGAATAAGATAAGGGCACAAAATGGCATAGCTGATAGAGCTGTTGCCTCACAGTGGCAGAGTCCAGAGTTTTAATCTGACCTCAAGCCCTATTTGTGTGGAGTTTGCACCATGGAGACTCCCTGTGACTGCTTTCCAGTTTCCTCCCACATCGCAAAGACGTGCGTGTTTTGTAGGTTAAGTGGCCTCTGTAAATTGCCCACAGTACGTTTGGAATGGATGCAAAAGTGGGATAACATACACGTATTGTGAATGGGTGATCGCTGGTCAGCATGGACTAAATAGGCTGAAGGGCCAGTATCCATGCTGTATCTTTCAGTCAATCAATCAAGTTTAAGATTGGGGTTAAGTTAAACTGCTTACAAAGATTGACAGGAGGTAAAAGCCACTCAATGCAAGCGGATGGCCAATACCTGAAAAACATCACCCAAGAAGAATTGTTAACTGTTAATAAAAACGTAATCTAATATGGTCAGCTTTATCTTCATTGGAGTTTCGTGCAGAAAGAATTAAATTAGAAATATATATTCATGAACAACCATTATATGGCTTAACACTTAATACTGTTACTTCTTTTTCCTGAGCAATAATGCATAAATCTTAAATTGGATAATAATTGTATCTGTCCAGTGGATTGTTGCTTTGACTGCAACAATATTGTCATTATTTATTCATAATAATATATTATTCATTTTTCAACTATATGTAATTTCAATCCCGTTTTGAACAGTAATGTTATACTGCACTGTATCAGTTATATGTTTGGATCAGTGAAATCATCTGGTAACTTCTGGGAAGTTTTCAAGCCTATAATGATGTGATCCTTAACAAATGATGTGGCCTTGTTGGATTTTCTGTTATACTTCACAAATAACTTTCATCAAATCTAAATCTATGCAACTGATTCATTGCTATAATTTCAGTTTAAACAAGCTACTCACCATCACAACCTCTCCTCCATGAAGTTTAGAAGTTCACGACTAGATGAGGTTCCAATTAAGACTGGAATGTGATACCTATTCACTCTTATACCTGATTAATACCTATGCATTTCAAGTCAACATTTTTGTCATTTTTCTTCTAATCCTTGCTACAACATCACATTCTCAGGTGCTGAAATACTCAGATAGTTAGTAAAAGACAGTGGGGAAACAACCAGCTCAGTTTTGTTAGTGCTGTGTTTTACACTAAGAAACCTTGGCAGCAATTGGACTATGAACTCATTATTAATACTCTGAGTGTTGAAAGAGGGTTTCAACACCAAAATATTAATTTAGGATGATTATAATTAATATAAATTCTGGGAATGCAATATATTGGAATTTGTTTGTTCTTGATTCTCTTTTTTAAGGAGAAATGCAGACCTCTTAAGGAATGTACGGCGAATAATTTCTCCAAAATTATTGCAACTATTGCAACTCTATTGAAAATTGCATTAGTGCCCAATCTGAATTAAATCAATTAATGATTAAATAATTGCCACTGAAGACTGAGCCGTTTAACCCCATTCCCCTTTTATGTTAGAGATATTCATTCAGCAGTAGAGGTATTCTGCTAGAACTAATAACCCTACCATTTAATTGCTAATGGGATCTTTATGCTTATCTATCTACAAACCTTTCACTGTTGCATTCCCGGAACAAATGCACGGAAAGAAAAAGCAAAATTTATTAATTTAAAGAATCTTACTCAATTCTATCCTTCTTCTTAAGAAGTGGGTTTCCTTTATGAGATTTGTTCTTGTTGCACCACACAATGTCACATTGCAAAATAATGCTAATCAGCAAGTCTGAAGAAGGGTCTAGACCCGAAACGTCACCCATTCCTTCTCTCCAGAGATGCTGCCTGTCCCGCTGAGTTACTCCAGCATTTTGAGTCTATCTTTGGTTTAAATCAGCATCTGCAGTTCCTTCCTGCAAAAATCAACATGTATCGTTGTACTCTGGTTGAACATAAATTCAAGCCCACTAAATAGTACCAGGTTCTAGTATGTAAAATTAAACGATTAATCTGGGAGGTAATAATTGAATGACATATGCATGGCTTCTCTTTGTTCTAAATTACATGGATGCAAAGGCACATCAACAATAACAATGCTACAACATCCCATTAAACAGCCTAAGGTGCTTTGACAATTCATAAAGAATGGAAGAAAATCAAATATAATCGATGCTTGGTAAGATTATTGCCTAATAAAAATACAGCTGTGCATTAAAATATTTTATTGTGTTGGTGCAATTATTATTCCATCTCACTGCCCATGGGTCAATATTTAATATTTGAAAGATCGAACTTATCAAATCATGGCTCTGTGATCACAATTATTGGTCATTAGCATTTAATTTAAGATCCAACCTGCTTAAGAAACTCAGAGAAAACACAGTATTACAGCACAGAACACGCCCTTTGACCCAACAAGGTCATACTGATCATCATCCTCCGATTTAAACTAATTTCACTTTTTTAATTTGTCCTTGCATATCCCCACCCCAACCCCCCAGATTCTATCACCTATGTACCCATTAGGAGTGATATGCAGTGGCTAATTAACCTACCAACATGCGCATCATTGTTTTTTTTTATTGTTTTTTTTATTTATTAGAAGTACATTACATTACAACCACATACATTAGTACTCGTCACTTATGTCTTCTTACAATTAATGTACTCCATTTATTTTTTACACTACAAAAGGAAAAGATTGAAAGAAAGATGAAAGTGAAGGAAAAAGTGAGTGTGGAAAATGTGACAACAAAAAAGGACGAAGACCCTATAAGAACAAAATTAAAAACAAAAGAAAAAGAGTTAAGAAATAGACCCTAGAAAAGAAAGAGAAAGAGAAAGAGGAAAAAGAGAGAAACAAATATTTTTATGAGCATTACGCAAATGGGACATACCAACTCTTCAACTATCACCCCCCCTTACCTGACCTCAATTTTTTTTTTTTTTTAAGGTACCTTTGCACCCTATATTTGTAATAATTCTATAAATGCAGACCACGTCAGGTGGAAGTGATCTGGTTTACCTGCTAGGAGGAGTCTTATCTCTTCCAGGTGTAATGTTTCGAACATATTTGAAATCCACATGTTTATAGTTGGTATTGGAGCCTTCTTCCAAAATTTTAGAATTAGCTTTTTTCCAGTTATTAATCCATAGTCTATTAGTTTCTTTTGAAACACATTTAGTTCTGGACCATCTTCCGTTATTCCGAAGATAATCCATTCTGCTTTGGGTATCAGTCTTATTTTAAATAATTTTGTAAAGATCTCGAAAATTTCATTCCAAAATTTTTGAATTTTTGTACAGAAAACAAATGAGTGCGCTATAGTAGCTTCTTGGGATTGACATTTATCACAAATAGATGATACATTTGGGAAAATTTTATGAATTTTAGTTTTCGAATAATATAATCTATGTAAAATTTTAAATTGTATTAAAGTGTGTCTTACATTAATCGAACATTTATGCACGTTTAATAAGTGTTTATTCCAACTTTCCTTTGAAATTTTAATAGCTAACTCTTGTTCCCAGTCTCTTCTGATACCCTCCGTAGATGGTATTTGTACATTTAAGATAATATTATACAAATATGATATTAAGTTTGCTGATTCAGCTTTTATCTGCATTGCCTCATCCAATACATCTGCTGGGTTATTATAATGATCTTTTGTATATTTTTTCAAATAGTCGCATATTTGAAAATATTTAAAATATTGATTATTTCCGAGTTTATATTTTATTTGTAATTGTTGAAATGAAAGTAATTTTCCAGTTTCATACAAGTCACCGAGCGTTTTAATTCCTAGTCTATCCCAATGTGTAAAAGCTTTATCTATAATAGAGGGATTAAACGAAGGGTTATTAACTATAGGTAATAAAAGTGATAAATTTCTTAATTTTAAATTTTGTTTTATTTGTTTCCAAATTCGGATTGTACTATGAATAATTGGGTTCTTATTATAATTTATATTATTCAGTTTCATTGGAGAGAGGAGGATCGCTCCAATGTTTCCAGAGGAGCAATCCTCTTTCTCCATTACAATACAGTCCACTTGCTGGGCGGAGTTATCCATCAGTTGAATCATATTTTTAATATTTACTGACCAATAATAATACATAGAATTAGGTAGTGCTAAACCCCCTAATACTTTAGGTTTATTCAGATGAGTTTTTTGTATTCTATGTGATTTATAGTCCCATATAAAATTAGTGATATCTGAGTCGAGTTTTTTTTAAAACTTCTTTGGTAAGTATATAGGAATCGATTGAAATAGGTATAAAATTTGTGGTAGAAAGATCATTTTTATTGCATTTATTCGGCCTATTAAAGACATCGGGAACGTTTTCCAGAATTTAATTAGTGTGTTTAATTTATTAAGTAGGGGATCAAAATTTGCCTTAAACATACCTTGATATGTTCTAGTAATTTTGATTCCCAAGTATTTAAATTTTTCTGTAGCTATTTTAAAAGGGAATTTTAAAAGATGTGTTGAATCTTTCGGTTTTATTGACATAATTTCACTTTTATTCCAATTTATTCTATATCCAGAAAAAGATCCAAAGTCTTCAATTAAATTTAATATATTTGGTATAGTGATTTGAGGTTTTGTAATGTACAGTAATATATCATCCGCGTATAAAGATATTTTATTATATGAGTCTTTAGTATTATATCCATGGATGCGCATCATTGTGACGTTCGAGAAAACTCGCTCACCTGCAGGAAACCCACGTGGTCACAGGGAGAGCATGTAAACTCCACACAGACGTCACCCAATTTCAGGATTGAACACAGGGCTCTGGTATTGTTGAGGCAGTGGCTCTACTCACTGTGCCATTGTGCTGCCTTGATGTATCCTTGAAATAAACAGAGCCTCGTGCTGGTAACAATAAACTATGCGTGATCCTGTTATTCACTCACAGTGCTGTTTGTTATTCACGGATCCCTGTAGCTCTGGTTAGTTTTGAGTCTTTCACATGTATGCCAGAACTGCCATCATTTGCCTTTGCCAGTGCTATATTGCTTATTAATATTTAAAGGCATGGGCTAACCGTAGTTAATTCAGACCATTTTGCCCAACTCTAATCTGAAGGCCATTTTTATTAAGACAAAGTAGTAAAACAGTCAGCAGAATAGTTCAATACTTAAAAAATATAGAGGCCTAATTTAAATAATTACTAACCAATAGTTACTAGCCAATGTAGTATTTATATATCTGAAGAAGGGTCTCGACCCAAAATGTCATCTGTCCATTTCTTCCACAGATGCTGCTTGATGCCCTGGAGTAACTCCAGCACTATGTGTTCTGCTCAAGATTGCAGCATCTGCAATTCCTTATTTCTCTAGTATTTATATAAATGATTATACAACACCCCGCTGAAAACACACACACACACACACACACACACACACACACACACACACACACACACACACACACACACACACACACACACACACACACACACACACACACATGCGCACACACACACACACACACATGATTTGATAATAAAACTTTTTTAGCTTACCATTACAGAAATGTTTTCTATCACATCTTCTGTTGTCTGCAATCACTCTGAGCATAAATGGTGTTGCTCTCTACATATTTGCACTCTCATGCCCTTTTTATTAGAAATTTCATTTAAACTACCTTTTAATTGTATGTACTGGTATGACCGAACATGAATGATGTACCAGCGTTAATTAAGGCTCAAATCATCAGACTGTGCCAGCTAGAAGCTGAGAAACAAGTGTAAATTATTCTGTCATCAATCAGCTTGAAAATGTTTGAATCACTAATTAGTTTACAATTTAGACGACAGTTTATCTGATGCACGTTGTGTCAAAAACTTTAGCTCTTAGGTGATTAAATTGCCAGCAAAAAGCACTTATTCCCTGCTTAAAAACATGAAAACTCATTTCCATGTTGAAGGGTGGCCCGGCAGTGTTCATTAAACTCCAACTGGGACTATGTAAATCAGGAATCCCTTTGAGCACTTGAGCTTGTGGATGATATTTTATAAAAAAGGAAGCTTTGCCTCTTTTTTATTATTAATAATTCATATCCAATAGATGAGGATGTTTGTGCTTAAACAGCTTTGAAAACATCACAACGGCAAAAAGGCAATCACCCTTTTACATGAAAATTAGTTGTGCGGCGTCTTACTGTGCAGCTGATTTATTCTCCTCAGGTGTCATGTGACTGGAATGTTAAACAGTCCATTATTAGCTCTTGTCCTTTAAAAATATGCAAATCAGACATTAAATAGCCACTGATCAGACATATTTCTGTACTTATACCTGCACCTCTCAGGCTCCTAATAGTATATGCATGAGGCTGTTTAGTATTATCAATGTTCATTATCAAAAGGTAAATTAAGGTCGTAATTTAAAAAAAAAACCAAAGTCTTCTCTAAGAAAGCATTATAATGAATGTTTCCTTTTTAAAAATTAATGACCCATTTTTTCTGATGGTAGGCAGTCTGCCAGTCTGCAGGGTGTCATAATTTTTTTATTCTTTCATACAAGAAGATTAATATTCATAGATTAGAAATTGAGCTTGCAGGGATGCTTATTATCCATTTCCATAACACTTATTTGCAGAGAAGATACTTACAACAAAAGAAAAGAAACCAGCATGATAAAAGATTTGTGTTTTAGAAAGACTAAAAATGGGATTTAAACGACAAAATATATTCATTGCAAATTGTTCTGGTTAAGTTAGTTTCAAGTGCATGTGATTTCTGGCTTCCAGCTGAATGCATTTGAAAGTATTGTCCTTATCAGATCTCAAACATTAACCCAGGTCTTCTGCTTTGAGAGGTTTCTTATGATTTTCTGTTTCAATTGTCTGTGTTAACCAGGATGTTTCTTGACTTTGGCCGCACTACACTAAATCTGCTATTCCTGAGAAGACCAGGAGACACCTGGAAATGTTTGAATTGGAACTCACATCGTTAATCCCTCAGGTTGCTCATTCCACGGTCTCTTTCTACTTTCTTACTCTGTCTTTTGATAGAATAATGGCAATGTATGTTGTAAAAGGAAGTCGCTGTGACTTGACACCCTGAGTGGTGACAATGGCAGAAGAACATTGCTGGAGGTGCAGCAGCATCTATGAAGGAGAAAGACAAAACGATCCAAATAGTGATCGTTTTGCACCCATTGTTGTGCCACAAGCAGTGGACATCAGGACAAAAGACCTGAAGCAATCCCAAAACTGGCCCTCAGATTCCTTCTGCATCTTCAAATTTGGCTGCAGATACAGGCTGTTTTATCGCCAACTGCTTGTCTCATGAGGAAAATAAAATTCTTGATGCCAGCCAAGGGCCTCGGGTAAGATTTAGATGAAAAACTATGATAGACAACAGACCGTGCTTGGCAGTGGGGAAGGGGAGAGGGATGCTGGGGGTGGCAAACTCGGTTGCCTGGTAATGGCATGCGGTTCAAAAGACAATTGACAATAGACAATAGGTGCAGGAGTAGGCCATTCGGCCCTCCGAGCCAGCACCGCCATTCATGGCTGATCATCCACAATCAGTACCTCGTTCCTGCCTTCTCCCCATATCCCTTGACTCCGCTATCTTTAAGAGCTCTGTCTAGCTCTCTCTTGAAAGCATCCAGTGAGTGCCCGTGAGTGAAAAAAGGTCACCATGGAAAAAATCAATACTTTTTTTACTCGTAGGTTTAGTCGTAGTAGGTAGTAGTAGGTCGGCATGTTAATCGTAGGTAATCGAGGGTAGTCGAAGGTAGTCAAAGGTAGTCGTAGATAGTCTTCATCATGGTCGAAGGGAAGTCGAAGGAGATCGAAGGAGGTCGTCTTCACTCTCCACTATTCGGTGTCCAATTTTCCCGAAGTTAGTCATAGCTAGTCGTAGCTTGTCGAAGTTGGTCTTCAACATAGTCGAAGGAGGTCGAAGGAGGTCTTCTACATATTCGAAGGAGGTCTTCAACATGTCATTTTTTCAAACTCTTCTAAACTCGCCAATTAGGTCGCCCAAGTGGGACAGCCCCTTTAGGTTCCCTTTGAGGCCTCCATCACCCTCCCCACCTGGAATAACTTATTTCTCCTTTTTTCAGTTCCGATGAAGGGCCCCAGACCTGAAACACTGCCTGTTTCTCTTTCCACAGAGGTGGTTTGACCCGATGAGTGTTTCCAACCTTTTCTATTTTTATGTTAGATTTCCAGCATTTGTTTTTTAAAAATTATTTTCATTTCAAAGAGCTTTTATATGTAAATCATAATTTATGTGTTTGGAGTCACATAAAAATCAGAACAGGTAAACACAGCGGATTTTGTTTTCTATGGCCGATTTATTTTACTATCCTGACATTTCTGGTCACTTTAGTCGAGATTAAAGCTGCAGTCAGGTATTTTGGGACAGAGCCACCAGTGTTTGGCCATTCAAACTGAACAACGCCCAGGACATGGGAGCCAAATCTGTTGTGGCACTGTATCGCTGGATTATCCAGAGACTAAAATGGCAGGAACCAGGCTTGATAGGTTTTCCAACTTGGATATAATATTCATTCACTTTCTACACCAGGTGTAGGATACAGCTGTGGGAGGAAAGCAGAAAGCTAAACTGCTGTTTAAAATTATTTTGCTTCATTTTAGTGTATTTAATTACTTCAGTGCTTTTATATTTTAATTAAAATAAGCATTTAAAATAAATATCAATTAATTTTACATTGCTTTAACTATTTACTTTACTTTTGAGTTTTTAATGAGATATTTAAAAATTATTAAAATTACTGGAGTTTAGTTGGCATTCTGGGGATGTCTGGGTATTGTTGATGGGGGGCAGTGTATCCACATCAGGCCCAGGTACATGCAGTTCATGCAGATGTGTGCAGAACACAAGCAGTGACTGGGAAATCGGACCAGATGCAGCGAGGCTCTGATTTCTCACTGGAATTTCTGGTTGATGATCTTTCATCATAACTACAACATTATCATTGGCCAGGGTATCACTGAGATCTGGTGATAGTTCCATATAAAACTGTTGGTGTTTGCAAACCAAGTTAATGACTATTATGACAAAAAAGACACATGATGCTGGAATTACTCAGTGGATCAAGGAGCCATTCCTGGAGAACATGGACAGATGACATTTTGGGTTGGGACCTGTTATATTCCGGACGGCAGAATAAATAACAACTTACACGCAGGTTGCCTGGATCATCAACAGTTCTGCAGGTGAGTAACCTGTTGTTGAAGTTCATTCATAATTTTGTTTCTCAAAGACTCTGGTACAACCACTCTGTAACCCCACTTAATGCATCCCTGCTCACATGATAATTCATGGCGTCGATTATGGAAAGGCTTCAGCTCTGAGTTCAAAATTGAGTTCAATCCACTATCGATTTCAGTCCAACCATTCAATGTCTGTTCATAGTCCCACTTCAGCACAGTGTCTTTCTCTGTTTCTGCTGCAATTTCTGTTGCAGTCATCGGAATGTCTTCATCTACAACTTGCAGTGTGCAGATTGAGTTCTCACTTCCCACGTCAGAGTTCTCATGGGTCAACCGGGACAATGCATCTGCAACTGTGTTGCACTTGGAGCTTCCGTACTCAACCTTGTAGTCATACTGGGACAGCAAAATTGCCCAGCGCTGCATCCTTGATGCCGCCATGGAAGGTATAGGTGACTTGGGACCAAGTATCACTAGTAGTGGCTTGTGATCAGTCACTAGGATGAATGGTCTGCCGAGAAGAAACTGATGGAATTTCTTGATTCCGAACACGATGCTGAGTGCTTCCTTTTCTATCTGTGCATAATTACGCTCACTCGGTGATTGGGTTTGGGATACAACAGCAATAGGCTTTTCCTGTCCGTCATTCATTACGTGGGAGATCACTGCACCTACACCATAACTTGAAGCATCACAAGCAAGTTTCATCTCGCGTGTTGTATCGTAGTGAACAAGGAGTTTGTCACTTGTCAAGTTTTCCTTGCAGGTGTCATATGCACGTTGCTGTTCCTTTCCCCACGTCCATTTCACATCCTTTTGTAGCTGATGATGTAGTGGCTTTAGCACAGTTTCTAAATCTGGAAGGAATCGTGCATAGAACTGCACCATCCCAAGGAATGATCGTAGCTCTTACATTGTTGGATTTTGGATCATTCACTATTGCTTCCACTTTCGCCTTCACACTCTTCTAGTCTAACTCTATTCTACTCAGCCAATCCTTTCCAAGGAGGGTTGGTTTATTTCTGTAGCTGGCCACTATGATGGGCAGTTACTGACTGACCATTATGCTGAACTTCACAGTTCATTTGTCCACAAGTCTCCAAAACTTCCCCCGAGTAGGTTCTCAGCTTGACCTTACTCTCAAACAATGGTATCTTTGGGAACTTTGTTTCGTACAGGTCTTTGCTCATGACCGAACAATCTGCTGCCGTGTCAATACACATATCGACTAACTGTTCATTTATCAATAGTTTAGTTCGAAAGTCCTTGCCTTGGCTGGTTGGAGGCTTATCGATGTTGGTTGCATAAATGGTGTACAACCCAAGTTCATTTCCATCTGGGTTCACCTCCAAGTTGTGAACTCCTTTCTGGTGTTGTCGCTTGTTTCCCACAGATTGTTGGTTTCCTGTTTTAAGCTTGTCAACTCCTGTATATTGGCAAGACCAAGCGTTCAGAGGGATATGAGCCAAACACGGACAGATGGGACCCGTGTAAATGGGGCATTTTGGTTGGCATGGGCAAGTTGGGCCAAAGGGCCAGTTTTCATGCTGTATGACTTTATGAATCACTTATCCTTATGCAGCCTCTAACCTCTTTCCTCATTATGTCAGACTGCCAGTTTTGGTATTATTGCCAAAATGTCTGATCATGCCCCCAATATTGAAGTCCAAATAAATTGTCAAAAGCGCAGGGCCCACTATATAGCTTTCCACTTCTGTCACCCATTACACTTTGCTTGTTCCCACTGACCTAACACTTTACCCAACTTTTCCCTTTCTCTCAGATTACATTGTCTTTTATTTTCTTGAACATTTGTCAAAAAGCCATGCTAAATCCATGTAGAATTCATCATAGCATTACCTTCATCACCATTCTTTGATACCTCCCAAAACAATTAAGTAACTAATCAATCAAAACTTTAAGTTAATGTATCCAACATATTTTTACCAGAATGATGAATATATTTGGAGGGGAAAAAATCCTTGGTTGAGTTCCCTTGAACTTAGAAGTTTGATGTGATTTAATTGAAAAAAGGATGAAAAAGGGGAACATTATAACAAATATAATTAGGCCTTTCAAGAATGAAGTGAGGAAACAAATTTGATTAAGTCTTTTGAAGAGATGAGGGTTGGTGAGAGCAGCATGGAATATGAACTCCAGCAAAGACCCCACATGGTAGGCTGCTCTGGAAGGTTAGATCACATGGATCGAAAGGAAGCTAATCATTTGGATACAAAATTGGTTTGGTATCAGGAGTTAGAGAGCAGTCGTGCAGTTGTTATTCAGATTGGAGGCTTATTCCTTGCAGTGTGCCACAGGGATCAGTACACTGTTGTTTGTCACCCATATTAATGAATTAGATCAGAATGTAGTTGGTATAGTTAATAATTTTATGGATGACACCAAAATTGGTTGTTAAAGGGCAGTGGAGAAGGTTATCTAAGATTACAACAGGATCCAGATGAACTGGGGAAGCGGGCCAAAGAATTGCGGATGGAATTGAACTCGATCTAGTGCAAGGTGTTGCATTTTAATAAGTTAAAGCAGGGCAACACTTACGCAGTAATTGATAGGGTCCTGCAGAGTATCGTAGAATTGAGAGACCAATTGGCACAGATACATCAGCTCTGAAAATGGCAACACTAAAAGACAGGGTGGTGAAGAAGACATTTGGCATGCTTTCCTTCAGAGCATTGAGCAAAGGAGAGCATTGAGTAAAGGAGTCGTGATGTTATGTTACAACTGTACAAGTAATTGGGGAAATCACACTTGAGTATTGTGTGCAGTTCTGATTGCCTAGCTATATGAAGGATGTCATTAAGCTATAGAGGATGCAGAAAAATCACAAGGATGTTACTCGGACTGGTTGGTTTGAGTTATAAGGAGTTGGTGTATAGGCTAGGACTTTTTTCCCCTGGAACTTATGTGGTTGAAGGGTGACCTTATAGAGGTATATAAAATCATGAGGGACCAAAGGGGTTACCTTTTCACACAGAAAGTGGTGGGCAGAGGTAATATACTGGCAGAGGAAGCTATAGAGGTGAATATAATTACAATGATTAAAAGACATATAGACCGGGAGTGAATAGTAAATGCTCAGAGGGAAATGGGCCAAATACAGGCCAATGGGACTAGCTCAGCTAGGCATCTTGGTCAGCATGGACAAGTTGGGTCAAAGGACTCCATCACCGTCCCCATCACAGGAGACAGACTATTGACTGACATCTATTACAAACCCACTGACTCCCATCGCTATCTAGACTAAACTTCTTCCCACCCTGCTTCCTGTAAAGACTCTATCCCCTAATCCCAATTCCTCCGTCTACAGGATGAGGTTTTCCATACCAGGTCATCGGAGATCCCATTCTTTAGGGAAAGGGGGTTCCCCTCTTCCATTATAGAGGAGGCTCTCACTAGGGTCTCCTCAATATCCTGCAGCTCTGTTCTTGCTCCCCCTCCCCCCATTCGTAACAAAGACAGAGCCCCCCTTGTCCTCACCTTCCTCCCCATCAGACATCGCATACAGCATATAATCCTCCAACATTTTTGCCACCTCCAATGGGATCCCACTACTGGCCACATTTTCCCATCTCCACCCCTTTCTGCTTTCCACAGAGACAGTTCTCTCCGCAACTCCCTGGTCAACTCGTCCCTTCCCACCCAAACCACTCCCTCCCCAGGTACTTCCCTCTGCAACCGCAGGAGACCTCCCCCCTCTACTCCATCCAAGGACCCCAACAGTCTTTTCAGGTGAGGCAGAGGTTCACTTGCACCTCCTCCAAACTCATCCACTGTATCCGCTGTTCCAGGTGTCAACTCCTGTATATTGGCGAGACCAAGCACAGGCTCTGCTCAGTCCGCCTTAACCTACCTGGTCTCCCAGTTTCTCAGCACGTTAACTCCCCCCTCCCATTCCCAATCTGACCTTTTTGTCCTGGGCCTCCTCCATTGTCAGAGTGAGGCCCAGTGCAAATTGGAGGAACAGCACCTCATATTTTGCTTGGATAGCTTACACCTCAGCAGTACGAACATTGACTTCTCTAACTTCAAGTAGCCCTTGTTTCCCCTCATTCTCAATTCCCTCCCCCTTCTCAGTTCTCACAACAGTCTTAATGTTTCTGACTACATTCCCTATCTGTCCCGCCCACTCCCCTCACATCTGAAGAAGGGTCTCGACCCGAAATGTCACCCATTCCTTCTTTCCAGAGATGCTGCCTGTCCCGCTGAGTTACTCCAGCATTCTGTATCTACCTTCGACTGTTTCCACAGTATAACTCCATGACTATATGACTCTATGATACAGAATGTTTGCTATATGGCATATTCTTCTTCAAATAACTATTGATGCAAAGTTAATTGACATTTTGAAATTGCGAAATTGATATTTTCTTCTAAGTCATAGATACTAAATATGATAAGCTTTAATCTACAATTTGAGAGGGAGAAGGGTAAATTTGAGGTGCTAGTATTACAGTTGAACAAAGGTGACAATGGAGCCATGAGGGAGGAGCTGGCCAAAGTTGACTGGAAAGATACCCTGGCAGGGATGACAAGTGGAACAACAATGGCATGTATTTCTGGGAATAATACATAAGGTGCACGATCAGTTCATTCCAAAGAGGAAGAAAGATTCCAAGGGGAGTAAGGGGCGACTGTGGCTGACAAGGAAAGTCAGGGACAGTATAAAAATAAAAGAGAAGAAGTACAACATAGCAAAGAGGAGCGGGAAGCCAGAGGATTGGGTAACATTTAAAGAGCAACAGAAGATAACTAAAAAGGCAATACGGGGAGAAAAGATGAGGTACGAAGGTAAGCTAGCCAAGAATATAAAGGAGGATAGTAAAAGCTTCTTTAGGTATGTGAAGAGGAAAACATTAGTTAAGACCAAAGTAGGACCCTTGAAGACTGAATAGGGTGAATTTATTATGGGGAACAAGGAAATGGCAGATGAGTTGAACAGGTACTTTGGATCTGTCTTCACTAAGGAGGACAGAAACAATCTTCCTGATGTACTAGTGGCCAGAGGATCTGGGGTGACGGAGGAACTGAAGGAAATCCACATTAGAAAGACGAGAGGGGATCTTATTGAAACATATAAGATTATTAAGGGTTTGGACATGCTATTGGAAGGAAACATGTTCCCGATGTTAGGGGCGTCCAGAACCAGAGGCCACAGTTTAAGAATAAGGGTTAAGTCATTTAGAACGGAGATGAGGTAACACTTTTTCACCCAGAAAGCTGTGAGTGTGGAATTCTCTGCCTCAGAGGGCAGTGGAGGCCAATTCTCTGGATACTTTCAAGAGAGAGCTGGATTGGGCTCTTAAAGATAGCAGAGTCAGGGGATATGGGGAGAAGGCAGGAACGGGGTACTGATTGTGGATGATCAGCCATGATCACATTGAATGGCGGTGCTGGCTAGAAGGGCTGAATGGCCTACTCCTGCACCTATTGTCTATTGTCTATAAAGGACGTGGAGAATAGGTGACTGTATGGATGAGCCTTAGATGGGGCAACAGTCTTGCCAAACCAAAGCTCATACTACCATTCCATGAGATGGCTTCGTAAAGGTAATTGATCCTCCAGCTGCAATTCATCATCTTTGTCTAGAACCCTCATTAGGCTTCATGACTGAGAGCTGGTGTGCTTTTTGTCGGGACCACAAAAGGATATAAAATCAGACAATCCAGAAAAGTAACGAGCGAAAAATATCTTACTTTAACTCCCTACATTAGAAGTTGAATTCTATTTTACACAGGGTGGAATCAGATAAATTATTAATTTGACTTTACAAATAACTGCCAAATTATCTTCTTCCAGCTGCTGATGGTAATTTCAACGTCCAGTCGTTTAAATCATTGCATCTACTGTAATGTTTCCTCTTTACTTCCCTTCCCACATTTGCTACGCACACATCCAACAGGGGTCACTGGGTAGCCATCGACCTTCTTCATCTGAGGCAGTCCCTCAGGATTAAGGATGGCTTACTTCCACTCAATGGGAGACAATTGCCAATTTTAATGTTCAAAATGCTGGTCAGACTGTGATCAGGAAACCCAGTTCAGAGCAATTAGATCAACATTATGTCAAACTAGCTCGGAATTTATGGATGCAGAACCAAACCGCTTCAGTTGAAATCTGATCAGATAATGTGGTAGTTCTAGTGATAAAACAATATAAACAAATTTGCAGCATGAATTTTTACAATTTACTCTGTGCGTGTGTGCCTGTACCTTCCATTGAGGGTTAATAGCATAAATTCATTAAGTGACTAATGTTAACCAAAAACTAATTAATTATTTAAACTTACTGCCTTATTGGTTCTTGTGGTTTAATAACCTTAATTTTGAGCAAAGTTGGCATTAAGATTATTGACAGCTACATTAGCTGTTTAGTTGCCTTCCATTATCAAGGTTGTGTCCTTGGTACAATAAATGTAACTGTTTTTTCTATACATATAAAATGTAAATTTTCACCAAACTATTATATCGAGTCAGCTACATAGGTTAATAAAAATCCAGTGCAAATTTAATCTTCCTTGTGAAGCAACTATTTTTTAATCTTACAAAGTGCTCATGGTTTTATTGCTCACTTACCACGTTAAGACCCTGTGACAGATTTATAGTCCTGAGCCCAATTTAATCTCGTGGAGTCCGAGTGTTAGTTTCTAAAATTGCTGTAGTTTTCTAACTACTTTGATCTTCAAGATGCTGCATCATAATTGGATCCTTCAACATGACATTAACATATAATAAAACTGAAAATTATAAAATTACATCAAGTCATTCAAGTCAATCAAGTCAAGATTCTGTGAAACATTGTTGACCTGAAATGGTATCCTTCCTGGTGAATAATTCTTCTTTTCAAAATCTATCTTAAAATGTTTAATATTTTCATCATTTTCTATGTTTATTCCACCCGTTAATATTTTTGTCTTTTTTTTCATGAAGTATATCTTCTGAAATATGTACATTTTTACATGTATTTTTTCTTTGATTGTGAATGCAAACAAGATATTAGTGTATTAGTGCTGGTTGAGTTCACCACCTGCATGTTTGGATGCATTGAAGTCCACACAACTGAGTGAGTCGGCAATGAGCACATCCAGTGCAACATATGGCAATGGTCTACTGTTGACACAGGAACAATTTAGCTGCGTGTCAGTCTCAAACAAACGAAAAGAAAACTCATAGCTCATTATATTGAACAAATGGATTGAGGGCATAACTGGTCAAAGAATGAATGTCTGTTATTGCAGCAACTGAATTGCTTAATAAAATATTTAATACAATATTACATTCTGCCATTAAATGTTTATTTTAATGGAAAACAGAATAGATAGATCAGCGTGGATAATTGTCCACAATACTAGGATGTGAAAAAATGGGAAATCAAATCGGAAAATAGGAGGAAAAAGTTATATGCAGATATAAACTAAATTTTTGAGAATCTCAGTCATATTTTTGCACAAAAAGAGGAATTGGCAGACAACCATAGCATCTTCTCTGGATCTGAGCATTCTTTCCGTGGCCATAATTGCTCTCACCTTGGGCAATCAATCTTCACCCAAAATGGCAGCAAAGCTTTACTGATGAAGCTGCAGAAGAAAATGAAAGCAAGCAAAATGATGCTCCAACTGAAAGTGAAAGACATTTAGAAACAGAAAAATTTATATTTATTTTCCATTCTGTTTTATTTTATTGAGGAATAAAAGTAGCATCAGTAAGTGGTACATATAGGTACCAATGACATAGGTAAAAAAAGAGGTCCTGAAAGGAGAATTTAGGGAGTTAGAAGGGGAGTTTAAGAGAAGGACCGCAAAGGTAACAATCTCGGGATTACTGCCTGTGCCACGCGAAAGTGAGAGTAGGAATGGAGCGAGGTGGAGGATAAATGCGTGGCTGAAGGACTGGTGCAGAGGGCAGGGATTCAAATTTCTGGATCATTGGGACCTCTTTTGTGGAAGGTGCGACCTATACAAAAAGGATGGGTTGCACTTGAACCCGAGGGGGACCAATATCCTGGTGGGGAGATTTGCTAAGGCTACTGGGGAGACTTTAAACTAGAATGGTTGGGGGGAGGGACTCAAATAGAGAAAGCTATTAGACAGTGTGTGAGGCAGGAGGCAGAGAAGGGAAGCACTCAGACCCAACATGTAGGGGGGGAAGAAGAAAACAATAATAAACAGAGAATAAGAGGTGGTGGGGTTCTTAAATGGGTGAGCAGAGAAACAGAGGGGTGTAAAATGGGGGCGGAAGCAATAGGTAGCAAGGTGAAAAGTAAAAGTGTCAGGCAGACAAATCCAGGGCAAAAATCAAAAAGGGCCACTTTTCAACATAATTGTAAAAGGGGTAAGAGTGTTGTAAAAACAAGCCTGAAGGCTTTGTGTCTCAATGCAAGGAGCATTCGTAATAAGGTGGATGAGTTGAACGTGCAGATAGCTATTAATGATTATGATATAGTTGGGATCATGGAGACATGGCTCCAGGGTGACCAAGGCTGGGAGCTGAACATCCAGGGATATTCAATATTCAGGAGGGATAGAGAGAAAGGAAAAGGAGGGGGGGGTAGCGTTGCTGGTTAGAGAGGAGATTAACGCAGTGGAAAGGAAGGACATTAGCTTGGAGGATGTGGAATCGGTATGGGTAGAGCTGCGAAACTCTAAGGGGCAGAAAACGCTGGTGGGTGTTGTGTACAGGCCACCTAACAGTAGTAGTGAAGTTGGGGATGGCATCAAACAGGAAATTAGAAATGCGTGCAACAAAGGCAAAACAGTTATAATGGGTGACTTCAATCTACATATAGATTGGGTGAATCAAATTGGCAGGGGTGCTGAGGAAGAGGATTTCTTGGAATGTATGCGGGATAGTTATCTAAACCAACATGTAGAGGATCCAACGAGAGAGCAGGCTATTCTAGACTGGGTATTGAGTAATGAGGAAGGGTTAGTTAGCAGTCTTGTTGTGCATGCCCCGTTGGGCAAGAGTGACCATAATATGGTTGAGTTCTTCATTAGGATGGAGAGTGACATTGTTAATTCAGAAACAATGGTTCTGAACTTAAAGAAAGGTAACTTTGAGGGTATGAGACGTGAATTGGCCAAGATTGACTGGCAATTAGTTCTAAAAGGGTTGACGGTGGATATGCAATGGAAGGCATTTAAAGACTGCATGGATGAACTACAAAAATTGTTCATCCCAATTTGGCAAAAGAATAAATCAGGGAAGGTAGTGCATCCGTGGATAACAAGGGAAATCAGGGATAGTATCAAAGCAAAAGATGATGCGTACAAATTAGCCAGTAAAAGCAGCATACCAGAGGACTGGGAGAAATTCAAAGACCAGCAGAGGAGGACAAAGGGCTTAATTAGGAAAGGGAAAATAGATTATGAAAGAAAACTGGCAGGGAACATAAAAACTGACTGCAAAAGTTTTTATAGATATGTGAAGAGAAAGAGATTAGTTAAAACAAATGTAGGTCCCTTGCAGTCAGAAACAGGTGAATTGATCATGGGGAACAAGGATATGGCGGACCAATTGAATAACTACTTTGGTTCCGTCTTCACTAAGGAAGACATAAATAATCTGCCGGAAATAGCAGGGGACCGCGGGTCAAAGGAGATGGAGGAACTGAGTGAAATCCAGGTTAGTCGGGAACTGGTGTTGGGTAAATTGAATGGATTTAAGGCCGATAAATCACCAGGGACAGATAGGCTGCTTCCCAGAGTACTTAAGGAAATAGCTCCAGAAATAGTGGATGCATTAGTGATAATTTTTCAAAACTCTTTAAATTCTGGAGTAGTTCCTGAGGATTGGAGGGTAGCAAACATAACCCCACTTTTTAAGAAGGGAGGGAGAGAGAAAATGGGGAATTACAGACAAGTTAGTCTAACATCGGTAGTGGGGAAACTGCTAGAGTCAGTTATTAAAGATGGGATAGCAGCACATTTGGAAAGTGGTGAAATCATTGGACAAATTCAGCATGGATTTACGAAAGGTAAATCATGTCTGACGAATCTTATAGAATTTTTCGAGGATGTAACGAGTAGAGTGGATAGGGGAGAACCAGTGGATGTGTTGTATCTGGACTTTCAGAAGGCTTTCGACAAGGTCCCACATAAGAGATTAGTATACAAACTTAAAGCACACGGTATTGGGGGTTCATTATTGATGTGGATAGAGAACTGGCTGGCAAACAGGAAGCAAAGAGTAGGAGTAAACGGGTCCTTTTCACAATGGCAGGCAGTGACTAGTGGGGTACCGCAAGGCTCAGTGCTGGGACCCCAGCTATTTACAATTTATATTAATGAACTGGATGAGGGAATTGAAGGCAACATCTCCAAGTTTGCGGATGACACTAAGCTGGGGGGCAGTGTTAGCTGTGAGGAGGATGCTAGGAGACTGCAAGGTGACTTGGATAGGCTGGGTGAGTGGGCAAATGTTTGGCAGATGCAGTATAATGTGGATAAATGTGAGGTTATCCACTTTGGTGGCAAAAACAGGAAATCAGACTATTATCTAAATGGTGGCCGATTAGGAAAAGGGGAGATGCAGCGAGACCTGGGTGTCATGGTACACCAGTCATTGAAAGTAGGCATGCAGGTGCAGCAGGCAGTGAAGAAAGCGAATGGTATGTTAGCTTTCATAGCAAAATGATTTGAGTATAGGAGCAGGGAGGTTCTACTGCAGTTGTACAGGGTCTTGGTGAGACCACACCTGGAGTATTGCGTACAGTTTTCGTCTCCAAATCTGAGGAAGAAAATTATTGCCATAGAGGGAGTGCACAGAAGGTTCACCAGACTGATTCCTGGGATGTCAGGACTTTCATATGAAGAAAGACTGGGTAGACTCGGCTTATACTCGCTAGAATTTAGGAGATTGAGAGGCGATCTTATAGAAACTTACAAAATTCTTATGGTGTTGGACAGGCTAGATGCAGGAAGATTGTTCCCGATGTTGGGGAAGTCCAGGACAAGAGGTCACAGCTTAAGAACATTTTTCACACAGAGAGTGGTGAATCTCTGGAACTCTCTGCCACAGAGGGTAGTTGAGGCCAGTTCATTGGCTATATTTAAGAGGGAGTTAGATGTGGCCCTTGTGGCTAAAGGGATCAGGGGGTATGGAGAGAAGGCAGGTACGGGATACTGAGTTGGATGATCAGCCATGATCATATTGAATGGCGGTGCAGGCTCGAAGGGCCGAATGGCCTACTCCTGCACCTATTTTCTATGTATTCTATGTATTCTATGTAAGTAGAACAGCTGTTTGATGTAGGAGCCATGACCTTATTTGGAAATCTAATGAACTTTCACAAATATATAAAAAAGAGAAAGATAGTTGAGAATAAGAGAATTTAATAATGCCAAAGGCCAATTAAATTTGAAGGTATATTTCAGGATGGTGGGAGGGATGGTTTGAACCAGAAAGAATTCTGTAGTGCAAAATGTAATTGCTTGCAGACACGATGAGGTTAATCATATTGTAGGTCATGTATAAATTAACCTTGATCAATATCAAGAAGTGATATGAACGAGCAAATTAAGCTTTTTTTTTTAACAAATAGAAGAGCTACCAAATTCACGAAGGACTTGGTTTTGAAAGGCTGCATGCTTGCTTTGATCATAAAGAAACAAACCTTACATGGGATGGTACAGTTGAATGGTTAGAGCATGGGAGGAAGCTGATGTCTTGCTTCTCTACCAGGCCAACTCGTCAGTCCATTCTCTGAACCATATACTTATCCAATACACTCTTCTCAGCCAAAATATAGTCTGTCTCCATCACATCCGCAGGCAGTATCTTCCACATTAAAGTCACACACTACATAAAAAGTTTGTCTTCATTTTTTAATCTTTCTCTTTATTTTATGTCTGCAACTTCTAATCCCTGTCTTCTTCACGAGTCACAACCTCCCTCTATCCACACTGTCCAGACCCATTATCATATACTTCTATTAAATCTCCCCTCAATCATCCCTTTTACAAAGAAAACAGTAGCATTTAGCATTTTAGCATTTTAACTATAGTCCCTTCTGCCAGAAAACATTCTCAAAAATATGTTCTTAACATTCTCTTATGCCATCGCATCCTTTCAAATGGAAGATCAAACCAGAATCTTGATTCTAATGGGGGAATCACAAACTAGATGGCATAGGTTATAGGTGAGAGGGAAAAGAGTTAATAGGAAACTGAGGGGCAACTTATTCACACAAACAGCGGTGGGTATATGTAACAAGCTGCCAGAGAAAGTAATTGAGGCAAGTACAATGACAACAATTAAAAGGCATTCAGTTTACAGGGATAGGAAAGGTTTAGAGCAATATGGGCCAAACGCGGGCAAATGGGAGTGGCTTTGATGGGTTGGCATGGATGAGTTGGGCAGAAGGGTCTGCTCACTGCTGTTTGACACTATGACTCTTTGACTTTATGACATCCTTCTTACAATGTGGCAACCAGAATTGTACAAAATACTCCTGCTTAGGCCAGAACAATGTTCACTCTATGTCTATTGAATTGTGTATTCCCCATTCTCAACCTGTCATGCTCTTTTTTAATGATACTACCAGATCTTTCTACTTATGTATCGCATTTAGTACAATATCCTTTATTCTATCTCGACTCCTCTCTTCTTACTTCCAAAATTCATCACTTCACATTTTGCTGCATTAAACCTCACCTGCAAAGCATCTACCACAAGCCTGCTTATATCCTGCAGCAATCTATCGCTCTCTTCCTTGAAGTTCACAATGCTGCCAAGCTATGTGTCATCTGCAGATTAAAAAATTGTAACCTGCACCTCCACATCCAGATCACTGATATAGATCAAAACAGGTATGGCCCAAACACTTATCTCTGGGGAATTCCACTGTTAAACTCCCTCTAACCCAAGATATGACCAGTCACCATTGTCTGCTACTTGGTCAACTTTGTATCCATTACTATTAATGTCCCTTTTATACCACGTTCATTTAATATGTAACATAGCACCAGTAGGAATGAAGAAAAATATACCGCTACTTTTAACAAAGTAAGATGAGAAAGTTTCCATGCTTGATAGAATTACATGCTTGTTATCAGAAAGTGAAAGACAGACAAATGGATACAAATGACAAAGGAGTGACAACGACCATTCTTGCCCTCTGTATTATAGACCTAGTTTTTCATTCCCAACGGTCATGTTGAGAATTGGACACATTTCAGCTAAACAAAAGTGAATTGCTGAAACATGCATTTGTAGGATTACATCATTAGGTTAATCAGCAGATGTTCATAGCACAGCTTTGACCTCACGCCAACAGCTGGCAATCATGTCTGCAGCTTAAAATTAAAGGGTTTTTTGCCCCTAAGGTAAGCAGCTGCGGGCGAGGACTAAACTGTTTCGGCCATTATCACAATTCAAGTCGATTTAAAATATTCATCTGTTTTTGCCAAGCCCGTAGATTGGTATGGCAAAACAGAAATTACATGAAAAATACTTTCCCAGTGACAGTGCGTGATCATCCTTATATGGTCTCTTCACAATTGGACATACGGAAATTAGTTCAGTTTCTAGATATGCCAAGAATAGTTAATCTTATAAATTATAACAAAAGTACCTTTGTGTGAGCTGAAGCAGGTGTCACATCAGCTGCATTGTGTACTGCTGTGATGCAGCTTTTCATGTAACTAGTTTTGTTTTATATACATTATAACTAAAATCAAGAGGTTTACAGAGGCAAATCAGTCATTATTTTATCCATCATATTAGTTTCTATACGCAAATGGGCTTTATTTTAGCAATGTTCCTATAAAGCATGAAGTTTGTGATGATGTGTGCATACATCAGTGGGCTCACCCCTGCTGCAAAAATATTCACTTCTCTATACGTGCATCAAAATCACTCATCCCATTGAAACCAACTCCTGGTTGGATTGAGCATGCATTTGCCAACAGGTTGGCCTGAGTTAACCTGAGCACCTGTCACTATAATGCTAAATAAAAGTGAACTTCCCAAGAAGACTGAAATGTTATAAACTTGATAGATAATTCTGTCAGTGCTGTGAAAATGGTACTATATACTTTAGACTAACACAAGGACATTTTAATTTTGATATTACATATATTCATTGCAATAAGAATAATACATTTCAGTTTCGTCCTTGTTCCTTTTGATATTGCCTTACACAAAGCAGCATCTTTATTTATAGTGATAAATCTCATTCCATGTTTAAATGAAACTGTCTACTCATGGCCTCATTTAAAATTATTTATTCTCGCCAAAACAAGGAATTAGACCTTTTAATTGCCTGTGCTACAGTAAAATTCATCACCTGCTCCACTTTTCTCATATGAATTATTACAATTTTATACACTGCCACTGATGTTATAATATACCTTCATGCAAATAGTTTGCATGGTAGTTAGATTTACATTTTGATCTGAATGTTTCAGTCATTGCTCCATTGGGCTTTATTGCACTGGTGTAGTTAATCAGTGGTTGTCCATCCAAGCTATGATTCATTCTGTATTTCCTGCATTGGTGCTTTTGCATAAAAATTATCTGCATGCATTAACTATTTGTGCATTAGATTTCCTTGTAGTAGGACTCTGCAAACATTATTGGAAGCACATTTTTGGAGATTACACCACATGATAATTACTATAAAGCAATGTTACAAAATTTTGAGATTTAAAAAATCAAGTATGCAATAAAGCATAAAAAGACGTTTAATTTGACACCTAATTCACTTTCATATCATCAGTATTAAAAAAGTTATGGCCATTTTCATACTCAGAAATTAGCATCTTGTTCCCTATTGCTTTTCCATTGACTTAACACAAAAGCTGTGATCGAGGACAGTCAAAATCCCATAACTTTCTTAAAAATTAAGAGAACTGAAAGAAATTTTCAGTTATTATAGATTGAAGCATTCTGAAACAAATATGAAACAATCTTACTTAGATGACATGAAATTAAAGCATATAATTAGTTAGTTACCTAATTGTAGCTAATTACAAAATTCAATTACTAGATCTAAACATCTATCAATTTCTTAAGAATAGATTAACATTTTTAAATAGCCTGTGTCCAAATAACATTCACACAAGAATTCACAATATAACATAATTTTTAAATCTCATTGTCATAGATTTATAGGCCAAATGGAAGGAATGTTTAATACCTGTAAATTAATGGGCATTTAAATCATCTTGCGAGTGGGTTTTTCTGTAACGCGATCAATTGGAATGTTGCATTTGCGGTGAATTTAACCCCGTATCGGCATGAAATATACTGCCGGTTCATTTGGGGGGAAAAATCACCGTTTCGCAATTTAAAATGTGAATTAAAGGCCTCTTAAGAAGCACTTTTATACATAAAATAAACGTCTTTCGTTTACCTGTCCGTGCATGAAAATAGTGCCCGTTGTCGGCGTTGACGGCTTTAGAAGCTGATTTTAAAATAACTCCAGCGCTGAAATTGTCGGGCGAATAAAAATAAAAAATACACAAAACGCCCGTCGGAACGATTCTTCAGCAAAAGCTTGCACTCCAACGAAATATAATTCAGGACAAGGTAGGAGAAACCCGCGTTTTAACCCCGCCCCACCCCCCTCAAAGGCGCCAAAATCGCGCACACGGCCAGTGGCAGAATTGCAGCGCCGCTGAAGGTAAGTATTGTAACATACCTATACTATAAATTTAAAGCTCCAAGAAATGTAATATAAATTTGATCTAACATGAGTTATCCCTAGTAGTCCACTACAAATATGAATCTTTTTTATATTTACATGACACTGATTACAAGTTATTTTAATATTTTAACAGATAACATAAAAAGGCACCCAAAGTGGTATATTTAGAAATGTGGAAAGAAGGAACTGCAAATGCTGGTTAACCAAGGAAACACATGGAATGCTGGGGTAACTCAGCGGGTTAGGCAGCATCCCTGGAGAACATGGATAGGTGATGTTATGGGTCGGGACCTTTATTCAGAATTATTAATTATAAATGTGTGAAGTATATTTCAATATTGCAAGCAGTCATATTGACGTGTTCATTATTTTTTTTAATATTATGGGAATATCTAAGATTTTTATTGGACTTCTGCATGTAAGTTAAGATCTAATAGCAATATATTTTGTATTTGGAATCTAATTGCAGGAACTTGTAGTACTTGTTAAGTCATTGTAAGTCTGTGGTAAGCCTCATGCTTAGGGACAAACAAGAAGCAGATATACAACTGGTTAAATCTCAATTAATGTTCATTATCTCTGGAGACCACAGGATGAAATTGGCCCAAAATATTGGAATGAAATTTGTTCTTGTTAATAACTAACAGAAATCACAAATAGTTCAAATCCAAGCAATTTCACCTAAGGGACAGCCCTGAATCCTGCACCAAATTAATATCCACGTAACTACAAGTTTGTGAAATGCAGACGTCTGTGAAAAAAATTGTAACGATGTTTCCAAAAAGAAGGCAATTGCTTTTAAACAATACACGAATCAAATTATTTATTGTAATGTGGAAATAATATATTCATGAGTACAACATTTTTCTCATTCAGAACATTGATTTCAGAAACTGTGGCATTAAGCAGGGAGCCATAATTTCCTGTGCTAAGGCAATTCACTTTCAAAGGAAAATCGTGGATTTGAAATGGACTCACTATGTCTGCAGTATTGCTTCTGGATCCTCAATATGTCTGATGTGCTGTTGCATGGAGGAGTACAGAGCTCATGCACATTTTCATCTAAAGGGATAAATTCATAAGTCATAGAAGCAGAATTAGGCCATTCGGTCCATTGAGCTCACACCGCCATTTAATCATGGCCGATCTATCTTTCCCTCTCCACCCCATTCTCCTGCCTTCTCGCCATAACCTCTGATACCGTTCATAATCACGAACCTGTCAATGTCTGCTTTATAAATACCTAATCACTTGGCCTCCACAGCTGCCTATGGCAATTAACTCCAGATTCACTACCCTCTGATTAAATAAATTCCTTTTCATCTCCTTTCAAAAGGTACGTCGTTTAATTCTGAGACTATGACCTCTGGTCCTAGAATTTCCCACGAGTGGAAACATCCTCTCCACATCACTGTATCCAGGTCTTTCACTATTCGGTAAGTTTCAATGAGGTTGCCCCTCATCCTTCTAAACTCCAGCGAATACAGACCAGAGCTGTCAAACGCTCATCATACGTTAATCCAATCATCCCCAAGATCATTCTCATAAACTTCCTCTGGATCCTCTCTAACACCAGCACATCCCTCCTCAGATATGGGGCCCAAAACTGCTCACAATATTCCAAATGCGGTCTGGCCAGTTCCTTATAAAGCTTCAGCATTACATCCCTGTTTTTATATTCTAGTCCTCTTGAAATAAATGCTATAAATTTCATGGGCGGAAATCCGGGGGGGGGTTGGGGGGGGGACACATCCCTCCCATGTTTTGAGAGGTGGGGGACAATCCCCCCCCATATTTTTTAATCCGGATTTTGAAATCCGGTGAAAAAAATCTATTAAAATCTCTGCTTTCCGCAAGCAAGACAGTGGGGGTGTCACTGTTTTGCGCTTGTTAAATGTCTCTATTAACATTGCATTAACACAATGTGTCACCAATTGTGTTTTGACCTTCCAGTATTACTGAAGGTATTCACGGAGAATTTCTTATAGCTGTCTGATGCGGGTACAATTAACATTTGAACTAATTGGATGTATTGGTGGATGAGAAAGATTTAAACGGGTATCGGATTTAAACGGGTCAGGTCATTAAGGGCTCCGGTCGAATGGGTTTCCTGGCTGGCTTGCAGGTAAGTCTCATTCACGTTCACTCACGTTATTTTGTATTTTTGTCCCATCTCTCTCTCTTTCTCCTCCAAGGTTGCTTCTTCTGTTTGCCTTTATTTACTTCAGTTTTATTTGTTTAAGTGATATTTATCACATTGTAGCTTTTGAAAGATTCAAGCGGGTATCAGACGCTTTCTAAGGGCTGAATCGGCCTGTTCGCAGGGCCTTTCATCGCCCAGCATGGCTTAAAATCAAACTGCAGCATCGAGGCGATTGAGTCTCCCGATGTTGAAGCCCCTGCCGGCCGATTTTAAACCGCGCCGGACGATGAAAGGTCCCGCGAACGGGCCGATTCAAGCCCCATGATTCGGGGCGGACGAAGATGCTGTTGCTGGAGTTCAGAGTCGGTCATCAACCAGGTCAGCTCCCGATGTTACCATCCACAGGGCCCACGTCCGAAGCCTCCGAAGCCTCGCTCGTGTGTGTATGTGTGTGTGTGTGTGTGTGTGTGTGTGTGTGTGTGTGTGTGTGTGTGTGTGTGTGTGTGTGTGTGTGTGTGTGTGTGTGTGTGTGTGTGTGTGTGTGTGTGTGTGTGTGTGTGTGCGTGGCCACCAAGAAGCTGCGCCCCCAAATTGTGTCCCCCTCATGCTTTTATAGCGATTTCCGTCCCCTGCTTCTGCAGACTCCCTGCTTCCTCTGCACTACCTGCCCCTCCACCTATCTTCGTATCATTCACAAATTTGGCCACAATGTCTTCAATTCCAAATCATTGACATACAACGTGAAAAGTACCGACACTGCCCCCTGCACAACACCAATAGCCACTGGCGGACAACCAGAAAAAGACCCTTTATTCACACTCTTTGCCTTCTGCATTCAGCCAACCTATTTATGCTAATATCTTCCCTCTAATAGCATGGGCATTCATCTAGTTTAGCAGCCTCACATGTGGGCATTTTATCAAAGGCCTGGAAATCCAAGTAAACAACATCCACTAACTCTCTTTTGTCTATCCTGCTATTTATTTCCTCAAAGAATTCCAACAGATATCTCAGGCAAGGTGCATATGAATGCATCTTCCAGTACTTCAGGCCAGGGGCAGTAAACCATATATCAGAATCAGAATCAGAATCAGATTTTATTCGCCAAGTATGTTTTGCAACATACAAGGAATTTCACTGGCCAGGCCAGTCATACAATTAAAAGCAACAGACTCAAAAACACATTTTAACATGAACATCCACCACAGTGACTCCCACACATTCCTCACTGTGATGGAAGGCGAAATAAAGTTCAAGTCCTTCCCTTGTGTTCTTCTTTGGTTGGGGGCCTCGAGCCCCCATTAACGGGATGATCTTGACTCCCATAACCAGTGGCGTTCGGGCCCTCTGCGTCGAGGCATACAGCTCCCGCATCGGGGGGTTGTCAGCTCCCCGCGCCGAGCGATCAAACCTCGCGTCGGGTCTGGTCGAGCCTTCCGCAGCGTTGGAGCTTCCGACTTGCCTCTCCCGAGACTGTGAGCCCATGATGGTAAGTCCGCAGGCTGCGGTGGGAACGATCCCAGGCAAGGGACCCGCTCCGATGTTAAGTCCGCGCCCCGCGGTGGGGCTCACGGCACTTCGAGGCGGCTCCCAGCTCCAGCGATGGTAGGCCGCAGAGCCCGGAGAATGTGATCTGAAAAATGATCACATCTCCGTGAAGGTAAGAGCTTGAAAAAAAGTTTCCACCGATCCCACCCCCCCTCCCCCCACATAAAACAAACCGAAGTACATTAAATCAAACTTTTAACAAACACTAAAAATAACAAAAGATGAAAAAAAGGAACAGACTGCCGGCAGGGCTGGCCATCTCCCCAGCGCCCCTGGTGGTCTTTAATTCCCCATAATTCCCCATCAAACCTGGATTCAGTGGAGGTTCCCACTCTTCCCTGCCTTAATCATGTGTTGCATAGAATTTCTTGCTGAATTCATTAGGAAGGACAGAGATATGAGTGATGCCAATGGCAGGTAGTGAGACCCTCAGATAAAAACCTCCCTGTATGTGGATGATCACAATCTTCTGCTCGGATTAGATTGATTTGGCAGATTGATTAGCATCCGTGACCAGTCTGAGCAGGCCTTTTGGGCTAGAGTCAACTGCAGGAAGAGTGAAGCCATGTTTTTTGGAATCTTTGGTTACTACCTGAAGGTGCTGGGGATCAGATTCAGAAGAGCCAGGACATGCAGCAACAATTGACTAGAATGGAAAGGTGAGATCCAACTATATTTGGGAACTTGGGAATGGCAATCCCTCTTGATGGCAGACATGACCCTGGCCATTGGTGCTTGCTGCTCTTGGAGTTGCTATATCTGGTGCAGGGGTAACACATACCTCACTCCACTGCCATGGCAGTGACGCGACCCATCTTCAGTTTCATCAGAGAACAAGGTGAAATGGATCTGATGGATACATGGCACTATTCTCTGTAGAATGGGCGAATGCATACCCAATATCACCTTTGTGTGAGGTTGAACCTGTGTGTAGAACTGTACTGTGTAAGCACTATGTGCTGAGGTTCTATCGGTTCCCTGGTGTTGCAAAGGATGGGCCTCACCTTGTTGTGCAATGTTCCACTCAGTTGAAATTTGCCAGACTCTATCTTTCATGGGAAAGTTATTTCATAAAAGGACCTTTGACCTTATCCATCAGGCACGGAATGTCCTGCGGTTTTGTGGAAAAAGCACGCTATGGATGTTGTGGAATGGTTTCCCCAGCAGACTGTCAAACCATTTGGCAGACTGCTTCATCATCAGAACTCACCAACGAGCATGACCTCACTGGACGCAGTGAGAAATTTACCTCCAGTGAGATACTTCCTAAACGGTCAGAGTCCCACTCTGATGCAAACTGCCCTCAAGATGGCCATGATTAAGATGAAACAATCGTGCACCTCTTTGTGCACAGTGCATTTTCAAAGAAGTCAAGTCAAGTCAAGTCACATTTATTTATATAGCACATTTAAAAAACAACTCATGTTGGCCAAAGTGCTTTACATTTGGTATAAGAATAGTATAAACAAACAAACTACATACATATATACATATAGCCCTCGCTCAGAGGACGTCAAGAAAGGCTTGGGAGTATAGATAAGTTTTTAGTCTTGACTTAAAGGAGTCGATGGAGGGGGCAGTTCTGATGGGAAGGGGGATGCTGTTCCTCAGTCTAGGAGCTGCAACCGCAAAGGCGCGGTCGCCCCTGAGCTTATGCCTAGACCGCGGGATATTCAGCAACCCCAAGTCGGCCGATCTGAGGGACCTGGAGGTGGAGTGGTGGGTAAGAAGACTTTTGATGCAGGTGGCAAACAACTGAAGAAGGTTCTGAGGAGGAGCCCGATAGCCAAGGAGTTGTGCTGGAAATGGCTACAAAAGGAGGAAAGAAAGAGCTGGAGGTAAAGGAAATGTTTGTAGAAATTACTACTACAATTAAGAGTATGGAGAATAATATGGAAATATTTTCTCATAAAATTGATGGTGCCTGTGATGAGTTAAAGGAGCTGAAGAAGCAACATAATGAGTTTGATAAAAAACGTAACTCAGAAATTGTTAGAGTCGAAAAGGATTATAATAAGAAGCTTTCTGGTGTAAATGTTAAGATGGACAACATTGACGAGAGAATGGAAGAGATGGAAAGTGATATGAAAGAGATGATCATGGAAATAAACAGTCTGAAAAAATCAAAGAAAGATGAAGCAGAAAAGCTGGCAAGAATGACTGACAAATGTTTGGACTTGGAAGCGAGAGCGAGAAGGCAGAATTTGAGAATCGTTGGAGTAAGAGAAGGACGAGAAGAACATGTATCTCAAACACGTACTTTCGTTACTGAATTACTCAAAGAGGTTCTTAAACTGCCGGGAGAACTAAGAATAGATACTGTTCAACGAGTTGGACGTGTCTCAAGAGGCATAAATGCTGCTCCAAGACAGATAATTGTGAAATTTCTTGATATTTCTTCAGTGGAAACTATACTCAAGAAGATTGTTCATGGTGAAAATTTGATATATCGTGGGGAAAAGATCCGATTTTTCCGTGATTATCCTCCAGAGATTGTCCAGAGAATGAACCTGTTTACACCGACAAGAAACATATTGAGGGGTATTTCTAAAGTCAGATATGGTATTGTTTTTCCTGCAAAAATGAAAATTACTTATAAGGAAATTGATCGCTCATTTACGGACCCAGAAAAAGCATTTAAATATGCAGAAGATATCATGAGGAAAGCATCGGAAACATCGGATGAAGACGACTAAAGGAATGAACAAGGAACATTTTAATTTCTAAGATGGAGCTGGAACTGGCGGATTTCTCAGACAGTTACTGAGCTTATCTGTCTGGAATGTATTGGAGAATATTGTTTAACCTTGAATGAAAAGCTCTCGTACAAAGAACGAGATAACATGAGTATTTAACTATTATATGCTAATTACAATTAACTAACTAACTTTAACAAAACTAATGACTTGTGAGTGTGTGTAGTAAATATGAATAATCATGAATAAACCATTGCTTATAAATTGTAATTAACCAAAATGTCTATAACATTACTAACATTTTTTTTCTTTCTTTTTGAGTGGGAACGCAACATAAACTTGGAAAAAATCCAGGAATGAGGTTAACCCCTCGGTACCTGCTTGTAGGGTAGCCGGCTAGATAAATTGGTACAGTACAAATACTTATAGAAATGAGAATAGGTTGTGGTTTATATTTGGATTTGGGGTTTAATTACATTAATTTTTTCTTTTTTTTTAACTCTTTAATATTTTATCTTTGCATATTTTTGTTATTATTATTATTATTATTATTATTACTAAAAAAAAATTTTAATTATTTTTTTTGGGGGCATTTTACTAACGCTAGTTTGATAAAGTTATACAAGAATAAACAAGATATGAGACGGTTTGTAGGTATTTTTTTTACGAGGTGTTAATAAGGGATTGGGGCTCACTGTAAAATAACATCAACGGAAGTCTATAATTCTTACGCCACCTTAGGTGGCTATTTGTCGTTAAGGTACCTGCTTTTAGATACCTTAATTTCACTTTTTTTTTTAAATCACTTAATTAATTGTAAATCACAATTTTTCTTGCTTTATCTAAGGCACTTTTGGAGATGGAGATGTAATGTAAACTTAAAAATTTGGAATGACCACCCAACATCCAGAACACGGAGGTATTTGTTTGCACCATATGTTTCAAGAACATCACTTTGATATACAATGCAAGACGATAGGCAAATAAAGAATGGAGGAATCACATTCTGTAGTTGGAATATAAGGGGTGCCAATGAACCAATAAAGAGGGGTAAAATTTTTGCTCATCTAAAATCTTTGAAAAGCGACATAATCTACTTGCAAGAAACTCACATGAAACAGGAAACACGAATGAGATTAAAGGCGAAGTGGATGGGCCAAACATATTATTCGTCATTTACTTCTAAATCTAGAGGTACGGCTATTCTTATTCGAAAAGGTATACCGTTCAAATTAAAGAATACTATATCAGATAAAGAGGGAAGGTATATCATAGTTTCGGGAGAAATTTATGCTACCCCAATAACTATGGTAAATATTTACGCTCCGAATTTTGATAACCCTCAATTTTTTGAGAAAATTATAGATATAATACTGGAGTTTAATTATCAAAATGTCATAATAGGAGGGGATTTCAACTGTGTTTTAGATCCTTACTTAGACAAATCAGCAAAACAAACAAGGAGTAATACAAAATCTAAGACTAGTGAATTTCTAAATACATATATAAAAAATACTAACATAACAGATGTATGGAGATCTGCTAACCCAGCAGGAAGGGAATACTCGTTTTACTCTTCGGTACATAAAACATACTCAAGAATTGATTATTTTTTAGTGGATAGGAAATTAATGCCATATATAATTAACCCAACTTACCATATTAGTAGTATTTCTGATCACTCTCCATTGACTTTTTAAGTAAAATTTGAAGAAATGCCAGGAAAGAATTGTTTTTGGAGGTTTAACACATATATATTAAATGACTTACAGGGTTATCAATGTTTGAAACAACAAATGATATCATTTTTTGAGATAAATGATACACCAGGTACCTCACCTTCTTTAATATGGGAAACTTTTAAAGCATTTATTAGAGGAATTATAATTTCATATGAAATTTTTCAAAATAAGAAGAATAAAACAGAACAGATGCTGTTAGAACAAGAAATAAGACAGTTAGAGTTAGATAATGCTAAAGATCCCACTATAGATAAACATAATAAGATAATACTACTGAAATTTAAACTTAACCGAATTCTCTCGGCAAGAGTAATAAGATTATTCCAAATTACAAAACAGGAACATTTTGAGTTTGGTGACAAACCACATAAGCTGTTGGCGCGTCAATTGAAAAAACAGGAAAAGGAAAATACTATAAATAAAATTAAATCCGAGAATGGTGAATTACTAACACTACCTAAAGATATCAATAAAAGATTTGTTCAATTTTATCAAAATTTATACACATCAAAAACCAAAACAGAAGATAGTAAAATTACAAACTTTTTAGATAAATGTAATCTACCAAAACTTGACCTTTTGGAACAAGAAGAACTAGGAGCGCAAATTACAATCGAAGAAATAGGTGAAACAATAAAATTGCTGAAAAATGGTAAGACGAAAAAACACACAGATGTGACATATTGTGATTAAAAAAAATATATATAAATCAAATAAATTTACGGTGTCTAAAATTTCAACACCGTAGTGAGTGGCCCACTCGTCTGTGGGGTACGACATCCATAACGCTTCCGGCGTAGTTGGTATAAAGTTAGCCCCGCTGTATTTATTACCCAAAATCTATGGGGTCATTACCGTTTCCAATTCAGTTCTATTTCACCCAGTTACAATTTATATATATGTCAAATGTATTCGATTCCATATCCTACTCACTCTTTATCTCTTAACTATTTTAAAATGAATTTAGTATTGTTAAAGTGAGCGGTTTACTGAGTGGATTAATCGGAGTCAGGTTCCTGGAATTGTGCCAGGTGCCTGATCTCCTCTCCTCTCCACGAGCTGCGAACATAGGTGATAACTGCTGTCTGCGTTATGACGCAGGCACCACAGTTTTATCAGTTTCAAATATTATTTCTATATTAGTATTGTTAATTATTAATTATGATTAATTCTCAGCATTTTGTAAAACTATATAAGCCGTATATATTTTTCATATCAACCTCGAGTGTATATTATCTCTTAACTATTTTAAATTGATTTTAATATTGTTAAAAATGAGCTGTTCGCTGGAAGGGTTAACGGGAGTCTGGCTCCTGGAGTTATGCCAGGTACCCGGTCTCCCCCTCCCTCCACTCTCGAGCTGCATAGCACTTGCTGTTATCTGCTAAACAGAGCAGACTGCACATTTTTTATCTATTTCAATTGCTATTTCTATATTAGTATTGTTAATTGTTAATTATTATTAGTTCTCAGTTTTTTCAGTTTTTTATAAACAATATAAGCCATGTGATGTTTTTCACTCTCAGCCCAGCAGTTCGTCCCGTGTTATCAGGTTTTCCTCGTTTGAGCACGTAGTGTCCTTGAATTACATAGCACAATGTTCCAGCGAAGATAATAATGTCTAGCCACGTCTCACTAAGAATCTGTTGCTTGAAGTCAAATAAAAAATAAAAAATCAGTGTTCAGTTAATTCACTTTCCTTGTGATACTCTTGTTGGAAGAATAAGCAAGTTCGTTTGTTCCTGTCGTCTTGGTTTTCAATCTCCAGTTGATGCAGCCTTAGTCGCGATTTCTTGAGCGTATTTGAGAGATTCATCCGAATTAGTGAATGTTTTTGACACTCCCTCAAAGGTGATACGCATTCTAGCCGGATAAAACACTCCACACAAAACTCCCTTAACACCATAAAGAACTTCTCTGGTCTGAGAGAACTTTCTTCTCTTTTGCTCAATCTCATAAGGGTAGTCCCGTAGGAGTTTAATAGTATCACCTCTGTACATCATCTTCTCTCCGTGGTTGATTTTTTTCATCAGCGCTTCCATTGTTGAGATATCCCGAAGTTTAATTATGATCTGTCGTGGGTAGGCACGTTCTCCTTGAGATCTTGATTTAAATCTGGGGAGTCGATGTGCTACTTCAATTACAGGTACTTCTGGTAGCTTCAGTACGTGTTTAATTAGGTTGGCAGCGAACTCACAAACATTGTCCCCCTCAGCTCCCTCTTTTACACCACGTATTCTTATATTTTGGCGTCTTGAGCGAGCTTCTAGGTCAACACATTTATTCGAAACCTTTGTGACTTGGTTCTTGAGACTATCTATTTCTGACTTCATAGTCTGCATCTCTCCAGCCATCACTTCCACAACAGCTTCCAAATCATTCACTGCAGATGCATTTGCAGCCACAGTTTCGTGCACAGCCTCAAACATCTTTGTGGTCTCTTCTGCCACCTTTTCAATTTTTATCGATAGTCCTTTTTCCACACCTTCAATTCTTTTTTGGAGAGCCTCAATACCCTCAAGTATTTTATCATTACCGGCTATCAATTTACTGTTCCCAGCTTCCATATCATTTTTGATATCTCTTACCGAGTTTCTTAAGTCCTCCATTTCGGTTTTCTCTTTTGCAGATCGAGTAGCCATTCCAGAGACCTCTCCAGAGGTCAGTTCTGAAGTTTCTTGCTGTTCCAGAGTCTTCAGCAGATGTTTTGAGATTTTCCTCTGTGGGCTCTGACCTGGAGATGTACTTTTCATTTAAAATGACTTTCCCTCCGTTATAATCGCGGCGCTTACTGATGACGTCATCAGCACCGCGACATGAAGCTCCGGTAAGTTTTTAAAAACGGTCCCGACCTCCAGACCCGATTTTAACGCGAAAAATCGCGATTTTTTCAGCGGAGCTAAAAAGTTTGCGACTGCTAGCAGAGCATGTCGCAACCGGAAGTCTATAATAGAAATACTCCCAAAATAACCAGAGTCCGGAGGTATGAACGCACCACAATAATTAAGGTCATTAAAACTGGTAAAAATGCATGACGACAATCAAAAGAAAATAGGAGGAATCACATTATGTAGTTGGAATATAAGGGGGATTAATGAACCTATTAAAAGGGGCAAGATACTAGCTCAGTTGAAATCATACAACACGGACATTGCGTTTCTACAGGAAACACATCTTAAACAGCAAGATCAGACAAGACTGAGGGCGAACTGGATAGGCCAAACATTTCACTCTTCATTTACCTCCAAATCTAGAGGTACTGCAATTATTATTCGTAAAGGAATTCCATTTAAATCAAAGAACACTATTTTAGATAAGGAAGGGAGATATCTTATAGTAGCAGGGGAGATCAATAATATGCCAATTACGCTGGTAAACATATATGCGCCCAACTTTGATAACCCTCAATTTTTTAATAAAATTCTGAATATAATTGCAGAATCTAATTATCAAAATGTTATAATCGGAGGAGATTTTAATTGTGTTTTAGATCCTTATTTAGATAAATCGATGCAAAAACAAAAAGGTCAGACGAAATCTAAAACCAGTGAACTCTTACACACATATATGGAAAACACAAATATAACAGATGTATGGAGGATTGCAAACCCGACGGGAAGGGATTACTCGTTTTATTCAATGGTGCATAAAACATATTCACGGATAGACTATTTTCTTGTGGATACAAAATTAATTTCGCAATCTCTGAATCCTAAATATCATATTAATGCGATCTCAGATCATTCTCCGTTAACTTTTGTTCTAAAACTAGAAGGAATGTCTATGAATAAACCGTTCTGGAGGTTTAACTCACAAATTTTAAAAGACCCTCAAGGGAGTATCTATCTAAAAAAACAGATGGATCTATTTTTTGAGTTAAATGATACACCAGAGATATCCCCCACGTTATTATGGGAATCCTTCAAAGCATTTATAAGAGGAGTCATTATTTCATTTCAAGCTTATCAAAATAAAAAGAATAAGAATGAACAAAGACACTTAGAAGATCAAATAAAACAGTTAGATATAGATAATGCTAAAGACCCAACTATGGATAAACATAATAAAATACTACTACTGAAATTTCAGTTAAATAAATTACTGTCAGAGAAAGTTATAACATTATTTCAAATCACAAAACAAGAACACTTCGAATTCGGGGACAAACCCCACAAACTTCTAGCACGACAACTTAAAAAACGGGAAAAAGAGAATGCAATATTAAAGATTAAATCAGATAGAGGGGAAGTATTAACACTACCCAAGGATATTAATAAAAGATTTGCTCAATTTTACCAGAATCTATACACATCTAAAACGTCAATAGACAATAATAAAATCTCAGAATTTTTAGATAATTGTAATCTACCACAATTAGAACGCAGGGAACAAGAGGAACTGGGAGCACAAATTACTTCTAAGGAGATAGAAGACACAATAAAAACACTAAAAAATGGAAAAACACCAGGACCAGACGGATTCAGTAATGAATTTTATAAATCTTTTTATGATATAGTTACTCCACGATTACAAAAAATGTATACATATGCTTATAAAGAGCAAAACCTACCTGAAACACTAGCGGAATCAACGATCATATTAATACTTAAAAAAGATAAAAATATAGAAGAACCAGGATCATATAGAGCTATTGCTTTGTTAAATACGGATCAGAAAATAATAGCAAAAACATTAGCCAATAGATTAAGCAAGTATGTTAGTAGACTAATACATGAGGATCAAACAGGATTTATACCTAAGAGACACTCATTTAATAATTTGAGACGTTTGCTTAACATAATGCATTCACATAAATCTGATGACCAAGAGTTAGCTATCATCTCACTGGACGCAGAAAAAGCGTTTGATCAAGTAGAATGGGACTATATGATCAAAGTATTGCAAAAATTCCAATTGGGAGAAAACTTTATTGCATGGATAAAACTACTATATAACAAACCTACGGCTAGAATACTAACTAATAATATATTATCTTCAAAATTCGAATTATCTAGGGGCAACAGACAAGGATGTTCACTATCACCGCTGTTATTTGCTTTGGTAATTGAACCCCTTGCTGAAAAAATAAGAACACACTCGAATATTCACGGTTATAACACAAAATATTCAAACAACAAACTATCCCTATATGCTGATGATGTACTACTGTACATCACAAAACCACAAATTAGTATACCAAATATATTAAACTTAATTGAGGACTTTGGATCCTTTTCAGGATATAGAATAAATTGGAACAAAAGTGAAATTATGTCGATTAAACCAAAAGACTCAACACATCTCAGGAAATTCCCTTTTAAAATAGCTATGGAAAAATTCAAATATTTAGGAATTGAGATCACTAGAAATTACCATGATATGTTTAAAGCTAATTATAATCCCCTACTTAAGAAATTAAATAATTTGATTAAATTTTGGAAAACACTTCCGATGTCCTTAATAGGTAGGATAAATGCTATAAAAATGATTTTCTTACCACAAATCCTTTACCTATTTCAATCAATACCTATATATCTCCCAAAAAAGTTTTTCAAAAAACTGGACTCAGACATTACAAATTTTATATGGGATTACAAATCCCACAGAATACAAAGAACACACCTTAACAAACGAAAAGAGTTGGGGGGTCTAGCGCTCCCTAACTTTATGTATTATAACTGGGCAGTAAATATTAAAAATATGATTCACCTGCTGGACAATTCTGCCCAGCAGGTGGACTGGATTATAATGCAAAAAGGGGATTGCTCCCCGAATAATATAGGAGCGATTATTCTCTCTCCAATAAATTTGAATAATAAAAATTATAATAAAAATCCAATTATATATAGCACTATTAGAACATGGAAGCAAATAAAACAGAATCTAAAATTAAGAAACCTATCTCTCTTAATACCAATAGTCAATAACCCATCGTTTAAACCTTCAATCATAGATAAAGCATTTATACAATGGGAAAGAATGGGAATCAAAACGCTCGAAGATCTGTATGAATTAGAAAAATTACTATCATTCCAACAACTACAACTGAAATATAATTTGAAAAATAATCAATATTTTAAATATCTACAAATCTGTGACTATTTGAAAACACACACAAAAGATTATTATAATATGCCTTCCGACTTACTAGATGAAGCAATGAAGACAAAGGCGGAATCAGTTAATTTAATATCATACTTATATAATATCATCTTAAACATAGAAATACCCACAACAGATGGAATTAGAAGAGATTGGGAACAAGATCTAGGTATAAAAATTTCAAAAGAGAGTTGGGATAATCATTTATTACAGGTGCATAAATGCTCGATCAACGTACGACATACGCTTATCCAATTTAAAACATTACATAGATTATATTATTCAAAAACCAAACTAAATAAAATCTTTCCTAACGTCTCACCAATCTGTGATAAATGTATATGTCAAGAAGCTACCATAGCACATTCTTTTGTTTTTTGTACAAAAATCCAAAAATTCTGGTTTGAAATATTTGATATTTTTTCAAAATTAATCAAAATAAAACTGGTACCAAAACCAGAATGGATTATTTTTGGAATATCGGAAGGTATTCCTGAATTAAACGTGTATCAGAAGAATTTACTCAATTATGGGCTAATAATGGGAAAAAAGCTTATACTTAAATTCTGGAAAAATGCGCCCACACCAACAATAAAAATGTGGACATCAAATATGTTGGAAACATTACATCTGGAAGAGATGAGATTCCTCCTAGTAGGCAAAGTAGACCAATTTCAAAAGACGTGGTCTACGTTTTTGGACCTATTACAAGCATGAGGTGCAATAGTAATTTAGAAAAACAAATAAATAAATAAAAGGTATCTGGACCTGGTAATGGGAGGTAAAACAAAAACAGACTTGGTTGGTAGTTCCTTCTCTATGAAGTATGTTATAAGAGTTATAATAGAGCGATTGTTCCTTCTTTCTTTCTCTTTCTTTTCTAGGGTCTATTTTCTAACTTTACTTCCTTCTCTAACTTCTTTTCTAAGGGGCTTTCTTTTCCCAACACTCTTTTGCACTTCACAACCTTTGCGCACTTTCTTCACTTTTCTTACTTCTTTCTTTTTCTTTCTTAAAGTTTAAAAAAGTGAAGCGGTACAAAAAATGTATTAATATATACGTGTTGTACATTACTGTAATCTACCGTACTTCTATTAAAAAAATTATTAAAAAAAAAAAAAAAGAAAAATGGTAAGACACCGGGACCAGATGGTTTTAGTAATGAATTTTATAAAAAGTTTCATGAGATAACGACCCCCTATCTATTTAATTTATATACTCACGTTTTTAAAGAAAATAAATTACCTGAAACATTAGCAGAATCAACTATTACGCTTATTCCAAAGAAAGATAAAGATCTAGTGGAACCGGGCTCTTATAGAGCTATATCACTTTTAAATACCGACCAGAAAATTCTAGCAAAGACTTTAGCTAGAAGACTAAGCAAATATATTAGTAAATTGATAAACCCTGATCAAACGGGGTTTATACCCAAAAGATATTCATTTAATAATTTGAGACGCCTGTTTAATATAATGTACTCACATAAAAAGGAAGAAAGCATTTCATCAGGTAGAATGGCAGTATTTATACATAGTATTACAAAAATTTAATATGGGAGAGAATTTTATTGCATGGGTGAAATTATTATATGATAAACCGATGGCAAGAATATTAACTAACAGCATGTTATCTCAAAAATTTCAATTATCAAGGGGTAATAGGCAGGGATGTGCTTTATCACCCCTGCTATTTGCCCTTATGATAGAACCTCTGGCTGAAAGTATAAGAAGCCATCCGAATATTCAGGGTTATAATACTAGGGACTCAAATAATAAAATTTCATTGTATGCAGACGATATTTTGTTATATATAACAAATTCACAAACGAGCATACCAAATTTATTAAATTTAATAGAGGAATTTGGGTCCTTTTCAGGATATAGAATAAACTGGAACAAAAGTGAAATTATGACGTTAAAACCTCAAGAATCCACACACTTATTGAAATTCCCCTTTAAAATAGCAACAGAAAAATTCAAATATCTGGGTATACAGATTACTAGAAAACATAAAGCTTTATTCAATGCTAATTTTATACCCTTAATAAATAAACTTAATATAATGATAAATTTTTGGAAAACACTCCCTTTATCATTAATAGGCAGAATAAATGCTATTAAAATGAGCTTCCTACCACAGTTATTATACCTATTTCAATCTATACCAGTATATGTACCAAAATATTTTTTTTCTAAACTGAACGCTAATATTACTAATTTTGTTTGGGATTACAAATCACATAGAATTAAAAAAGAACACTTATGTAAACCAAAAGATGTCGGGGGACTTTCACTCACTAATTTTTTGTATTACTATTGGGCAATACATATTAAGAATATAATTTACTGGTTGGATAGTTCAACTCAACAGACATAATGGATAAAAATGGAGAAAGAGGATTGTTATCCTTGTAATATAGGAACAATCCTCTACTCCCCGAAAAAAATGAACAATACAATATATAAGAAAAACCCAATTATACAAGATACAATAAGAATATGGAAACAAATAAAATTATCCTTAAAATTAAGAAACCTATCATTGTTAACACCGATAGCGAATAATCCTTTATTTAAACCATCTATGATGGATAAAATATATAATCAATGGGAAAGTTTAGGAGTTAAAAGGATCGGGGATATGTATGAAATGGGAGATTTATTATCATTTCAACAATTACAATTAAAATTTAAACTGAAAAACACTCATTATTTTAAATATTTTCAGATTTGTAATTTTTTGAAGACATACATACAGGGATATCAAAAAATAACTCCTGATTTACTAGAAGAAGTAATGAATATAAAAGCTGATACACAAAAATTAATATCATATTTATATAATAATATCTTAAATATAGATTTACCTGTGACCGAGGTAATTAGAGAAGAGTGGGAACGGGAATTATTGATAACAATTACTAAGGCTACATGGGAAAAGTATTTGACATACATTCACAAGTGTTCGATTAACGCAAGACATAATCTAATCCAATTTAAAATTTTACATAGATTATATTACTCAAAAACAAGATTAAATAAATTTTATCTAAATATATCGCCCATTTGCGATAAATGTTTAGCCCAAGAAGCAACTACAACACACTCTTTTGTTTCTTGTATAAAACCTCATGGATTTTGGAGTGATATTTTCGAAATATTTACAAAACTATTTAAGACAAAAATGGAACCCAATAATGAATTGATTATATTTGGGGTAATGGAAGACGGGAACAAATTGAGCTCATCTCAAAAGTCAATTTTTAATTATGGTTTAATAATAGCAAAAAAATTAATATTGACATTTTGGAAAAATACACCAATACCAACGCTCAAAATGTGGATTGCAAGTATGTTGGATACCGCACATCTTGAGGAAATGCGATTCCTCCTAATAGATAAATTTGACCAATTCATAACGAGTTGGTCTCCATTTGTTGTCTTTTTGGAAACGTATGGTGCAAAACAGGTGTAAAAGCTAATCCGTGACTGCGGATGGTCAAGATTATAAATGATCTCCTTCTATTTTCTTTTCTTCTCTTCTTTTCTTTTATTCTCTTTCTTCTATTTTCTATGTCTCAACTTTCTTTTTTCATTCTTTATTTTTCTTTTTCACACACTATATATCTCACATTTTTCTATTTTTCATTATCTAACTTTTTTCTTTTTCTTCTTTATTTCAAAAAAAAATTTAAATAAGAAGCTGTACATAAAAGGTATTATGAAAATATGATTGTATACAATTGTACTTACTTCTAAAAATTTTTTTTTTTTAAAGGAAGGAAGAGGCAGAGACAGTAGGCTTTGTGGGAGAGCTGGGAAGGGGGAGGGGAAGGAGGGAGAAAGCAAGGGCTATCTAAAATTAGAGGTCAATGTTCATACCGCTGAGGTGTAAACTACCTAAGCGAAATATGAGGTGCTGTTCCCAATCAGCAGATTAGCTGTGCTGCTGGAAGATCATCAATTTAGTGAAAGACGCTCCTTGGTCTGTCTAAAATCTGTTGATCTTGCGGCACGGTGAGATTTCCATGAGTAGATGCTGCCCCTGGCACTTTCCAAGCTGCGGCAGCATGTGCTAATGTGCTAAGGTGAAGTTTGGTGCAGTCCGTGGATAGACTTTGTTGGGATGGAATGCAATCTAAGATCCTGCTGCCACCAGATACTGAGGGACTAGGTCTTGTATTACAGCCCTGCAAACACTTGAAGTGTGTATTATGCAAAGAGACCTCACAACTGGCATTGGCATCTTGTACATAGAATGTACAAACTAGATGGCACTATAAATGCAAAGACTTGACACTATGAATGTAAAGATTGAATGACACAATGAATGTAGAGAAAACCATGCACTGTTTTGTATCGTGCACCATGTATCTGTTTTCTCCAGCTCTCCTTTGGTACCTGTCATAGGATAACTGGTCCCAGTCCATTTTAAGTAAAGTTCATTCCAACAGAAAAGCCTTCCCTTACCCGAGTAATAGTGCTAATATCTTATAAATCAAAATCCCTTCCCTCAGCACTTTAGCTCACTGATTCCTTTAAATGCCACAAAATATTTTATTGTTCATATGACAGTTACATTTACATAGATACATAGATACATAGAAAATAGGTGCAGGAGTAGGCCATTCGGCCCTTCGAGCCTGCACCGCCATTCAATATGATCATGGCTGATCATCCAACTCAGTATCCCGTACCTGCCTTCTCTCCATACCCCCTGATCCCTTTAGCCACAAGGGCCACATCTAACTCCCTCTTAAATATAGCCAATGAACTGGCCTCAACTACCCTCTGTGGCAGAGAGTTCCAGAGATTCACCACTCTCTGTGTGAAAAAGTTTTTTCTCATCTCGGTCTTAAAGGATTTCCCCCTTATCCTTAAGCTGTGACCCCTTGTCCTGGACTTCCCCAACATCGGGAACAATCTTCCTGCATCTAGCCTGTCCAACCCCATAAGAATTTTGTAAGTTTCCATAAGATCCTCTCTCAATCTCCTAAATTCTAGCGAGTATAAGTCGAGTCTACCCAGTCTTTCTTCATATGAAAGTCTTGACATCCCAGGAATCAGTCTGGTGAACCTTCTGTGCACTCCCTCAATGGCAATAATGTTCTTCCTCAGATTTGGAGATGAAAACTGTACGCAATACTCCAGGTGTGGTCTCACCAAGACCCTGTACAACTGCAGTAGAACCTCCCTGCTCCTATACTCAAATCCTTTTGCTATGAAAGCTAACATACCATTCGCTTTATTCACTGCCTGCTGCACCTGCATGCCTACTTTCAATGACTGGTGTACCATGACACCCAGGTCTCGCTGCATCTCCCCTTTTCCTAATCGGCCACCATTTTGATAATAGTCTGCTTTCCTGTTTTTGCCACCAAAGTGGATAACTTCACATTTATCCACATTATACTGCATCTGCAAAACATTTGCCCACTCACCCAGCCTATCCAAGTCACCTTGCAGTCTCCTAGCATCCTCCTCACAGCTAACACTGCCCCCCAGCTTAGTGTCATCGGCAAACTTGGAGATGTTGCCTTCAATTCCCTCATCCAGTTCATTAATATAAATTGTAAATAGCTGGGGTCCCAGCACTGAGCCTTGCGGCACCCCACTAGTCACTGCCTGCCATTGTGAAAAGGACCCGTTTACTCCTACTCTTTGCTTCCTGTTTGCCAGCCAGTTCTCTATCCACATCAATACTGAACCCCCAATACTGTGTGCTTTAAGTTTGTATGCTAATCTCTTATGTGGGACCTTGTCGAAAGCCTTCTGAAAGTCCAGATACAACACATCCACTGGTTCTCCCCTATCCACTCTACTAGTTACATCCTTGAAAAATTCTATAAGGTTCGTCAGACATGATTTACCTTTCGTAAATCCATGCTGAATTTGTCCAATGATTTCACCACTTTCCAAGTGTGCTGCTATCCCATCACCAGTTCCCGACTAACCTGGATTTCACTCAGTTCCTCCATCTCCTTTGACCCGCGGTCCCCTGCTATTTCCGGCAGATTATTTATGTCTTCCTTAGTGAAGATGGAACTTTTAGTGAAGATAAAAACTTTTGCAGTCAGTTTTTATGTTCCCTGCCAGTTTTCTTTCATAATCTATTTTCCCTTTCCTAATTAAGCCATTTGTCCTCCTCTGCTGGTCTCTGAATTTCTCCCAGTCCTCTGGTATGCTGCTTTTTCTGGCTAATTTGTACTCATCATCTTTTGCTTTGATACTATCCCTGATTTCCCTTGTTATCCACGGATGCACTACCTTCCCTGATTTATTCTTTTGCCAAACTGGGATGAACAATTTTTGTAGTTCATCCATGCAGTCTTTAAATGCCTTCCATTGCATATCCACCGTTAACCCTTTTAGAACCAATTGCCAGTCAATCTTGGCCAATTCACGTCTCATACCCTCAAAGTTACCTTTCTTTAAGTTCAGAACCGTTGTTTCTGAATTAACAATGTCACTCTCCATCCTAATGAAGAACTCAACCATATTATGGTCACTCTTGCCCAAGGGGGCTCGCACAACAAGACTGCTAACTAACCCTTTCTCATTACTCAATACCCAGTCTAGAATAGCCTGCTCTCTCGTTCCTCTTCCTCAGCACCCCTGCCAATTTGATTCACCCAATCTATATGTAGATTGAAGTCACCCATTATAACTGTTTTGCCTTTGTTGCATGCATTTCTAATTTCCTGTTTGATGCCATCCCCAACTTCACTACTACTGCTAGGTGGCCTGTACACAACACCCACCAGCGTTTTCTGCCCCTTAGTGTTTCGCAGCTCTACCCATACCGATTCCACATCCTCCAAGCGAATGTCCTTCCTTTCCACTGCGTTAATCTCCTCTCTAACCAGCAACTCTACCCCACCTCCTTTTCCTTTCTCTCTATCCCTCCTGAATATTGAATATCCCAGGATGTTCAGCTCCCAGCCTTGGTCACCCTGGAGCCATGTCTCCGTGATCCCAACTATATCATAATCATTAATAGCTATCTGCACATTCAACTCATCCACCTTATTACGAATGCTCCTTGCATTGAGACACAAAGCCTTCAGGCTTGTTTTTACAACGCTCTTACCCCTTATACAATTATGTTGAAAAGTGACCCTTTTTGATTTTTGCCCTGGATTTGTCTGCCCTGGATTTGATGTCTTACTGCAAAGAATATATATTTTTACTAGACTAAGTGGGACCCGTCGGGTCCCAGGTTCACACGGGAGGGCTGGTCCCCCAATGCAATATTCCACCTCTCCACCAATTCCAATATTGGTTGCCAGTGGGGGGGGGGGCTTCTGCAGCGCTAGCACGGATGTTGTGGGTCAAGTCAAGCACAGTGAGTGCAGGGCCAACAATCCATTTCAATCCATTTCATGTCAAGTCAATCCATTTCAAGTCAAGTCAAGCACAGGGTAGGTGGGGCCAGCCAACAATACAATCCATTTGCTTTCATTTCAGGTGAGCTCAAGCAAAGCAAAGGCAAAGGAAAAGCATAGGGCAGGCCAAACAACTCATTTACATTAAGGGCTAACAGATCATTTATTGCAGGCACATTAAGGGTTAACAAATCATCATTAATTGCGTGCACATTTCTGGCTAACAAATTATTTATTGCAAGCACATTAAGGGTTAACAAATCATCATTCATTGCAAGCACATTGCTGGCTAACAAATCATTTAATGCAAGCACATAAAGGGTTAACCACATAAAGCACATAACCACATAAAGCACATAACCACATAAACCACATAAAGGGTAGACTCACAGTTCAGTAGACTCACAGTTCTGTAGACTCACAGCAGAATCACAGTTGTGGCCTCTCCCTCACGATCTTTCAGAGTGACAGACTCAGGCCCAGGCATCCGGGGTTGTATTGTCCTGCCCCCCCCCAGAAGGGGTGTTACCTTCATCGGTGATTGACAGGTGAGAGGACCAATCAGCTGCTCTCAAGATTTTTTAAACATTCATAACTTTTTTATTTTTCATCGATCGGAAAAATCCTCGGGGCTGCCTCAGCGGAGAAGGACTGTGAGTAAGATGGCCAAAAATCATATATGGTATCATTTTTTCTAAAATCAATATACAGCACAGACAGGAAGTGGTCAAGATGTTGGTCAAAAATGTTGTACTTTTAGTAATTTATTCCATTCTTCTTTATCATCCCTTTTCTTCCCTTTCTGTTATTCTCTTATTTTCTACCTATATAACAAAATATATATATACTAGAAGCAGAGTTAATATCAATCGATAATATTAGTAATGTAGGAATGATATACATGAAATGTTTTCAATATGATATGTACCTGCCTCTAATAAAAATATTATTATAAAAATTAAAAAAAAGGAAGTGGTCAAGATGAGACTTTTAGTTATATAGATATCATGCTGTGAAGAAGTTATACATGTTTATGTTTCTAATAATTTATAAGATTATATATATAAAATTAAACAATGTATCTCATTATATACATATCTAGGGAGCATAAAGTGCTGCTGTATCAAAGAACAACATTTTACCTGAGGCATTCGAGGCAAAGCCTTCAAACATTCTTCATTCCAGAACCTGGTCAGAAATAACAAAATAAGGTATATTTTAGAGTTGGCTCATTCGTATTTCTGCTTTTGTTGAAGAATTAGCTTAATTGTGCATAAATACCCATTGCCTTTATGAATTACAATAAAGTATCACTTTTATCCCTACTATACCCCTATTCTAGTTCTATACCCTGAGGGGATGTTACAGCTTTGTTCATACTTCTTACTCTACTTTCTCATTAAGTTAAACATAATTTACATGAAATAATAATAATAATAATAATAGATTTTATTTATATAGCACTTTTCAGGACTCAAAGTCACATCCAAATACAGTATATCTAAGCAAATGGAAGGCTCTGTCTGATACCATTATAAGCAGCTGCTGTGTGAAGCTTTAACTTCATTTTCACTAGTAAATGCCAGTGATTCTGAACGCCTGTGTTAGGAAATTGCAAAACACTAAATAACACTGTTAAGAAAATTTACGTTAAACACATATCAATGTTTTTATCCAGAATCAGTATTTTAAAAACACTGCCTTTCCATTTTTGCCTCTCCTTCAGAGTTTATCAGGCAATTATCAGATGTAACTTGGCTCTCTGACGTTATATCTGGGTAACTTTGTGTGTGAATCCAGATGGTGAGTCCTGGCAGAGCATCAGATCCAAATCCTAACCTACTCCTCTGATGCCCACACAGGTATACTTTCTGGCAAGAATTGTTCAATAACACTAAGGAACAAGAAATCAGTCTAAATTGATCTACTTTTATTCCAGCATTTTTGTCTACCCTCGATTTTTCCAGCATCTGCAGTTCGTTCTTAAATACTTTCTTAAATACTGACCGACATCCACTATAAACCCACCGACTCCCATGGCTAGCTGGACCACACTTCTTCCCACCCTGCTTCCTGTAAGGACTCCATCCCCTCCTCCCAATTCCTCCATTTACACCGCATCTGCACCCAGGATGAGGTGTTCCATACCAGGGCATCGGAGATGTCCTCATTCTTTAGGGAATGGGGGTTCCCCTCTTCCACTCCCCCTCCTATTCCGAATCCGAACTTTCTGTCCTGGGCCTCCTCCATGGCCAGAGTGAGGACCACCGTAAATTGGAGGAGCAGCACCTCATATTTCGCTTGGGCAGTTTGCACCCCAGCGGTATGAACATTGACTTCTCTAATTTCAGGTAGTCCCTACTTTCTCCTCCCCTTCTCTGCTCTCCCTCAGCCCATTGGCTCCACCTCTTCCTTTCTTCTTCCCGCCCCCCCCCCCCACCCTCACATCAGTCTGAAGAAGGGTTTCGACCCGAAATGTTGCCTATTTCCTTCGCTCCATATATGCTGCCTCACCCGTTGTGTTTCTCCAGCATTTTTGTCTACCTTAAATACTTTTATTCCTTGGTTTGAAATATCGTCAATGCCTCCATCTTTGGTCCATTTGGGATTAACTAATTTATCAGAATTCCGGGCTCTAACCTGGCATCTTATTTACCTGCTTAGGTCAGTACAAATGCAATTGATGTATTTAACCAATGAGCGATCTAGTGCCTTCAGAGCTGTCTGAAATGACATTAATTTGCAGTAACCATCATTGCGGTAGCTATCATTGGCAGTCATTTTGTTATTGTTTGAAGGAGTGAGTGTTATTTATGAGGAGGAACAAAAAGTGCTGGCCAGAAATTATGTAATCAAACCTGTGGTAATCAAACCTTGGGAAATATTAATGATTAATATATGAATATAACCTGATTTTAGTTACATTGTGCAGCAGGTATTCAGTTAAACACTTGATACTGGGAGCTCATCCAGGATGAGAAGAAAGATTGGGTATAAAGATGAAGTTAAAGGGGAAGTGAGTACAGGAAAAGTTACAAAAGACCCGAATTAATGGGAAGGAAAGTTAGAGAAGGGATAAGAGAATAAGGTCAGGGCCAATAGTGTGAGAGGGGAGGCGAATACCAAAGTTTAAGTGTTGTATATGAATGCGCAAAGTATAAGAAATAAAGTGGATGAGCTTGAGTCTCCGTTAGAAATTGGCAAGTATGATGTTGTGGGAATTACAGAGTCATGGCTGCAAGAGGACCAGGGCTGGGAACTAAATATTCAAGGGTATACGTCCTATCAAAAAGACAGACAGGTGGGCAGAGGGAGTGGGGTGGCTCTGTTGGTGAGGAATGAAATTCAGGCCCTTGTGAGGGGTGACATAGAATCAGAAGATGTAGAGACAGTTTGGATAGAACTGAGGAATTGTAAGGGTAAAATACCCTAATGGGAGTTATCTACATGCCCAAAACAGTAGCCTGGATATAGGGTGCAAGTTGAATCAAGAGTTAAAATTGGCATGTAGTCACAAGGGTAGTGCTACATTTGTTATGGGAGATTTCAACATGCAGGTAGACTGGGAAAATCAGGTTGGTACTGGACCCCAAGAAAGGGAGTTTGTGGAGTGCCTCCGTGATGGATTCTCAGAGCAGCTTGTACTGGAGCCTACCAGGGAGAAGGCAATTCTGGATTTAGTGTTGTGTAATGAAGCTGATTTGATAAAGGAACTTGAGGTTAAGGAGCCATTAGGAGGTAGTGACCATAATATGATGCTTTAATAGACAATAAACAATAGACAATAGACAATATGTGCAGGAGTAGGCCATTCGGCCCTTGGAGCCAGCACCGCCATTCAATGTGATCATGGCTGATCATCCCCAATCAGTACCCCATTCCTGCCTTCTCCCCATATCTCCTGACTCCGCTATTTTTAAGAGCCCTAACTAGGTCTCTCTTGAAAGCATCCAGTGAACCTGCCTCCACCACCCTCTGAGGCAGAGAATTCCACAGAATCACCACTCTCTGTGAGAAAATGTGTTTCCTCGTCTCCGTTCTAAATGGCTTACTCCTTTTTCTTAAAATGTGGCCCCTGGTTCTGGACTCCCCCAACTTCGGGAACATGTTTCCTGCCTCTAGCGTGTCCAAACCTTTAATCTACAGTTTGAGAGGGAGAAGGGAAAATCGGAAGTGTCAGTATTACAATTGAACAAAGGGGACTATGGAGCCATGAGGGAGGAGCTGGCCAAAGTTGACTGGAAAGATCCCCAGCAAGGATGACAGTGGAACAACAATGGCAGGTATTTATGGGAATAATTCAGAAGGTGCATGATCAGTTCATTCCAAAGAGGAAGAAAGATTTCAAGGGGAGTAAGGGGCGACCGTGGCTGACAAGGGAAGTCGGGCAGTATAAAAATAAAATAGAAGAAGTATAACATAGGAAAGATGAGCGGGAAGCCAGAGGATTGGGAAACTTTTAAAGAGCAACAGAAGATAACAAAAAAGGCCATACGGGGAGAAAAGATGAGGTACGAAGGTAAGCTAGCCAAAAATATAAAGGAGGTTATTAAAAGCTTCTTTAGGTATGTGAAGAGGAAAAGATTTGTTAAGACCAAAGTTGCACCCTTGAAGAGTGAAACAGGTGAATTTATTATGGAGAACAAGGAAATGGCAGACGAGTTGAACAGGTACTTTGGATCCGTCTTCACTAAGGAAGACACAAACAATCTCCCTGATGTACTAGTGGCCAGAGGATCTAGGGTGACGGAGGAACTGAAGAAAATTCACATTAGGCAGGAAATGGTTTTGGGTAGACTGATGGGACAGAAGGCTGATAAATCCCCAGGGCCTGATGGTCTGCATCCCAGGGTACTTAAGTAAGTGGTTCTAGAAAATGTGGACGCATTGGTGATCATTTTCCAATGTTCTATAGATTCAGGGTCAGTTCCTGTGGATTGGAGGGTAGCTAATGTTATCCCACTTTTTAAGAAAGGCGGGAGAGAGAAAACAGGGAATTATACACCAGTTAGCCTGACATCGGTGGTGGGGAAGATGCTGGAATCAATTATAAAAGATAAAATTGCGGCACATTTGGATAGCAGTAACAGGATTGGTCCGAGTCAGCATGGATTTACGAAGGAGAAATCATGCTTGACTAATCTTCTGGAATTTTTTGAGGATGTGACTAGGAAAACAGTCAAGGGAGAGCCAGTGGATATAGTGTACCTGGACTTTCAGAAAGCATTTGATAAGGCCCCAAATAGGAGATTAGTGGGCACAATTAGAGCGCATGGTATTGGGGGTAGAATGCTGACAGGGATAGAAAATTGGTTGGCAGACAGGAAACAAAGAGTAGGGATTAACGGGTTCCTTTCAGAATGGCAGGCAGTGACTAGTGGGGTACCGCACAGCTCGGTGCAGGGACCGCAGCTATCTACAATATACATTCATGATTTAGATGAAGCGATTAAAAGTAACATTAGCAAATTTGCAGATGACACAAAGCTGGGTGGCAGTGTGAACTGTGAGGAGGATGCTATAAGAATGCAGGGTGACGGACAGATTGGATGAGTAGGCAGATGCATGGCAGATGCAGTTTAATGTGGATAAATGTGAGGTTATCCATCTTGGTGGGAAAAACAGGAAGGCAGATTATTATCTGAATGGTGTCGTTGGGAAAAGGGGAAGTACAAAGAGATATGGGAGTCCTTGTTCATCACTCACTGAAAGTAAGCATGCAGGTACAGCAGGCAGTGAAGAATGCAAATGGCATGTTGGCCTTCATAACAAGAGGAGTTGATTATAGGAGCAAAGAGGTCCTTCTACAGTTGTACGGGGCCCTAGCGAGACCACACCTGGAGTATTGTATGCAGTTTTGGTTTCCAAATTTGAGGAAGGTCATTCTTGTTATTGAGGGAGTGCAGCGTAGGTCATGAGGTTAATTCCTGGGATGGCGGTACTGTCATATGTTGATAGAATGAAGCGGCTGGACTTGTATACTCTGGAATTTAGAAAGATGAGAGGGGATCTTATTGAAACATATAAGATTATTAAGGGTTTGGACATGCTGGAGGCAGGAAACATGTTCCCGATGTTAGGGGAGTCCAGAACCAGGTGCCACAGTTTAAGAATAAGGAATAAGCCATTTAGGATGGAGATGAGGAAAAACATTTTCACACAGAGGGTTGTGAATCTGTGGAATTCTCTGCCTCAGAAGGCAGTGGAGGCCAATTCTCTGGATGCTTTCAAGAAAGAGTTAGATCGAGCTCTTAAAGATAGCGGAGTCAGAGGATATGGGGTGAAGGCAGGAACGGGGTACTGATTGTGGATGATCAGCCATGATCATAGTGCATGGCGGTGCTGGCTCGAGGGGCCGAATGGCCTACTTCTGCCCCTATTGTCTATTGTCTATTGTCTTAAAGCACCATTTTAAAAAATTGTTCACGTGATGACAGCTAAAGTTGAATTTTCATATGCACTTTTGCAGATAATATTATTGGGACAAATACATAGTGAGATTGCGAAGAAATACTTAATGGGGGAGTTTAATTGCCAATCCCTTTGGAATTGGTCTTCTTCAAATTAATATGCCAGCAATATTAGTCATAGTTATACAGCATAGAATCAGACCCATTGCCCCAACTTGTCCATACCGACAATTATGCCGCATCTAAGCTTGTTCCATTTGTCTGTATTTGGCCCATGTTCTATTAAATGTTTCCTATCCATATACCTGTCCAAGTTTAGTTTAGAGATACAGCGCAGAAACAGGCCCTTCAGCCCATCGATTCAGAGCCGATCAGCGATCCCCGCACACTAGCAATATCCTACACACTAGGGACAATTTACAAATTTACCTAAGCCAATTAATCTACAAACCTGTATGTTTTTGAAGTGTGGGAGGAAACCAGAGCAGCCAGAGAAAGCCCATGTAGGTCAAGGGGAGAACATACAAACTCCATACATTGTCAGCATCAAACCCTGGTCTAGCAACTCTACCGCTGCGCCACCGTGCCTTTTGTACGTGGCTTTTAAATGCTCTTATAGTACCAGCCTCAATTACCTCCTCTGGCAGCTCATTCCTTTGGCAGCTCCTACCCTCCACCCTCTGAGTTAAAATTATGCCCCTCAGGTCCCTTTAAATCTTGCCCCTCTCACCTTATACCTATGTCATCTGGTTCTTGATTCACCTATGTCCTCTGGTTCTTAATTCCCCTACCTTGAGTAAAAGGCTCTGTGCATTGACCCTATCTTTTCCGTTAGATAGACACAAAATTCCTGAGTAAATCAGCGGGACACGCAACATCTCTGGGTAGAAGGAATAGGTGACATTTCGGGTCAAGACCCTTCTGTTTTACTACATCTCTATAAGAACACCCCTTAGCCTCATGCGTTCCAAGGAATAAATTCCTAGCCTGCCCAACCTTTCCCTATAGCTCAGCCCATCGAGTCCTGGCAGCATTCTCATAAATCTTCTCTGCACCCTTTCCAGCTTAATAACATCCTTCCTATAGCAGGTTGACCAAAACTGAACATAGTACTCCAAATACGGCATTACCAATATTTTGTCCAACTGTAACATAACGTCCCAACTTCTATACTCAATACCCAGACTGATGAAGGCCAATGTACCAACAGTCTTCTTTACCAACTTATCTACCTGTGATGCCCGACCTATTAAGGTACTGAATGAATACTTTTCATTCATATTCACAAGAGAATGGGGAGCTTTCAAAGTAATAGTGAAGGAATAGATGAGGTAAAAATACATTAAGAAATGATAACATGAAGGTATCAAAAAATTTAGCTGAACTTAAACTAGGTAAGACACTTGATTTGGATGGGATGCTTCCTAGATTTTGAGGGAATTGTGGAAGGAAATTTAGGAGTTACTGACCATAATCAATCAATGCTATTTAGATATGGAATGATGTCAGAGGACTCGAAAGCAGCAAATATGAATCTGCTGTTTATAAAAGGAAAGCTCGGTCTGGCAAGACAGACCAGTTGGGTTAACCTCAGTATGGAAAAACCATTAGAAATATTGATTGAGAAGGATTAATAGTCACCTGAAGGAAGGGAAATCAGCATAAATTTGTTGAGAAAGTCATGCTAAACCAATTTAATGACATTTTTCTGACGTAGTAAGGGTAGAGTTCATGAGGGGAGTCCAGTTGAAAAATAGACTTCCAGAAGGCTTTTGTTATGGTTATTAGTCTTTTCGGTAAAAGTAAACCATAGGGCATAAAAAAATCCATTAGATATGTAATAACTAGGAACTGCAGATGCTGGTTCATACCAAAGATAGACACAATATGCTGGAGTAATTCAGCAGGACAGGCAACATCTCTGGAGAAAGTGGATAGGTGACGTTTCGGGTTGGGACCCTTATTTGGACTTAGATATGTAGTTGACCAAATGAGAGTTGACAACAGAGAGTTGTGGTGATTAATTTTTAGATGGAAGATGAACCAGACATTCCTCAGGGATCAGTGTTCGACCCATTTCTTCTTTTTTAATCTATATTAATGACCTAAATTTTGAGGTAGAAACCACAGTTTCAAGATTTGCAAATGACACAAACGTGATAGTCTTATGAATTGTGATGATCTTGCAGCAGGATATAAAAAAGTTGGTGCAATGGCAAATGCAAAGATGACTGGAGCAGTGTGAGATGATACACATGGATAAGAAGAATTAATCAATACTCATTGATTAGAGGAATAAAGAGAATACTTTTACCTGTTGTAAAAGTGGTGCAGGTGCCAAGGAATTTATCTAATTCCAGCACCAAGGAAACCATAGATAAACAAGTTAGTGAAAGGGGTTGATAGGGCATTCACAATTGTGTGATTCATACAGTACAAAAGAATGGAATTTATGATCATCCTTATAGAAGACTAGTTGATCTTTGGTTGGAATATTGTTTTCACTTTCTGGTCATGTCATTATAAGAGGGATGTGAAAGGATTAAAGTGGAACCGGCAAAGATTTACAAGAATGGTTCCTGGGATGGGGGATTACAGTTAAAAGGATAAATTAGAGAAGCTGGGACTTCTTTTTTAAGAATCGAGAAGGATAAATGGGGATTTGGTCGAAGGATAAAAAATGATATTCAATAGACAATATGCAGGAGTAAGCCATTCGGCCCTTTGAGCCAGCCATTCATTGTGATCAAGGCTGATCGTTCGCTCGTGCGTCAGACGATGACCAGCCTTCGCTTTGCCACAGTCAGTGCCACATCTCGTCCGCAGTGCATGCCTCTCCGCCGCAAGTCAGTAGGTGGGCCATTGTCTGTACTTCTCCACAGTTGCACTTGTCAGAGTTTGAGAGGCCCCACTTCTTCAGGTTGAGTCTGCAACGTCCCACTCCAGTGCGGAGGGGGTTTAGGGCTTTCCAGATAGTATAGGGCAGGTGGTGTCCTGGTGCCATCTGTTGATTGGTTTTGGTGCCTGGTACGGTTGGCTCTAGTTCCATGAAGCTGTTCCGACTATTCAGGCGTTTTTTGACATGTTGGTGATTGTGCAAGGGCTGGCTGGGGTCTGTGTCCACATTGAAGCGTTCTACTGCAGCTGCCCGATCATGTCTTTGAGATGGTTTATCAAGCTTGTACAGATGTTCAACCTTTGTCGGTTTCAGGCATCCTGTGGTTTTCCTGCACGCAGTGTTGAATGCAGAGTCCAACTTGCGTGTATGTTTAGAGTGGCTCTAGACAGGGCATGCATATTCTGCCACTGAGAAACAGAGCGCCAGGGCTGCAGTGCAGATTGTTGTTGGGTCACTTCCAAATGAGCTGTTTGCCAATTTTTCGATGACATTGTTCCGGGTGTTGACCTTTGCCATGGTTTTCTCAACATGTTGGCGAGATGACAACGTGCGATCGAGGACCACACCTAGGTACTTTGGGGCTTTGCAGTGTTCCAACAGGACATCATTTCATCGCACCTCCCATTGACGTTTCGCATCCCTGTTCCGGAGGTGGAAAGCTGCGCTTTGCGTTTTTGTTGGGTTTTGGGTGCAGGGAGTTCTGATGGTAGTATGATGTCATATTCTGCAGAGCAGCCTCTAGTACGGTCTCAATCAGGCTGAAATCTGAGGATTGCGTTACGATGCATAAGTCATCAGCATACAGAAACGACCTAGTTTTCGGGGTGATGGGTTGGTCATTGGTGTATATATTGAACAATGTTGGGTCAAGGACACTGCCCTGTGGTAGACCATTCTTTTGGCATCTCCAACGGCTGTTCTGACCATTCAGACATACGAAGAAGCGGCGGTTTCTCCATCATTGTCATGATGAACTGGACAAGATGAGAGTCCTGTAGTGTTTGTTGCAGTTTGGCTTTCATGGTACAGTTGTTTACAGTGTCATATGCTGCGGACAAGTCTACAAATACTGCACCTGTGATCAGCTTCCCCTCGAAGCCATCTTCAATGTGCTGAGTGAGGTTCAGCAGTTGTCCTGTTGTTGACTTTCCCTGGCGGATTCCAGCCTGTTCAGGTATCCAAACATTGTCTACATCCAGCGTGATGCAGTTCAGTATGCATCTTTCCATCAGTTTGTATGGGTGGCACAGCAGGGATATAGGCCGGTAGCTGCTGGGAAGATTGGCATCTTTGCCTGGTTTTGGTAAAGAAACAACCTTGGATTTCTGCCAGACTCGTGGAATGGAGTTGGTTGCTATGCAGATGATAAACATCTCCAGCAGCCATTCTCGTGCTCTGGGACCCAGATGTTGCAACATCTCAGTTCTGATGTTGTCTAAGCCAGCTGCCTTGTTAGGTTTCATCACATTCAGGGCTTTGTTGAGTTTGTCCATGGTGAAAGGTTGGATGTACCATCCGTCATTTCGGTTGTTGCCATTAACAACCTTTGGGGGCGGAGGTTTCCTACCACTACTCTTGCTGGGCAACCTGGTTAGCAGTCACATTTCCACGTGGTTTACTGTGAGTGGGGTCATTACCGAGACGTCTCAGTGTCGCCCATGCCTTCCTGCTGCCGTGTCGTAGGTCTGTTGTTTCTATTAGCTCTATTATCTGGCATTGTCTGCATTTTGCCTCATTGAGTGCATCTGATGATGGGTTTGAACAGAATGGATAGTGAGAGAACTCATTTTGGTGGAATTGGGAACATGTTAAAGACTAAAGGTCAGAGGTGGAAAATAAAGGGGGAAATAAATAAAAAATGACATGAGGAAATAGTGTTTTACACAGGGTGTGGTTGGAATCTGGAATGCACTGCCATTGGTGGAGGCAGCTTCCATGGTGATCGCCAAGAAGAAATTAGATAAATACATGCTAAGGTAAGTGTGCAAGGTTATGGAGAGAGTCCAGGATGGGTGGAACTTATGTGCTGTACTGAGAGAAAGTTGGCATAGTTGTGACGCGTCAAATGGACACCTTCTGTGCAAAAACCTTTCTATTCTCTTCTATGAATCTACGAATATTATTCCTTTGCATATTTCATTATTTCAAGTAACTGAAGTGTTAATAACCCGAATTTTATTGAATATTTTTGCAAGAATAAATCATTTTCAAAATTCCTACTTAACACTGAGGTTTGAAAATGCCCCTTCCTGAATCTCAGACTGAATTTTCCCACCTTTACTTTAAACTTGTTTAATTGTCTCAGTAAGTTTGCAACGTAAAGGGTGAACATGATGATGCTAGCTCAGTTCATTATTGTTCTTTTTATTAATGTAAACTAGATTGATTTTAATAAAAGGACTACAACAGCACGGACTCCGGCTGTGGAAACGGAATTTCGTTTGAGCCTCTTTGTGGTTCAAATGACAAGAAATAAAATCTAAATCTAAACAGAGCATGTATATATAATAATTTTCAATTTCACCCACGGATGTTGACAAAAATAGTTTGTTTTTAATTTAATGTTATCTTATAATGGCCACTGATTCCTCTGATGGAACTCTACAATCTGTACATAACTAAAACTCTGATTTTGTGCTCTTCTGGTTTGCGGAGTTTTTCTGTTTGCGCAAAAACGGTATGAGACAGCGCTACAAATTTTTGCCAGGTTACTCACCGTTCTCTTGTTCTGATCAGTGGTATATGGTAAAAGTTATCAAGGTTTAAACATCTTAAAAACCGCTCGTGTGCAGATTCCTTCAGTCAGCGCCACGCAGATTGGTCTCTTCTCCTGTCAGTCAATGCCACAGCCGGGATGATCACACCCCTTCCTGCCCCACCAGCAACGGCCTGTCCCACCTCACTCACAAATTCCTCTCTCCCCTCCTCACAGTAACTTGTCTATCGTCTCCCCCACCAACGGCGGCAGCCGCGGGGGGGAGGGTTCAGTGGAGGCCCAGTGGAGGCCCTGGTTCTGTCTCTCTCTCCCTCATCACTCACGCCTCTCCCCCGCCCGCGGCAATAGCGGTCCCGTCTACCCGTCCCCCCAGGTCCATCTCCTCCGTCGCCGCCGTTGCGGTAACTCACCCTCATGGCCTTCTCGGAGGAAATCTTCTCCACCAGCTCATCGAAACTCATGGTGCCCACCATGACGAACACCGACCCCATCCCTCCCCCCACGACCCAGCCCGGCGGCGTCAGTGAGCAGGCAGGCAGGCAGGTAGGCGGGTGGGCAGGGCGGGGATGGGCCTAGCAGCAGCAGCAGGCAGTCGGGCAGGATGGGGACGGGCTGAGCAGCGGCTGAGCAGGAGTGGGCAGAGGGAGGGAGGGAGAGTCGGTTGCAGGGTGGCCGAGCAGTTTGCGCATAGTTTGAATAACACACACACACACACACACACACACACACACACACGCACACGCACACGCACACGCACACGCACGCGCACGCGCACGCGCACACACACTCACACACACACACACACACACACACACACACACACACACACACACACACACACACACACACACACACGTACACACACACACACACACACACACGTCCAAACGTCAAGTCAACTGGATCTAAACCACAGCTAACAATGAATGACTGCAGATGCTGCATTGAAGGACCTGCAGATGCTGCTTTTTATGGATGGATGGAGGGAGGGAGGGAGGGAGTGACTAGGAGTAGGGAAAAGGAGAGGGAGGGAGAGCTGAGGGAGGGATTGGGTGAGAGTAGGAGAGGGGAAAGATCCTGGGGAGGTGAGGAGGGAGAGAGGGGGTGATTGAGGGAGAGGAAGGGGTAGGGAGGGAGAGGGGGAAGTGGGGGAGGTGAGGAGATTGGGGAGAAGGGGGAATAGAGAGGAGTGGGGTAGGTGGGGAGTGGGGAGTGGGGAATAGAGGGAAAGGAGGGCAGTGGGGGAGGTCAGGAGGGATAGTGGGGGGGAAAGGGGAGGTGAGGAGTTGGGGATAGAAGGATAGGAGGGGGGTAGGGAGGGGAGAGGAATTATGGAGGGAGGGAGGGAGGGAGTGACTGAGGGTAGGGGAAAGGAGGAGGGAGAGGTGAGGGAGAGATTAGGGGAGGGGAGGAGGAGAGGGGAAAGAAGAGGGAGGGTGAAGAGGAGGGGGAGGAAGTGCTGGGGGATGATGGGAAATGAGGCATACCTGCGCAGTTGGAGGCTATGCGTGAGTGGTGCAATATTGCGTTCGGGGGGATGAGTTGCATTGGGGGAATGGGTGAGTGGTGGAATATTGCTTTGGGGAACGGGTTATGTTGAGGAACCAGGCCTCGCGTGTGACAGGGACCCAACGTGTCCCACTTAGTCTAGTATACATTAAATCTTTTTTAGTATTCAGTGCAGGTTTTGAGCATTCTCTTTCTGGAATTTATTGGTTGTACACCAGAAATGTATTAAAATTCAAAATATAAGGACAACGTTGTCATTTTTAGTAACTGCATAAATGCTGCAAAGGAGGGTTAATGTGATCGTACTAGCTGTATTCATTAATTTAAGGGTTTCAATGTAGAGGTTAGAATTCTAAGAGAAGCAGCAGAAATGATATAGATAAGATTAGTGACATATGTAGGGCCAGAGATACTGTGTGACACAGCCTACCCAATTGAACAAGCTGAAGTCACCAGTAATAGAAAGAACGTGTTTTACCTAATCCTTTCAGATAAGCTGTTCCATCCAGAATTATCACGCCACAATCTTCAGGGTATGAGACTGGAAATGAAGTTTCAAACAGCTTTGATTCCTTTCCCATAAATGAGAAACTGTCAGACGGAACTTTATTTATTTTCAGCTGCCTTTGAAACACCCTTCAAGAGTGCCAATATACTAGTAACTAATGCATAAAGCCTTCTGTGTTGATTGACAGAACATGATACTGTATAAAGCAACCCCATATTTGACATATATAAGACTTTTTCATTGAAAATAAAAATGTTAGATATGAATAAAAAACATTTAAAATATTGCTATTTAATTCAGTTGAGATATAAATGAAATATAGTACCAATAAAATTCGTATAACATTGCTATTCGGAGGAGATACTATTTAAAATAATGGTTTACATAACTTGAGTGCTCTGCCTCATAATGAAAGAGCCTCATTCATAAAATGCCTTATTGTAAATATCAAAATTATACAAGAGTGAATAATAAATAATATATTATTTTGAAGAACAGTCACTGTTGCTTTATAAATGTAGATGTAGCTGATAGGTAGCACACAGCAAGATCCCTCAAGCAAAATATCAGTTAATTCAAATTTGAGAGAGGAGTTATATGCTAGGACACCATGAAAACCTATTGTTCATCTTTCAGTTGTGAGACCTTCCTGATGAGACCTTTCCCACCAGCACTACAGATGTGGCCCAACAACCTGGAAAAATACAATATGTTTACTACAACAGTATGATGCCTACAATGTTCTTATTTTCAAATGAGAAAGCTCTGTCTTCTGAGTACATGTTGGAAGATGTATTATTGTTAGGTTGGAAAACTGGTTTATGGTCCAATCTGCCTGTTTGCTGTGTAAATGTCAAAGGTGAAAATTATTCCCATTGGATGAATTTTCATTACATGATGGTCTGAGAATTTTGCCAGTAATTTTTTAAAGATTTAGATTGTTTTTTGTGTGAAAACTCTCCATCAGAGATCTTGATTACAATGATATATTAATTTCCATCGCAGGTGACAGACTTCTGACCGACATCCATTATAAACCTACTGACTCCCATAGCTATCTAGACTACTCTTCTTCCCACCCTGCTTCCTGTAAGGACTCCATCCCCTACTCCCAATTCCTCCGTCTACGCCGCATCTGCTCCCAGGTTGAGGTGTTCCACAACAGGGCATCGGAAATGCCCTCATTCTTCAGGGAACGGGGGTTCCCCTCCCCTACTATAGATGAGGCTCGCACCAGGGTCTCTTCCATACCCCATAACACTGCTCTCTCTCCCCATCCCCCCACTCGCAACAAGGGCAAAGTCCCCCTAGTCCTCACCTTTCACCCCACTAGCCGTCACATACAATAAATAGTCCTCCGTCAGTTTCGCCACCTCCAACATGACCCCACCACTCGCCACATCTTCCATCTCCCCCTCTGTCTGCTTTCCGCAAAGACCGCTCCCTCCGTAACTCCCTTGTCAATTCTTCCCTTCCCTCCCGCACCACCAACTCCCCGGGCACTTTCCCTTGCAACCGCAAGAGATGCTACACTTGTCGCTTTACCTCCCCCCTCGACTCCATTCAAGGACCCAAGCAGACATTCCAGGTGCGACAGAGGTTCACCTGCATCTCCTCCAACCTCATCTATTGCATCCGCAGCTCTAGATGTCAGCTGATCTACATCGGTGAGACCAAGCGTAGGCTTGGCGATCGTTTCGCCGAACACCTCCGCTCGGTCCGCATTAACCAACCTGACCTCCCGGTGGCTCAGCACTTCAACTCCCCCTCCCATTCCGTATCCGACCTCTCTCTCCTGGGCCTCCTCCATGGCCAGAGTGACCAACACGGGAAATTGGAGGAACAGCACCTCATATTCCGCTTGGACAGTCTGCATCCCGGTGACCTGAACATTGAATTCTCACAATTCCGTTAGCCTTTGCTGTCTCCTCCCCTTCCTAGGTCTCCCTCAGCCCTCGGGCTCCTCCTCCTCCTTTTTCCTTTCTTCTCCCCACCCCACCCCACCCTCCATCAGTCTGAAGAAGGGTTTCGGCCTGAAAAGTTGCCTATTTCCTTCGCTCCATAGATGCTGCTGCACCCGCTGAGTTTCTCCAGCACTTTTGTCTGCTTTAGGGACTAGATGGGTTAAGTGGCACTTATTAAAACAGTTTCTCTGTCCTGCCAGTGTTTATTGCTCTGATTATTGCCTACATGCCCAAAACTATTCATTGTTAGAAACAATCAAGTTAACCTGCAATGCTGCATTTCATTAAGGGCAAGGTCCATTCAGAGTGGAAGTGCTATGGGTGGTTGTGCAGGAGGGAATCTGATCCAGAAAACAGTGAATTGGAGAGAACAGCAGAGCTTTTTAGATGCTTCACGGAAATCCTTGTAAGAGGAGATGGAACTCTGGAGGCTTGTGCTGTATCTACACAAAACTACAAACATCTCTAGATACATGTTCACCAGTCCATTAATAACTATGAAGATCAATGTCAGGAGAACCAGGGGTTCTGGATATTGTGGCAAGGAGTTCAACAATCTCAATTGAGTGAAGCAGATTCAGAAATACTGTGAATTAGCAAATACATCACTGACCTCAGACACTGCTCAATCCACCACTGTCCCATAATTTAACTGCCAGCAATCTGTATTAATTATGACACATATCTACCAACCATTTGCAAACCACATACTCCCAAGCTTAGCACTTTATCAAGCTATGCAATGCAACCACATATCAAACCGTTCACATACTGCCTCTTATGAGGCCATGAATCTGCATTAACTTCATATATCACACAATACTGAATGAGGAGGATTATGTGTGAGAATATAATTGTGTTCAATAGTTCCATCCCCAACTAATCAGTATACACTAACAGCCAGCTCTATTTCTTATATTCAGCTAGGTCATGCAAGTCCCCTGCAGCAGCCTTTGAATGACAAACCTTCCTCTCTCTTAGAGGGATTGTCATGTGCAGCTGAAGGCAGCAGAGGCTATTAGCAGGGCCGGCCTTAGGAGGTGCGGGGCCCAATTGGGAATTTTTTTTCGTAGAAATATAAATAAATAATTATAAATGAGTCACGTGTCGTGAGTAACATGACAATTCGGGGTAGAATTCCTTTCACAGCGTGTGGGGAGTCTAGCCAGGGTTAAAGTTGCGAGGAGGGAAGGAGCATTGAGAAGGAGAGGGTCGGGTTCATGCCAGTAACTCGCTCACTCACCGCTACCACGGCGCTCCGGGCGCCACCGCATTGTGACCGGGGAGGGAAGCAGCTCGCATGGCTACGAGCGCCTGCCATCACCGGACAGCGGAACCGACTGCCATCTCAGCGCCTTCTGCCAGCCCGCTCACCTCTGGTAGTGCTCTTCGTCTTAACAGTGAGGGGACCAGCTCAAGAGCAACGATCATAGAGCGGAGTGGGTCAGCGGGTGATGGATAACATCACAGCGGGCGGTGGAGCTTACTCTTGTGTCAGCGCGAACAAGGGATCAATTGAGGTTACTCGCACTGACATATGGAGCAAGCTCCACCGCCCGCTGTCCTGTTATCCATCGCCCGCTGACCTGCTCTTGAGCTGGATGATCCCCGGCCGACCCCTCAGCAGGACAGGCAACGCAGCGACTCTGGAGAGAAGACCCTTCTTCAGACTGAACTGAATTCTCGTCGGTGAGAGTACTTGTGATTGTCTGAAGAAGGGTCTCGACCAGAACCGCAACCCTCTCCCCAGAGCCCCCTGCCCGTCCTGCTGAGCCACCACAGACAGGGAGTTGAAGGTAGACACAGGGGGGTCCACCTTCAACTTCAGAGCCAAACAAAAAACACAGAGTGCTGGAGGAACTCAGCGGGCGAGGCAGCACCCGCGGAGGGAACATATCACTTATCAGGAGCAGCCATGGGCCAGGACTCTCCCCCCCCCAACAGAAAGGAACCGCAGATGCAGCCATCACCGCAAAACGTCTAAGAAGGAACTGTAGATGTTGGAAAATCGAAGGTAGACAAAAATGCTGGAGAAACTCAGCGGGTGTGAAGCCCTGTCCCACTGTGCGAGTTCACCCAAGAGCTCTCCCGAGTTTTAAAAAAAATCAAAACTCGTGGTAAACAATGATTTATAATGATTTATATTTTCTAGTAATTTGGATACCCAAATACTTAAATTTTTCTGTTGCAATTTTAAAGGGAATTATATTTTGAAGAAGTGTTAATGACGCCGCGTGAATTGTATTCAAAGGAACGCAGCGTCATTAATACTTCTTCTAAAACACAATTACACATTTACTGAGGAATGTGGATCGATGCATTAATGACACATTGAGAATTTCTTAAAACTCACCATCATGATTGAGAACTTCTTCTTGGTCTGCAGGTTAGTCATTCAATTTACTTACCGACCCACGTTGTGTCTCTCTGTCTTTCGCTCTCTCCCTCCCTCTCTCTCTCGCTCGCTCTCTCTCCCGTGCGCTCTCTCTCTCTCCCGTGCGCTCTCTCTCTCTCTCTCTCCCGTGTGCTCTCTCTCTCTCCCGTTCCCCACCTCTCTCTGGAGGTGGATAACTACTTGTTAACACATCTGGCTGTTAACACATCTGGCTGTTAACACATCTGGCTGTTAACACATCTGGCTGTTAACACATCTGGCTGTTAACACAAGTGCAACAGTGGTTAACACATCGTTTGTGTCTGATGACCGTACAGCGCTTGTATTCCATGTACAAAACCATGTAAGTTTTGTAAAAAAATCTGCATGGCGAATGTTTTAAAAAAAATCTTTATTACAAAGCGAATTTGTATTTGCATATGAAATACGGAAAATTAACGTGGTGCCCCCCTTGGGCGCGGGGCCCAATTTAGAAAAATCGGTCCAATCAGCCTAGGGCCGGCCCTGGCTATTAGTATGACTGTTCTGAATCCATCCGACCAAGTCACTGTCAATCTTGTGCATCTTAATCTTCTGGATCAGTCCACCATGGGGACCTTTATCAAATGCTTTACTAAAATCCATGTAGACAACATCCACCACCCTACCCTTGTTGATCATTTTTATCATCTCCTCAAAAAATGATTTAGTAAGAAATAACCTGCCATGTACAAGGCCATGCTGACTGTCCCTAATTAACCCACTCTCTTCCAAATTGCAGTAAATCCTATCCTGAAGAATCTTCTCCAATAGCTTCCCTACAACTGACATGAGGCTCACCATTCTATAATTCCCTGGATTCTCTCTATGCATGTTCATAAATAAAGGAAACAACATTAGCTACTCTCCAGTCCTATGTTACTTTGCGTGTGGCTAGAGAAGATGCAAAGGTCTTTATTTATGGGTCCCACAATTTTCTCTCTTGCCTCTTTCAATAACCTGGGATAAATCCCATCAGGTCCTGGGGATTTATCCACCTTAATGCTGTTCAAGTGTCCCATCACCACCTCCTTCTTAATCTCAAGCTACTCTTGCAGTTTAGCATTCTCCACACTATCTCACTGTCCTCCATATCTTTCTCATTGGCGAAAACAGATATAGAAACATAGAAAGATAGAAAATAGGTGCAGGAGTACGCCATTCGGACCTTCAAGCCATCACCACTATTCAATATGATCATGGGTGATCATCTAAAATCAGTTTCTCGCCAAAGCCCTTGATTCCGATAGCACTAAGAGCTATATCAAACTCTCTCTAGAAAACATCCAGTGAATTGGCCTCCACTGCCTTCTGTGGCAGAGAATTCCACAGATTCACAACTCTCTGGGTGTAAACGTTTTTCCTCATCCCAGTCCTAAATGGCCTACTCCTTATTCATAAACTGTGACCCCTGATTCTGGACTCCCCCATCATCGGGAATATTTTTCCTGCATCTAGCCTGTTCAATCCCTTAAGAATTTTATATGTATCTATAAGATCCACTCTCATCCTGCTAAATTCCAGTGAATATAAGCCCAGTCAATCCATTCTTTCATCATATTTCAGTCCCGTCATCCTGGGAATTAACCTGATGAACCTACGCTGCACTCCCTCAATAGCAAGAATGTCCTTCCTCAAATTAGGAGACCAAAACTGCACACAATACTCCAGGTGTGGTCTCACCAGGGCTCTGTACAACTGCAGTAGGACCTCCTTGCTCCTATACTCAAATTCTCTCGCTATACAACTACATCCCAGACTCCAAGCACAAATTCCCTTCTTGATCCTTGAGCAGTCCTATCATCTCCCTGGTTGCCCTTTTGTTTACAATACAGGAATAAACAGCTTTTTGATTTTCTTTAATTCTACTTGCTAAGTCATTTTGTGGCCCCTTTTGGCACTTCTAATAGCCCACAAGTGTTTCCCCCCTTTCTTAGAGGGATTGTCATGTGCAACTGAAGGCAGCAGAGGCTATTAGTTTGTCAGTTCTGAACCAATCTGAGCAAGTCACTGTAAATCCTGTGCATATTAATCTTCTGAATCAGCCTACCATGAGGGAACTTCCAAAGGCTCTGTCTGATTCCATCCTCTTATACCTTGGATACGCCTCCATTTTCATTTTGTCCAAATAATCTACTCCTTTATTCCTACTACCAAAATGTATAACTCTTAAAGATAGCGGAGTCAGGGGATATGGTGAGAAGGCAGGAACGGGGTACTGAATGTGGATGATCAGCCATATCACAGTGAATGGCGGTGCTGGATGGAAGGGCCGAATAGCCTACTCCTGCACCTATTGTCTATTGTCTATTGACTCCACACTTTGCTACACTATATTCCATCTGCCTCTGACCACTCTCCCAACCTGTCCAAGTCCTTCTGCAGAGTCCCTGCTTTCTCTACACTATCTGCCCCTCCACCTATTTTTGTATCATCTGCAAACTTGGCCACAAAGCCTTCAATCCCCTCATCCAAATCATGAATATACAACGTGAAGTGTAGGGGCCCCAGCAAGGAGCCCTGCGGAACGCTGCTAGTCACTGGCAGCCAACCAGAAAAAGCCCCCTTTATTGCTACTCTTTGCCTTCTACCATCCAGCCAACCTGCTATCCATGCTAGTATCTGCCCTTTGATACCAGGGGCTCTCATCTTCCTTAGCAGCCTCCCATTTTGCACCTTATCAAAGGTTTTCTGAAAATCTAGGTAAACAACATCTACTGACTTGGTGGAGTTTGCGGATGACACGAAGCTGGGGGGGCAGTGTTAGCTGTGAGGAGGATGCCAGGAGGCTGCAAGGTGACTTGGATAGGTTGGGTGAGTGGGCAAATGCATGGCAGATGCAGTATAATGTGGATAAATGTGAGGTTATCCACTTTGGTGGCAAAATCAGGAAAGTAGACTATTATCTGAATGGTGGACGATTAGGAAAAGGGGAGATGCAACGAGACCTGGGTGTCATGGTACACCAGTCATTGAAAGTAGGCATGCAGGTGCAGCAGGCAGTGAAGAAAGCAAATGGTATGTTAGCATTCATAGTAAAAGGATTTGAGTATAAGAGCAGGGAGGTTCTACTGCAGTTGTACAGGGTCTTGGTGAGACGACACCTGGAGTATTGCGTACAGTTTTGGTCTCCTAATCTGAGGAAAGACATTCTTTCCATAGAGGGAGTACAGAGAAGGTTCACCAGACTGATTCCTGGGATGGCAGGACTTTCATATAAAGAAAGACTGGATAGACTCGGCTTGTACACGCTAGAATTTAGAAGATTGAGGGGGGACCTTATAGAAACTTACAAAATTCTTAAGGGGTTGGACAGGCTAGATGCAGGAAGATTGTTCCCGATGTTGGGGAAGTCCAGAACTAGGGGTCACAGTTTAAGGATAAGAGGGAAGTCTTTTAGGACCGAGATGAGAAAATCATTTTTTACACAGAGAGTGGTGAATCTGTGGAATTTTCTGCCACAGAAGGTAGTTGAGGCCAGTTCATTGGCTATATTTGAGGGAGTTAGATGTGGCCCTTGTGGCTAACGGGATCAGGGGGTATGGAGAGAAGGCAGGGATGGGATACTGAGTTGGATGATCAGCCATGATCATATCGAATGGCTGAATGGCCTACTCCTGCATCTATTTTCTATGTTTCTATGTTTCTATAACTCTCCTTTATCTGTCCTGCTATTTACTTCTTCAATGAATTCCTGTAAATTTGTCAGGCAAGACCTCCACTTCACAAAGCCATGCTGACTTCAGCCTATTTTATTGTGAACTTCTAAGTCCTCCGTAACATCCTTTATAATGGACTCTAAAATCTTACCAACCTCCGAAGTCAGATTAACCAGCCTTTAGTTCCCATTTTTCTGCTTTGCTCCCTTCTTGTGCAGTGGGGTAATATTGGCAATTTTCCAATCATCTGGAACTACTCCTGACTCTTAGCCTAGTGATTCTTGAAATATCACCAACAATGATTCCACATTCTCCAAAGCCATCTTTTTCAGAACCCTAGGGTGCAGTCCATCCGTTCTAGGTGACTTATCCACCTTCAGCCCTTTCAACTTCCCAAGCACCTTCTCCCAAGTAACATAGAAAATAGGTGCAGGAAGAGGCCATTCGGCCCTTCGAGCCAGCACCGCCATTCATTGTGATCATGGCTGATCATCCCCAATCAATAACCCATGCCTGCCTTCTCCCCATATCCCTTGATTCCACCAGCCCCTAGAGCTCTATCTAACTCTCTCTTAAATCCATCCAGTGATTTGGCCCCCACTGCCCTCTGTGGCAGGGAATTCCACAAATTCACAACTCTCTGGGTGAAAACATTTATTCTCACCTCAGTCCTAAATGGCCTCCCCTTTATTCTAAGACTGTGGCCCCTGGTTCTGGACTTGCCCAACATTGGGAACATTTTTCCTGCATCTAGCCTGTCCAGTCCTTTTATAAATTTATATGTTTCTATAAGATTTCCCCTCATCCTTCTAAACTCCAGTGAATACAAGCCTAGTCTTTTCAATCTTTCCTCATATGACAGTCCCACCATCCCAGGGATCAATCTCGTGAACCTATGCTGCACTGCCTCAATCACAAGGATGTCCTGCCTCAAATTAGGAGACCAAAACGGTACACAATACTCCAGATGTGGTCTTAACAGAGCCCCATACAACTGCAGAAGAATCTCTCTACTCCTATACTGAAATCCTCTTGTTATGAAGGCCAACATTCCATTAGCGTTCTTCACTGCCTGCTGTACCTGCACGCCAACTTTCAGTGACCGGTGTACAAGGACACCCAGGTCTCGCTGTACCTCCCCCTTACCTAACCTAACCCCATTGAGATAATAATCTGCCCCCTTGTTTTTGCCACCAAAGTGGATAACCTCACATTTATCTATAGTATACTGCATCTGCCACGCATCTGCCCACTCACTCAACCTGTCCAGGTCACCCTGCAGCCTCCTAACATCCTCTTCACAGTTCACACTGCCACCCAGCTTTGTATCATCCCGCAAACTTGCTAGTGTTGCTCCTAATTCCCTCTTCCAAATCATTGATATATATGGTAAATAGTTGCGGTCCCAACACCGAGCCTTGCGGCACTCCACTCGCCACTGCCTGCCATTCTGAAAAGGACCCGTTCACTCCTACTCTTTACTTCCTGTCTGCCAACCAATTTTCTAACCATGCCAACAGCCTACCCCCAATACCATGTGCTCTAATTTTAGTCACCAGTCTCCTGTGCAGCCACTCCACTAACCTCCACTTCCTGACTCTTGAATTTCAGGCACGTTGCTGGTGTCTTCCACTATGAAGACTGATGCTAAAAAGTTATTCAACTCCTGTGCCATTTCTTTATTCCCCATTATCACTTCTCCTGCATCATTTTCCAGTGGTCCAACGTCCACTTGCCTCTATCTTACTCTTTATACAACTGAAGAAACTCTTGCTATCCTTTTTTATATTATTAGTTAGCTTATAAATTTTGGCAGTATCTATGTGCCAAAGACAATCTCGTTGCCTTATGGCGTCAGGTGCCAGGTAGACCACCTAAAAGCATATCAGTCCAAATCATTCCTCCTCCAGTAAATTTATTACTAATAGATTTTAAAAATATATTCATATTAATTGTTTTTGTTTAATTAGTACTGTTTAAAGCATCTAGCATCTAACAAAGGCCTTTGACAATGGTATGCCATGAGGAGGAAGGACCTCAGTATCTGCCACCTGAGGCTGACTTGGGCTTGTGCAGTTTGTGCTTTGTGGGAATGCCATAGCATTAAGTCCTCCAGGTCAACTGGAGCTTCAAAAGGTAAGTAGGGCAATGGGAAAATCGGTAAAGTGAGCGAGAAAACATAGATGCGCAACATTGAAGCAATGCAGAAGAGTTAGCTTGCTGAATCTGGCATTTTAATTTCAATAAATTGACCATGAATGTCACTGAGCTATTTGATCATGTTGGTAATCACATAGAACCTTGTTTTGTTTAATTCTAATCAAATTAAATCAAATCAAATTTATTTATAAAGCACATTTAAAAACAACCCACGTTGACCAAAGTGCTGGACAGACCAGAGCAATTTGACTTACCATGCAGCACATAAATAAGATAAACACAACACTATAGAATTTTAACATTAAACATAAAAACAACCCCCCAAAGCGGAATCAACGCTTCCCACTGAGAGGGAAGGCAACAAAGTTCAGTCCTCTTCCTCTTGTTCACCCGTGGTCGGGGCCTATTGAGGCCTCCGCAGACGCCGCAACGGCGGCCCGATGTTTCTGGCCCTCTCACCGGATGATGGAACTCCGGCGTCGGAAGAACTCTCTCAGTGGCTTGGAGTTCCAAATCGGCCGCTTCTTACCAGAGACCACGGCTCCCGAAGTCCACAGGCGGAGCTGGGCGGAGCTCCAACACGGCGCCACCACTCGTTTAGGTAATAGAAAATAGGTGCAGGAGGAGGCCATTCGGCCCTTCGAGCCAGCACCGCCATTCATTGTGATCATGGCTGATCATCCCCAATCAATAACCCGTGCCTGCCTTCTCCCCATATCCCTTGATTCCACTAGTCCCTAGAGCTCTATCTAACTCTCTCTTAAATCCATGCAATGATTTGGCCTGCACTGCCCCCTGTGGCAGGGAATTCCACAAATTCACAACTCTCTGGGTGAAAAGGTTTTTCTCACCTCAGTCTTAAATGGCCTCCCCTTTATTCTAAGACTGTGGCCACTGGTTCTGGACTCGCCCAACATTGGGAACATTTTTCCTACATCTAGCTTGTCCAGTCCTTTTATAATTTTATATGTTTCTATAAGATATCCCCTCATCCTTCTAAACTCCAGTGAATACAAGCCTAATCTTTTCAATCTTTCCTCATATGACAGTCCCGCCATCCCAGGGATCAATCTCGTGAACCTACGCTGCACTGCCTCAATCACAAGGATGTCCTTCCTCAAATTAGGAGACCAAAACTGTACACAATACTCCAGATGTGGTCTTAACAGAGCCCTATACAACTTGTTTTGGCAATGTTTTGGTAATTTAATGTTTTGTTTTGCTTTGGTAATGTTTTGGTAATTTAAAATTCTCATATAAATTACTGATAATTGATTAGGAATACAAAACTTTATGGATGTTACTCTTCCATTGACCCGCAGCATTGTGTCTGAAGATTGCCCTCCAACTATATCTCTTTTCTTTCTCAGATTGCATGTTCTGCATAAAATGGAAATTTATCTTGAGATCTTCCTCATCTCTATTCCTCATATACAGTATCAGACAATATGACATGTTTTGGACAGTGATCTGGGATATTCCAAACATTATTCTTTTACATATACAGATTTATAAGATACGAGACCAAGTGCAGACCCGTTGGGTCTGCGCCCCCAACGCACCCATTCCCTACCAGTAGCCCCCATGGGAGACTTGGTCCTCCAACTCAAGCCGTTCCCGAACGTAAGATTACAGCACTCCCCTTGCCTCCCTCAGCAGTGCTCTTTAAAAAAAATTCCAATTGCACTTGCCCTGCGTGTTGCAATAGTAATTTGCCCTCCGCCTGCTAGTCTATCTATTGTGACATCATCAGTTGAAGCTGCCATTGTGACATCATCAGTTGAAGCTGCCATTGTGACATCATCAGTTGAAGCTGGTCGGTTTGAAATTCAAGGTATTTTGATTTTTTTAAACTTGAATCAGTAATAAGTCAAGAAATAAAGCATAAAATATTCAGGGAAAGTGTTCTCTGTCTAGAGGGGGGAAATGTGAATCAGAATATGTAAAAATCATGTGAAAGTTGGCATTTTAAAATCTTTAATCGTGAATAACGTGTCAAATCTACGGCCCTCAGCCTCAGTACTGGCTCTCCACTGGGCTGCGTGCTGAGCCCCCTGCTTTACACCATCTACACATATGACTGCACCCCCGCCCACCACAGTAACACCATTGTCAAATTCGCGGATGACACCACGGTGGTGGGGCTCATCTCTGGGGGGGATGAGTACGCCTACAGGGATGAGGTGGAGCAGCTGACAGGGTGGTGTGGAGAAAATAACCTGCTCCTCAACACCTCAAAGACCAAGGAGCTCATAATAGACTACAGAAAGAAGAAAACGGACATTACACCACTAATCATCGATGGGGACTGTGTGGAGAGGGTGGCGGATTTCCGCTTTCTGGGAATCCACATTGAGGAGGACCTGACTTGGAGCGTGAACACCTCTGCGCTGCTGAAAAAGGTCCAGCAGAGACTGTACTTCCTGAGGGTGCTCAGGAAGAACAACATCACCCAGAGACTGCTGCTATCGTTTTATCGGTGCTCAATAGAGAGCATCTTAACATACTGTGTATGCGTGTGGTACACCAGCTGCACAGCGGCTAAGAGGAAAGCGCTCCAGAGGGCTATTGACAACGCCCAGAAGATTATCGGCTGCCCTCTCCTCACCTTGGAGGACCTACACAGTTCCCACTGTCTCAAAAAATCCCAGAAGATCATAAAGGACATTTTCCACCCCGGTCACTCCCTGTTTGATCAGGCAGACAGTACAGATCAATGAGGACAAGGACAAACAGACTCAAAAACAGTTTTTATCCCACAGCAATAACTACACTTAATGTAGCCACCAAATGAGTGCAGGTGCGCTACACACCAAAGGGACTGTGAAATCGACAGAAGAATGTGGGGTTTTTTTTCATGTTATTTATTTTAGTTGTTTATCTTAGACTTTTGCTCTTAGAAAATGTGTGAATGGTGCACTGACTGGTTGGCATTTCTAATTCCGTTGTACATGTTTACATGTAATAATGACAATAAAGTATTCATTCATTCATTCATTCAAATATAGGATGAAATCTTCTTTGAGGTTGATCTCTGCTAGCTGAGCCATTGTGAAGTCATCAGTCGAAACTGCTGGTTTTAATTTCAAAGTCTTTTGACTTTTTTAGACTTTTAATCAGTAATGAGTTGAGAATAAGTCGAAAAATAAAACATAAAATGTTCAGATTAGGTGATCATGGCCTCAACGGGAAAATTTCAATCAGAATATGTAAAAATGTAATCGTTACCGCGTAGTGTTTTTGCGAAGATGTAAAGACAACCACATGTACATACAATATACACATACAAATACACACGTACAAGATCAGACTTTTAATAAGTATATGATTATTGCAACTTGAAGCTTCTCTCTAAGTGTCCCTGCTGTAAACCCAATAATGATGCTTCAATTCAGTTGATTTTTGCAATTGTATTAATTAATTCAAGATATATGTTTGTTTAAAAAATTGGCATTAGGTACAAAACAAGTAAATATATTGAATGTGTTAATCAAACCTGAGTCAAGTATAATCTATAATTAGAAATCCAATAGATTGAGGATAACCAAAGTAACTGAGTAGCTTTATAATAGCCAGAATTGAATGCTAATTACATTATTGCACACTCAAGCAATAGCTTTCTTTTGATAGCTCCAAAATTGCTGTCAACGCTTTTACTTAATTAAGGTATTCAGCTAAGATTATTTATTGTAATGGGAAAAGAAAAGTTTTATATTGATGAACCCTCAATAGAACGTGCAATATTTATAGGCAATCGGAAAATTCTTAAGCTGCTCTTTTCACTCAATAGAAGATTATTCAACAATTAGTGAATAATAATTAAATACTCAGCACATTTTTTCAAAAGTCACATATTTTCTTTGAGTTCATGCTTTCAGCAGTATTGTGAATTCTTTATACTTGATTGGCCAACATTCCACTTTACAATTCATCCTCTTACCACCAGTTCTCAGGAAGTATCTCAGCAATAAGCATTGTGGCAAATATAGCTCTTTTGTTTTTGCCCCTCATCAGATACAGCAATCTGGTTTCTGATGAAATATTCTTGAAGATCAGATGCTGAATCTTGATATCAACATATCCAGACATGCAGGAGTACCTTTATTTTTTCATTTATGGAATATGGACATTGCAATCAAATTCAACATTGAGGAAAGGTCCCTAATCCAAAACATTGACTGTATTTCTCTTTCCACTGATGCAGTCAGACCTACTTAGTATTTCCACCATTCATAATTTTTGTTTAAGGTCAACACCTATTGTCCATCCCAGCGTGCTCCTGTTTGGACAGTGGCAGCCTTTTCAACACCTGCAACATATGTGTTGAAGTTATCCTGACCTTGCTGGTCAATAGTGGGTATCAGGATCCAGTCTCAGTCAATAAGAAGGATCACTGATATATATATTTCTAAGTCAGGATAGTGTTTGATTTGGAGGGGAACCTACAGATGATGGTACTCCCATGCATTTAATTCCCTTCTGGTGGTTTTTCTAAAGATGGCTTGACAAATCGTAGATGGTACACATGTAAGCCATGATGTATCAGTAGTGCAAGTAATATGAAAATAGAGTGCTAATTGAGTGGATTCTTTATCATGAGTGGTGTGAACTTTCAGAATCCAAGAGGCATTCATTGAGGCAAATGGAGAAGATTCCCTCATGTTCAGGACGTGCTTAAAAGTTAATGGAAAGGCTTTATAGAGTCATGTAATGAGTCACTCATCAAAGGAATCTGGTCTCTAATTGCTTTTGGAGTCACAGGATGGGCTGGGCAAGTTTAGTTCTGGTCAATGTAATTACCAGGATAAACTTGGGAATAATGACGCAGCTGAATCATTATTCAGGGGAGCTGATTAGACTCTCGATTGTTGGAGATGCCATTGGCTGATGCTTATGCAGCTTGCCATTGACACCTTCCATGACTTTGCTGATCATTAGAGGAGTTTGAGGTGGGTACTTCGCCAGTTGGATTTGCCACACATACAAGGACAAACCAAAGTGTTGGCCAGGTCGTGTTACAGTACATGCAGGAAAGGACTTTTTTTTATTATACGAAGATTTGAAATAAAACTCCAATTGAGAGAGGTATGACTCCAGTCAGTAGAATGATTACCCTCTGTTTCAATTGGCTTCCATTTTACAAGGGTTCTTTTATGCCATCCTTGGTCAAATAGTGGCTCAATGTCAAAAGCAGTCAATCTCTCTTCCCCATTGTCATTCCATATCTGGAGCAAGGCCGTAATAATGCCAGTTTATACCATTCAACACTTTACAATCATTTGCCTTGACTACAATATAAGCAGTACAAGAACATATTCATTATGAACTCATGACATCCTCAATGTTCATATCCAGATTACCTTTCTGGATCCTAATAAATCTGGGTTTTCTTTGATTCTACTTGTCAATACCATTTTGTACACTCTTGTTTTCCCTAATTTCACTTCTATACTCACTTTTCTTCTGTGGTTTGATTGTAATCAATTGTTCACATCAGACATAAGTTCTCCTTTTTTTTTTGTCTACCATACATGCACTTCGTCACTCTGGACTTCTATATTTGTTTGCTTCTTTGCTGTTCAATTCTACCTGTTCAATTCTGCACTGGACCCGTCTCGTGGTGTTGTCCCCATGGACCTGACCACCATTTAGTGTTGCCAATGCCTCGACATTGATGAAAATGGGCGTTAAATCCTCTCATCCAATGGTACTCTGTACTTTTGCTCCCTTTGGTTCTTTTTCCAGGTTGGTTTCATGTAGAGATATACCAATCCATCAGCTTTGGAAGGGTGATGAATTACATGGTTATCAGTTAGAGACTTCCTCATTCATGTTTTACATGATATGATAAGACCATGAAATTTGGATGAATGTTGCTCTGAGTACCACTCCAAGCCAAATGTTGTTACCTCTGGTGAGATAGAACATATCCATAAGTGGTGATGGACACGTCAGCCATGCCATCTGAAACCAAGGATTTTGCATGACTATGTTTTAGCAAATTTTAGTTTTGTATGTTAAAAATTGTGTGTTACTTCAGACCTTTTAAAAAATGGGACAACTATATTTCTCTGTGGCTATGCATTCTGACTAATCTAAAGTATTCAACAAGGGGAATATTTATTGCAACATAGAGGAAATATCAGAGTATGAAAATTAACCAGAGACATAGATATAGAGTTATACAGTGAGGAAACCCCATGGACTTGACCACCATTTAGTGTTGCCAATGCCTCGACATTGATGATAATGGGTGTTAAATCCTCTCATCCAATGGCACTCTGTACTTGGTTGGGTGAGTGGGCAAATGCATGGCAGATGCAGTATAATGTGGATAAATGTGAGGTTATCCACTTTGGTGGCAAGAACAGGAAAGTGGACTATTATCTGAATGGTGGCCGATTAGGAAAAGGGGAGATGCAACAAGACCTGGGTGTCATGGTACACCAGTCATTGAAAGTAGGCATGCAGGTGCAGCAGGCAGTGAAGAAAGCGAATGGTATGTTAGCATTCATAGCAAAAGGATTTGAGTATAGGAGCAGGGAGGTTCTACTGCAGTTGTACAGGGCCTTGGTGAGACCACACCTGGAGTATTGTGTACAGATTTGGTCTCCTAATCCGAGGAAATACATTCTTGCCATAGAGGGAGTACAGAGAAGGTTCACCAGACTGATTCCTGGGATGGCAGGACTTTCATATGAAGAAAGACTGGATAGACTCGGCTTGTACTCGCTAGAATTTAGAAGATTGAGGGGGGATCTTATAGAAGCTTACAAAATTCTTAAGGGGTTGGACAGGCTAGATGCAGGAAGATTGTTCCCGATGTTGGGAAAGTCCAGAACAAGGGGTCACAGTTTAAGGATAAGGGGGAAGTCTTTTAGGACCGAGATGAGAAAAACATTTTTCACACAGAGAGTGGTGAATCTGTGGAATTCTCTGCCACAGAAGGTAGTTGAGGCCAGTTCATTGGCTATATTTAAGAGGACGTTAGATGTGGCCCTTGTGGCTAAAGGGATCAGGGGGTATGGAGAGAAGGCAGGTACAGGATACTGAGTTGGATGATCAGCCATGATCATATTGAATGGCGGTGTAGGCTCGAAGGGCCGAATGGCCTACTCCTGCACCTATTTTCTATGTTTCTATGATACAGCAAGGAAGCCCCACTGAGTTCATGCTAACCATCAAGCTTACTCTAGTCCTGCATTATTCTTTCCATATCCCAATAGCACTTCCTAGAGAGTTTGATCATCCATCTAAAATTTGGGGCAATTTATAGTGGACAATTAACCTACCAGTCTGCACACCTTTGGAACACTTGGAGGAAAGATATGTGATCACAGACAGCACCTGACATGAAACTCAACCCAGGTCACCAGAGCTGTGAGGTAACAGCTCTGCCAGCTGCACCACTGTACATAAGTTGCAGATTGTTAAAATACGCAAAAGTTGCAATTTGTTATGCTTTGCATGGTACTAGTGATTTTACCAGCATAAGTAACAATTGATAATACTGAAATGTGATTATATTAGTCAGGTTCACAAAAAAAGAAGATCATTGCAGCACATGACATTGGTACAATTCTGGAGGAGGATAATATCCTTTCGTTTAGTTTAGTTTAGAGACAGTGCAGAAACAGGCCCTTCAGCCCACCGAGTCTGCACCAACCAGCGATCTCCGCATACTAACACTATCCTACACACACACTAGGGACAATTTACAGTTTTACTGAAGCCAATTAACCTACAAACCTGTACCTTTTGGAGTGTGGGAGGAAACTGGAGCACCCGAGAAACCCCACGTACACCCTACAGGGAGAACGTACAAACTCTGTACAGACAGCAACTGTAGTCAGGATTGAACTGGGTCTCTGGCACTGTAAGGCAGTAACTCTACCTTTGCACTACCGTGCCGCCCTGCTTGAGGAATGAAAAATGGAATTCAGTGGAATTAGGTGGCATAGTGGCACAGCTGGTAGCGGTGTTGCCTCGCAGTGCCAGAGACTCAGTTTGGAGTGGAGTTTGTCCATTCTCCCTGTGACTTGGTGGGTTTCCGCTGCATGCTCCAGTTACCTCTCTCATTCCAAAGACATACATTTTTGTCGGTTAAAATTTGCCATCTGTAAATTGCCCCAAGTGTGTAGGGAATAGATGAGCAAGAGGGATTAACATAGAACTAGTGAATGGGCTATCAATGGTCGTCATGGTCTCAGTGGGACAAAGGCCCTCGTTCCACGCAGTATCGCTAACTAAACTAGGTGAAATTAAGGAACAGAAATGGTGTTGTAAAGCTCAGTGTATACTATATGTTGCCTAGTCAAAGAGCAAGAGAAAGAGGAACAATTATCAAACAGATTTTAAAACATGAAAGTAATATGGAAGCCTCTAATATAGAATGGGGAAAAAAGGGACAATAACATCGATGAATTTTTGTAATGTATACAAGAGAGCTTGCTTATTCAGCTATCATTTAAACTGAGACTGAAATCATGCCTGATTAACTTCTGGCTATGAAGTGAGGTCAAGGGGCAAGTTTCAGTGGGAGAATCTTTGAGAAGCTGGATTGATAGTATCAATAGCGATAAAGTTTACTCAGACAAAGGCAAGAAAGGGGGGCTATGACACAGCCAGAAGGGGGGCTATATGAGGATGCTGTTCATTGATTTCAGTTCAGCTTTCAATACCATAGTCCCCACCAGACTTGCTGAGAAGCTGCTGGAACTGGGACTGAACACTTCCCTGTTTTCCTGGGTCCTGGACTTTCTCACCGCCAGGCCCCAGGTGGTCAAGATGGGGAGACATACCTCCAACCGCCTCACCCTGAACACAGGATCCCCCCAGGGTTGCATCCTTAGCCCCCTACTGTACTCCCTGTACACACATGACTGTGTGGCCAGGTTCAGCTCCTACTCCATCATCAAGTTTGCTGATGACACTGTGGTGTTGAGCCTGATCTCCGATAACGATGAGAAGGCCTACCGGGAGGAGGTGGCTGATCTGGCACTCTGGTGTCAGGACAACAGCCTCCTCTTGAATGTCACAAAAACTAAGGAGCTGATTGTGGACTTTAGAAGGGCTCAACATCCGAGGACGTACACGCCACTGGAGATAAATGGGGATACTGTGGATAGTGTGAGCAGCTTTAAATACTTGGGAGTCCACATCACAGAGGATCTGACATGGACAACACACACTGCTGCACTGGTGAGTAAGGCAAGGCACAGCCTTTACCATCTCAGGCAGCTGAGGAAATTCAGAGTCTCCCTGAGGATCCTTCAGTGCTTCTACTCTGGGGCTGTAGAAAGCATCTTGTCCGGCAACATCTCAATCTGGTTTGGGAACAGCTCTGCCCACGACAGGAAGGCTCTGCAGAGAGTAGTGCGTTCGGCCGAATGCACTATGGGAACAACACTCACCCCCCCTGCAACATAATGAGGGACCCCTACCACCCCAGCAACGGACTGTTCCAGCTGCCACGGTCAGGCAAGCGCCTCCGCTGTCACGCTGTGAAAACAAAGAGGATGAGATGGAGTTTCTTCCCACAGGCCATCAGGACTGTAAACTCTTATCTCACCAGGGACTAATTTACTAATTTACTGTTGTGTTGTGTCTTTAATAAAAAAAAAAATCTAAAATGTAAATACTGGTTCTGTCCTATTCTGTTCTGTTGTTCTGTTGTTTTTGCACAATCCGCAGGCATTGCCACTCTCATTTCACTGCACATCTTGTATGTGTATGTGACAAATAAACTTGACTTGACTTGAAAAAAGAAATATAAAAGTAATCAGCTGGCTCAGGGACAATCTTGATGAGCCGCAAATTTGACAAGAATGGTGAAAAGTCAAAAGCAGCATGCAAAACAGAAAATTAACAATAAATTACATCAAGGAGGATCTGGCCAATGTCCAAGGCACAATCCCACAAGGGGGAGAGGAAAAGCATCCAAAGCTAGATTTCCCTGGATGACTGAAGGTATGGATATTAAAATGGAACTGAAAGAAGAGACTTACGATAAATGTCAAGTTCATGATGAAGTGGAGAAGCAAGACTCATGTCAAAAGTACAGAGGAGAACTGAAAAAGGTAAAGATAATAAGGTAATGTAGGAATAAATTTGATGGCAATCTCAAAGCAACTCTTTTATGTATTTTATAAATAATAAAAGAGCAGTTTAGAATAGGGTGGGGAAATTAAGAAGTCATGGTTACAGTACTGATTGATAATTTTACAACTCAGGAAATAGATGCTGTGAATGTCTTGCTAAACGCTGATAAATCGGAAATGATAGAAAATAATAGGAAGGTAACTAAAAGATTGCCAGTGCTCAAAGGTAACAAAAAAATCACCGTATCTTGGATATGTTATATTTTTCAGAAGGAGGTTACTCTGGCCCCAATTTTTAATTACCGTTAGATATAGGATCAGAGAATTGTAAGTGTTTCGCATTGTTCTAAAACTGGAAGGATAAAGGAAGTAATTGCAGGCCGGTCAGACTAATGTTGATTCATTTTCAGAGACAAAATCTGGGACAAAATTGTCACCTGAAGAAATGTGGATTAACTAATAACGGTCTGCAGACATTTGTTAAAGGCAACTTGTCTTTTATCGATTTTATTGAGTTCTTTGTGAAATATTGAAGAGGTCTGATAAGGGTGGTTCCAGTTAAAAAACAATTGATAGTATTCGTAGCATTCAAGGATTATATAAGGGGTGAGGGACTCATTTACGAGGAATCACTGCACCATCTGTGTGTTATTCTCCTTTGAGCAGGGAAGGTTAAGAAGAAATTTAGCATAGATGTTTAATTCATGAAGGGATTTAATAGAGTGAAAAGAGAAAAACTACTTCCACTAGCAGTGATGCAATAGCCAAAGAATGACATTTGAGATAGAGCAAGGAGATTATTTATTTTTTTACAAAATTAAGGTCTGAATGGGTCATGCAGGTAGATCGATTAGGGAATTGGATAAGTACACAAAATGGAGAAAACAACAAAGTGATAGGAAAGTAGTTGGTGATTGCAACTATTCTTTTAAATGAGAGCACAGCAAGAATGATCAATTGGTCCCCATTTTATACTGCAAAGATCCATGATACCCTGATCCATTGGCATAGATTTGATGCCACAAATGCTTGGCTCATTTGGCAGACTCCTATCCAGGTCTGTTCATAAGTTCATTAGTCCATAAGTTATAGGAGCAGAATTAGGCCATTCGGCCCATCAAGTCTCCTCTGCCATTCAATCATGGCTGATCAATCTTTCCCTCTCAACCCCATTCTCCTGCCTTCTCTCCATAACCCCTGACACCCATGCTAATCAAGGATCTATCAATCTTAAAAATATCTGACTTGGCCAGAGCCTTCTGTGTTAATGAATTCCGCAAGTTCACCACCCTTTGACTACAGAAATTCCTCCTCATCTCCTTTCTAAAGGTATGTCCTTTTATTCTGAAGCTCTTGTCTCTTGTCCTAGACCCTCCGACTAGTGGAAACATCCTCTCTACATCCACTCTATCCAGGCCTTCCACGATTTGGTAATTTTCAATGATGTTCCCCCTCATCTTTCTAAACTCCAACGAGTACAGGTCCAGTGCCGTCAAATGCTCATCACATGTTAACCCAATAATTCCTGGGATCATTCTCGTAAATCTCCTCTGGACCGTCTCCAACGTCAGCACATCCTTCTTCAGATATGGGGCCCAAAACTGCTCACAGTGGTGTTCTGATGAAACTCCTCAAAAATGTCAATGCTTATGCTTGTACTCTGATATATTGAGGGTTGGCATAATTTGAAGAATTTTATAGGACTTTATAAGGGTTAGAACCTTATGTCACACAAGATCAACAGCATGGGAGAGATTCAGGGCCAAATACAGGGAGCTTCCACTTCTTCAGCTAACCCAAACAAATTTAGAGATACAGCCAGGTCATTCTGAGCTTACTCGTGATTTTTGTTCACTGCCTGAACTTTCAAATCTGATTTCTCAAAAATTGCCATACCTAATTCATCTGTCCCTTCAACTTCACCCCAACCTCACACTTTGCCAATGATTGAACATTGCTTGTATCCAAAGCTAATCATTTTTTATTTCATCTGGTGCCTCAATGTACTATTTTCCTTTTGAACATAAAACAGGATGGTTGACCAAGAATATTTTGGAGTGACACAAAATGTTGGAGTAACTGAGCAGGTCAGGCAGCATCTCTGGAGAAAAAGGATGGGTGATGATTTGGGTCAGGACCCTTCTTCAGACTGAAGGTAGGGGATGGGGGGATGGGGGGGTTTGAAGAGCTAGAGGCGATAAAAGACTAGAACCAATCAGGGCCGGCTACAGATGACCTCTAGCATGGCGATACCTGGTAAGCCCATAGTTTGCTAGGGAAAGTATGATCTCAAGAGGAAAACAATAGGAGAACCTGAGGTCATTTGTGGCCAGCCCTGATTCAACTTGGTCTTTCTTTGCCTTCAACTCTTCACCACCCCCACACTCCCTGCTTTCAGTCTGAAGAAGATTCCGACCTGAAACCTTTCCCATCCTTTTTCTCCAGAGATGCTGCCTGGCCCGCTGAGTTAAACTGCGCTTTGCGTCTATCTTTGGTATGAACTAGCATCTGTAATTCCTTGCTTCTACTCCTATATTTAGGAGTGTAATGGGTCTGGAGTGCAGGGTCCAGGTGGGTAAGGTTCTATACTGGAAACATTTAATAAGATTAGCCTTTGGTGTCAAACAATAAAGGGTGCCTTTCAGCATAGAGTCTCCTCCTACTAGGCTACAACTATTTCAGAAATAAAGAAATGTGGAGGATGCTTACAACCAATACAAAGAATAAATCTTTCAGATCTGCCTAGACAACAATCAAACCCAGATACCTGAGATGAATGAAAGATCTACCAAGTATATATCTTATTTTTAAAAAGTTTTCATAAGTCGTCCCAGTTTTGTATGTGGTGCCAGATGATGAATCATTATCATCTCAGGAACCATTGTGAAGAAAAGCCAGAAGGAATCCTACTGTGCACAAAATCTAAAGAAATTTCAATTTTGAATAAGATCTTATCCGTGACTATAAATGGGCACTTAGAGACTTAAACAAAAAATTGTTGTGGGATTATGCATTGAATAAGTCAAAGGACGATATGGTGGATCAATTTCAAAAGCTCTGTGGCAGAAGTTGAAAACTGATCCACTCAGTGATTGTTTTTTTGATTAAGATATTACATAAGTAAAATTATAAAGCATAAACATGATTATTCAATTCATAGGCTGTGAAATTGGTCAAAGCTGGCAGCTTAAAATAGAGTGAAGAAGGGTCCTGACCCAAAATGTCACCTATTCAAGCCTTCCAGAGGTTTTGGCTGACCTGCTGAGTTCCCCCAGCACTGTGAATTTTTAGCTTAAAATTGACTAATAGGTAGTTTGCCTGTTCGATCTCATGGTCCATTTTCTTTAAAAAAATTATGATGCAGAAAACGCTGAGTAAAATGTCTACAATTTTGCTCATTTTGCACGACTGACAGGGACCAAATTTATTTCCATTCTGTTGTCATTGAAATAGAGTTCATGGTCCACAGATTTGGGCATATTTGACTTGTTTTCCATTTGGAAAACAGACATAATGATGACCAATTTATATGCCAAGTTAGATGGCTGTGTTCAGAATTAAGGAGTAACATCCATTGCTGAACCTGTATACATGAACAAAGGTTGGAGCTGTCTCAAAGCCATGATTTTAATTAAGAGTTTCAAATGATGGCAAACCTCTTCATTTTTGTGGCCATTGTTAGCAATGAAGAATAATAAACTTAGATGAGATGAGACATCCACCTTGTGGTAATTATAAAACCAGGCACCACACAGCGGGTGCTGAAATCTTATTTCTGTTTAACTTTTTAGATTGTTAAATGTATTTTAACCTCACATTATTAATAATCAATGACACATTAGCATCCATTGATATAAAATAAATTCTATTTTAACTTTGGTGTTGATCATACACTTTCGAATTTCCAAAACAACCTACTCAGAAACTAAATTCTTCAAATGAATAGAATTTAATGGGTTGCAGTGTTATGATGTAGTATTGATGTTATGCTTTGGTCATTTCAAAGTATCTATCCATAGTGGTATAATTACTAAACCATAAGCAATTGTTGACGCTTCCTTACCATCGTACATGTGTGTCATTATTCTTGATGGGAAACTGGCAGAACATTTGTGGGTAGATTTATTGACCAGCTACGTTGTTGCAGAGTCAGAAAATGTGTAAATTAAATAACTGAAATTGACACCAACACAATAGCATTTTGTTTTGAACTCAGCTTCCTCCCAGCATCATTCACCAGAAGATAGGCTGATAAGAATGTAAACAGAAACCGGAAAGAACAAAGGAAGCGATATCTTACAACATAACGCAGGAGCATTTTATTGTCAAGGGAAGACATTCTTGTTGCAGAATCTTCTTCCAAAAGGAGAGAAGCTTTAAGAAAAACGATATAAATGCAATACAAAACTAACTGACAACCTCCCCATCGTTCGGTTTTCAACCAAAATTATTTTTCGACCAACCGCAGAGTTCTAACTGCGGGAAGCCGCAACAGCTGTTAATGGATATTATTTCGCAGACGTTATCGTTTAGCCTTTATTGGTCAAAAATCTACAACAGAGTTAGTAATCTGGCCAACATTGTCCGCATTGGGTATAGATCCTTTATTTGTTCTTAATAACTGCGTTTTAACCTGTCACCAGCAGAGATAAATCTAATCGTATAAGTAACGTGTCCGTTTCACCTTCCTTTAAATGTTGCATTGATTTACCAATTGCATGGGAGTTACAGCTAGAAAGTAGTTAACGGGAAATCTTCGAAATCATCCACATTAAAATTCAACCATTTCCCTTTTAGATTCACTCTGAATCACTAAAGGGAGCACTGCCGTGGTGAGGAGCGCAAACGCTTATGTGACTATAGATATAATTTACGATCTGCTTGGTTTTGAATTGAGCTTCGTTAACCTAATATTGAAACTAAAGTTAAAACCTGTCAAATACTGCAAGGTACAAGCAAGCGCGACCCGACCCCCACCCTCAACTCTTTGCTCAGAGGTCGGCGTTTAGAGTCGTGCGGGTCCCCAATCTTTTTTTAAATACACTGTAATGACAGATTGCTGGAGTATTTTGCAAAGAGACGTCCGACCCTAATTAGCCGACATTGCACACAGCGCTTGGGTGGAGTGGAGCACAGGAGGAAAAACATTCTCGTTTCACCAAACGCCGGCAAGAGACCCACGTTACTTTGATTGACAAGTGAACAAATGTTTCTTCTCCCTTTATTCCCAACTTTTCACTTGCGCCGGGGAGTGGGGGGGAGGGAGTGGGTGGGAGGGAGGGAGGGAGGGAGGGAGAGAGGGATGAAACCGCCCAGACAGACAGACAGACACCCAGCGGCGAACGACTGCGAACCTTGCGCTGGCGGGCGAGAGGCAGCTCCGCACCTTCCACCTTCGCTCATTGGTCGCTCCTCCAGCCCCGCGTCTACGCCCCACGTGGGGGCAGCGGCCACGCTCGCTCGCCATTGGCGGAGTGGACAATGGGGGCCGTCACCCAGCCGAGACCCCTCCTCCGCCCCGCGGCGATTGGTGGACGGGTCGCGACTGGAGCAGCCGGCCCGGGAGTTGCAGCCCCCTGATTGGTTGAACGTCGATGCTAATTACCATTGTCATTGGCATTGTGGGAGTTGTAGTCCGGGTGACAGGTTGCTCTGAGCGGCTTCGCGCCAAACTAATTGGAATGGACTACAACACCCAAAGTGCCGCTCGCTTATTGCCCTCCCACCGATTGGGGCTGGGGAATAGGCGAAGTATCGCATCGCATCGCATCGCATCCCTCCACCTCCAGTATCCCTCGCTGGTGAAGTTGACCGGGCTGTGAATATGTAAGAATGTTAATGACACCGTGCTTCTAAATTTGGTAAAACACAAGTCATTACTTTCGCATGTATGTTATCGGATGAAGGGCAGGGGGAAAGCTGCCGCCTCCGCACTCCTGATTGCAAGGTTGGCCGCGCTGCTCTCGCTCTCTTTAATGCTGGAGTAGTGATGGTGTAAGGTCGCAGCGAGCTGCTGCCCGCCGGAGCGGAGCCCAGCCCAGCCCAGCCCAGCCCAGGCGCATCTCGGATCGGCGGGCGGGCACTTCTGCAACCCTCAGCCGAATGCTCCACTTTGTTTAATCGTTCGCATCGCGGAAGGTCGGAGCTTGCTACTTTCGACCGGATCTCGTACAACTTGGCGACTTTTGAATTAAGCAACTTGAATGAGACAACTCTGCTGAAAAATTAAGACGTATTTCGGGGAAAGATAACAGAATCTTAGCGCGATGTATCCTCAAGCTAGACATCCAGTAAGTTTTTGTGTTGTGTGTATGTTTATTTATATTTTTGCTTCCACCCGAAACACCAGGCATGGGCTGTGGCATGCGGGGTCTAGCTTTTTCCACAACATTCACTTAATTATAATCTTTCAATTAATATTTGCAGATGTGCAAAGTACAATGTTTGCTTTCTCATGATTATTAATAAATGGAAATCTCCTGAGATTGAAGGTCGATTGCCAGTTTGACTCGGTACTGATGCTCCTTCGTGTTTATCTTTGCAGGCGCCTCACCAGCCCGCACAGCCCTTTAAATTCACCATCTCCGAATCGTGCGATCGTATCAAAGAAGAATTTCAGTTTTTGCAGGCGCAATATCACAGGTAGGGAGATTGGCCATCTATATACACATATGCAAATCCAACAACGTTAATGAGCCTGGAAGTACAGGGGGGAATCTGAATGATTGTTTAATTATAAATCTCCGACTTGCTGCTTAGCTGGCTGCATGGGCTCGGTTACGCTCCGTACTATTCACGCTTCTTGTGCTGTCGGCTTTCTTTTCTCGGTCATCTCCTCTTTTTCTGGTTGTCTGCTGTAAAACGATCTCTCCGATACTCCTCCAGTTTGATTGAAGATGGTGTCCGAGTGCAAATCGCACTCTTTGTAGTGTCGGCGATGTAGGACAGACGGGCTTTTGCATCGGTTATCGATGTAATGACGCCGTGGAAGGCATTTTTTAAAAATAGTTGTTAATGTTGCTGAATCCTCTGTTTCATTTCTTGAAAGGTGCATATTCGAACTGGTCGAAGAGTGATTTATCTCATTTGGGCAAATGCATGCATTCCCTGATTAGTAATAGTACTGAAACGCTCAGCGCCTTAGTGTTTCGATGTTATTTTCGATCTTGATTTTCCGCGGTTGCTCTTTGGCTCGCTTTCACATTTCTGCTTCATGTGAAGTGATGATGAGGGAGTAATGTCCTCCCCATTAGGTTCTGCTCATTCGCATAACACGCCGAGGCTTTGGTGTCAAACAGTCGCATCTTTCATTATCGTAAATCCCCCAAATCTGGATTAAAATTGCACTGGTATGTCCGGTTTGGCAGATCAGCATCTGCGATGATTTTTCTATAATACTGAAGCGCTTAATATCGCCTGCACAGATATGTGTAGTGGACATATTTGCTTTTCGATCTTTTTTTTGAGACGCTGATTGTTGTTTCTCTTGGATATTTGAAGAGTACGATCCTAATGCTTATTTTCAGATAAAATAAACTTTTTAATCTAAATACATTGGCGTTACTAATCTTGGCAAGCACTAAACCTCTTAAGAATCATGCATATTTCCCCTGGATTTGCATCAAGCAGTTTTAATAACTAAGTAATGGTTTCGTTTTCTTATAATTAATGCAACATATTATTGAAAGAAATAATGCTGGCTATTTGACATGTTCGCATGTGTCAGCGTTGGTATTCTACTTATTAAAATCAATCTTTGAATGCAAACTGTCATGTTTTGGCATGTACGGAGTTGGCATCATAAATCATTTCCAGAAGAGTAAAATGCACTACAGCACTAATTAAGTGCACCCTACCTTCGTAAGGCAACCTTTCTAATGATCCGGGTAAGATCATTTATGCAGAGAAACTATTGCCTGCAGCACAGTCTATAAAATACCCATGTTGTATCATTGAACAATCTTTCTTTCCATAAACAGTTTGAAATTGGAATGTGAAAAACTAGCCAGTGAAAAGACTGAAATGCAACGCCACTATGTAATGGTAAGTTTTATAAACATCTTGTGTTATCATGGTTGCTAATGTATCGTTTTGTTCCATATTTATCAGTTTCTCTTATTGTGTGTGAGTGATACATTATGGATTAACCATTACTATATTTGATTTCTTTATCTTCACAGTATTATGAAATGTCTTATGGTCTGAATATAGAAATGCACAAACAGGTATGTTTCTTACATTTTTAATGCCTATTTGTTATTTGGAATTATGTTAATAGGTTCCTGAAATGGATTTTAATAAGTTTCATCATAACCTTTTGAACAATGAGAATCGAAAGATCTATGCTGACAGTGGCATAAATTTTAACAGGATTATTGAGCTCCTTAAAGATGATGCTGACGAGACAGAGCCAACTGTGTAACAGTGGATAAACAAAATTGAGTTAGTTGAGTGGTCCTATCAATGACATTTTATTCTATATTGTGAGTTAGAAATAGCTGTTTGGGATTACTTTACACACTTTGCAATTCCAATATTAAAAAGTATCAACAAAGTAACATTTGCCTTCCTACCCATTGGGTAGGAAGGCAAATTGTTTAAATGCAAATTACTGCAGTGGAAATGATAGTATGTCAGGGTATTACAACTTTCCAGAAATACCTTTTCTGACACTATTGAGGATGTTTTCACTTTCATGTGTTGTTATAGCAAAGAAACTTAAAGCTAAAACACCATGCCTTTTTTTTTGTTGTAACTTGGTTCATAGTGGGGCTCACTTGATCTTCTGTGATTTCCTAAATATCTCATTGATCATTTGCCCGTTTTACTTGCTGAATCTTTCTATCCTGTGGAAAAACTATGACAGTGCACTGATATATTCTACTTGTCAGCATGATTGATAATTTTACTCTGAGCCGTAATACCAGGCATGTAAATCAAATAGTGTCTCCACTGTTATGCTTAGTAACTCAATTAAAGGTACTTTTGTACCACAATGAGAAATTCTGCTTGCGGATTGCAGATTTTGCTACTTGTTAAATGCTTATCACATTTCCCCATCATCTATGGGAGAGACATTGCGGATTATTATTTAATGTTCTAAGCACAGTGCAGGTATGTTTTTTGTTATATTATTTAAGATGCAATTGGAAAAAACTTTTTTAATAACTGGAATAATCCTAATAGGTGACATTACTTGTGTGATGTGTGAAGAATTTAGCAGAATCCTTTTTCCAGAACTGTTGCTTTTCCTGATGCATTAAGTGAGATTACATCTTGCACATGTGTTACACACTTGATGACCAAGGAATGTCTTAAGCACTTTATAGTCAATTAAGAACTTTTACACAGTTTTAACTACTGTAATTTCAGAAAAATAAACACTTGTGGTTGCAGTAGTTCTTGGCTTCCTATTTCTTTAAACTGATTTTTAAATAATTGCACAAGCAAAACTATCAGTTGAATTTTACGCAAATGAAGTAAATGTGAAATGTATTGTAGCATATTAATTTTAAATTTAGTTCATAGTATGTACAGTGAATTTTCAACCCAATAAGATACATTTTTTATATTTGCTAAAATTATATAAAATACTGAACCTGAAGTGGAAAATATTAATCAACAAGGAAGTGGAATTTAATAGATTTTCAGAATTAGTTGTCGACTAGAAAAGTCATTGTTACAATAACACCCCCTCTACTGGTCCCTTGACACCACTTGGATATGGTCTAATCAGGAATATTGGTTTTTTAGTATGAATTCGCACAGCAAATGAGCCTTGATCGGGCACAGTAATGAGGATCAAATTGGTGATTCTTAGGTACCGGTCATTAGTTCAGATATGTTTGAAAAAAACCACCTTATGTGTTTGGGTGAAATCGAGCAGTTTGCTGCTTGTGAAATCCAGTGTGATGGGCTTTGATAAGCTCACCTCGTGCTCTCCGGGGTGCAATTTATGAAATGATAGCATCAAATGTGAATACCTAACAGTGTAGATGAGCATTTAAAAAAAAATAAAAAAAATTGCAATGGATTGTGAAGAATTTGTAAATTAAAAAAATTAACATTTTTAATTAAGCACAGCATATCAATTTTCAGTTTAAATTTATGTTTGAAACCACTTTTGTTGTTGTTATAATAGAGTCCGAATTAGTACATGTTGACTTTAGTTGTAAATATCAATCAATTTGAGAAAAAGCCGTGAAGTACAATGGTGAAGGCATACATTATGGTTTCTGGTTGGCGAATGATTTGTAAAGTTGTTGTGCTTTTAAAGATTGGAATATGCTGTTTAGCAGAAAAGTTACAATATTTAGGCGAAAGAATTGTGATGATTAACAAATATTTTAATTTTTGCATTAAACTCAAATTAAAATGAATAGTTCAGAAAGATGTTCAGTGTCTGCATTTGCTGCATAAGGGAATTAATTCCCCTTTTTTTCCCCCATTATAGTGTAGTGCAGCACAAGAAGAGGCCCTTCAGCCCACAATGTCTGTGCTGAACATGATACCAAGTTAAACTAATCTTGTCTGCCTGCATGTGATCCATATTCCTTCATTCCATGTCTATCCACGTGCCTATCTAAAAGCTTCATAAACATCACAATTGTATCTGCTCCACGACCTCCCCTGGCAGTGCATTCTAGGCATTCGTCAGTCTCTGTGTAAAATAAAACCTTTCCCCACACATCTCCATTAAGCACCCAGAGGAAGACTTACTGGGATTTCAGGCTTTTAATTGCTAAAAATAAGTTTTTGACAAGTGAGAATATTTTTCAGAAGTAGTAGAATCAGAAGGAACTGTAACAGAATCATTTTAGTTATGCAGTTACAACATTGTTGAACATTGTTACACATCTATTTCCCTCAACACCATTTCCGGAGATTTGTGCCAATGATCTGGATAACAATAATTTGGAAAATCCTAAACCAACGCTTAATAGAACAGTTGAATGAGGATGCTGTCACTGAGCTTATTTAATACCATCCACTTAAATGATTTGGTGTGGGTTATGTGAACTAATTGACATGTAAAAATAGTTGTGGCTTGACAGTAAGGAATATTTAGTATTTTAAAGCAGTTCGGTTTTAACTTGATATTTGGCTTCTCGGATTCTCAGTGTTCATGTAATTGTATCTTACACAGATATAAATTAAATATTTGATGCATCCAGAACTGTCCATTTATTTATTAGGTTGCATTTCATTTCCTTATTGTACAATCGTCTCTGATTTTTAAATTCTTTTTGTATAAATTAATTTTAGAAATGCATTTTTTGAGATTCCGGTTTCAATAATTTTTTGAGTTTCTCTGATTTAGCACACTCATAAAAATCCCGCTTTTTATAGATTTTTGTGTGTGTCCTGAAGCAAACAAAAACATGTACGCCACCTATCTCTTATGCTAACATGAATGTTATACACACTTCTTTAACTTTATTCAAAATTACCTGGTTTCTGGATATTTTTTATTGACGTCACTAGTACTAGTAAAAGTACACCAGCTTAAGTGTATTGCAATTATGCCCAGTTCTTGAAAACAGTCTAGGATTAATTAACTCATTAGATTGGCTTGGTTAGTGCTTTAAGAAGGGATTTAAGAATCCGAGAGGTACATGGTAGTCGGTGACTCTGATATTTCAAATATTCAAATGATTATTTCCATCCATCCATTTTCTAAAAGTTAAAATCTACTTCGCTGCTTTTGAATTTGGATACAATGGAATTTTGATTGAATTGCAATATTTAATATAATGGATAGGATGTGTAGGAAGGAACTGCAGATACTGGTTTAAACTGAAGATAGATAAAAAATGCTGGAGTAACAGCAGGACAGGCAGCATCTCTGGAGAGAAGGAATGGGTGATGTTTCAGGTCGAGACCCTTCTATATAATGGCGCATTACACCTGTCATTGTAGGAAAGGATACTTTTTTAAATCTATTTTATTATTCTTTCTACAACACTTTCAATAAAAACCATTGAAGTGAGATATTATAAGAACCTGCTGTTGGAGGGAATTGGGCTATTGTGACTTGAGCTTTGCTCTTCATTAAACTTTGGTTTACAAGGGTTTGCTTTAGCAAATGATATGAGAATTTTGGTGCTCTAAACATTTAAGATGATTTTTACCCATACATTGCAACTCCTGGATGTAAATACAAAACATTTATTTTGTCTTTAAGGGTAGTAAATGCATTGTCCTATTTAAACAATTTCCACCAATGGCATCATTATGCTCAGATAAATTGATCGAAGGTATATTGTCAGCTTGTGGGGATACTTCTTTGTATCGAGTCCACACACAAGATTAGAAGTTGTTCAGCCAGAGCTGAACACACTTCTCGGCATCTGCATACAGTGGTGTCTATCATGCGCTTCTTGTGCGTGGTGGTGGAAAGATTGGTGGAAACAGGGCTGCGACGTGAACGCTCTTTCCTTGACCCCTGTTGGGGTACTATACTGATTAAATTAATATTGAGGTTGTTATCTATTTTGAAGTATGTTAATTGATCAAATATTTGTTAATCTACAAAGCATAGCTCACCATTCAAGATGATGCATCATAAATAAAATAGTGATCATTTTGTTGTGATCATTAAAATAAATGGAGCTCTTATAATTAATTGTATTTAAAGTAAGAGAATTGTACTACACTTTTTTTGCTTTTAATGATCTAATTAAAATATTGTTTACTCACTACTAATTTAAAAAGGCCTACTGCAACTTGTTAAAGGAGTTCTGGAAATGCTTTTGCTATCATTATGAATTTAAAATTGATTGTAATTTCTTAGTAATGATGTATAACTTGTAGGCCAAAATCTGCAGCTACAGTTAATACTTAAGTGTGAATGTCCTATGCACAAACAAAGCTACAAGCTATGTTAACTTCTGTATAACCAAGACTTTTATAATTACCTTTTTCCTATTTTATAATTATGTGATTAATAAGCTGTATTAACTTTATGGTCTCAGAATTAATATTAAGGCATTAGCTCTTGAGCTAAATTTGTTCAAGGAACTATTTCACTGAAACTAAGCTGCTAGTTTCATGGTAATTTTCTGCAATTGTGTTTGTACAGCAGGAGTTCAAATATGATTGCTTACCGAAACGTCTAGAATTCTTAATCCATTGATTCATTTTAATGATGTTCATTTTAATGTTGTTTTGTATTTTGTCCTTTAATTTATTTGATATTATTATGTTTGACAAGCTATGTAGAATAAAACTGAAAATGAATATAATTTAATATGGGGATTTATATAACATCATCAGGAGCAAGAGTGCTGAATAAGTGCTTTGTAACAGTTACTTGAGCCACAATATTAGATGTCTATCTTGCAATTATTCTTTTCGTGCATCCAGATTTATGTCAAAAATGTTGATCGCTAGCAAATGTAACTGCTGATGCAATTGTATGCATTGTTGATAGATAATTATTTTAAGGACTCACAATAAATGTTGAGTTTTTTAATATATGTTTCATTTATTGCAAGTATCTATATACAAAGTATTCTTTTGAAAAATTGATATGTAGAGACATACAGGAAATGTGCTGCATCAATGCAATCAGCTGCTTCCCTTTTTGGAATATATTATTTTTTCACTTTATGTCAACCAGAAGCTTTCTAGGCAGAATAAAGCTTGTGTAAAAATGTGCAATAACTATGTGATTGTTGTTCAAAGCAATTAAATACAAATATAAGGGCTTGGCCCAATGATTGAATTTCACAATCATAACAGCAGCAGTCGATTAGAAATGATGATAAATAGGATTAGAAGCCTTTTAGAAAAGCACAGAGACTGCAATGAGGAGAGCAGCATAGATTTGCATTATATCCGATACCCTCCAGTACCAAGTGGATTGTCAATACAGCTTGTTTAGCATTTTCTAAGGGCAATAGGATTATTGATTTCTAGCTTACAAGCAATGGCTCTATTTTCGCTACGGAGAAGTATTGCAGGTTGTTAAGAAGAAATTGACTTGAAGAGGTTTGACTGCTGCCCACCATGAAGCAAATAAAGCAAAACTGCTGAAGCATGGTGCAGCAGCAAGACGGGGGCCCACAGCAATTTGTTGCTATTAATTTACCATGGTCGACAGCAAATCAATTGGCATCTACTTCATCTGTTCGAGAATATGCTGTCCAAAACAGATAAAAGGCCTTGTGTGGCAAGAGGAATAGACTATTTGCTAGATAGAGGATGACGCTAATGTTTAAGTAAGTAAATTTAAGGGTTCAGAGCACATATAACTGAGTATCTTTTTAATGGAATATATTTTTAAAACAGTCAATAAGGAATTTGTTATGCATGAAGAAACAAGTGAATTCTGTATTATCTCTGATTAATTTCTTATGGTGTTAGATGAAAATTTAGATGGGTATTGAAATTGGCATCGGGTCACAATTGGTATAGATAATAATTAGTTTTAGATTGACTTGTTAAACATTTAATTGTTTTTTTGTGAAATTGTCCAAGCACATACCTTTTTAAATGGTAATATTTGCTATTTGTATTTTTATAGGCAAATAATTTATTGGATTCCAATTAAGTAGGGAAAATTCCAGCCCTAAAATTGGCCTATTGAATTGACAGGAATACAACCTAGAGGTTCTTTCAGGTCCTTTGCACTTTTCTATTCTGTTTGCTAATGGCTGTAATGAATGTTGAAGCCTTTTCTGTAGTCAAATAGAACCTCGCTGATTTAAAGCACTCGGCTGTGCCTAATACCTTAATCGACTCTCAATCCCTATTCCTGCATGTTCACTGATAGAACGATTACATTGTCCATTGCTATTGCTATAGAATATTAGAGTTTTATGCGCAATAAGATTCTCTTACAGAGCTTGTATCCAAAGATGGGATGGTAGGCTTCTTAAAGGTAGCTAAAATCATAGAATGGTACAAAATATGAGACCATCCAGCCCATTGCTTCAATGCAAGTCTTGATTAAATCTACTAATTTGTCCCCCTTGCCCATTCCATTTTCCTCTTAAGTGTTTGCCCAATTGCATTTCTGTAATTACTAGGTACACAAAAATGCTGGAGAAACCCAGCGGGTACAGCAGCATCTATGGAGCGAAGGAGATGGGCAACGTTTTGGGCCGAAACCCTTCTTTAGAATTACTAAATTACTAATGACTAAATCTGCTTCCATTTTTAGGCACTTTGTTACAGATTATAAAACTCAAATACATTTTTCTCAAAGATCCTTAAGGGTCTCGACCCAAAACGTCACCCATTTCTTCTCTCCAGAGATGCTGCCTGTCCCGCTGAGTTACTCCAGCATTTTGTGTCTATCTTCAATTTAAACCAGCATCTGCAGTTCTTTCTTACACAAAATATTTTTTTCTCCTCTATTGCATCTAATTAATTTGCTAATTATTAAAAAAACTAACATCTGGGATATGTTATTGTTTATGTAATTTTTCAAATCTTCTATCTGACAATTTTCAAACAACATAATATATAATGGCATACCAAGATTCTTCTTGATTTTTGTTGTGGCACATTTCTTTCTTGTTTGAGCCATTGTAGGATATATTGGTAGGCTGTTATATTATGAGGTGAGCTTTTGCATTCAAATAAATGACATTGTTGTGTATTCTCTTCAAGTGTCCTTGATACAGATAATGACAACTGTTTGTTTAACCGCTTTGGGATGTCCTGAGATCTTTAACGGAATATAAATCCAATTCTTTTCTACTGGATACAGATTGGGTTAGGGGTTATTTTCACAAGAAGACCCTTGGAACTTCATATCTTTAAATAACACTCCTCAAAAAAGATTCATTTGATGGAACACAATCATGAATAAAATATTTAGCCATTTTTTGGTATGAAAAGTGTATTCCTATGCACTGATTACAGGTATGACTGCAAGTTTGATTTAGTTTGTATTACCCTTTGGAGTTTAGTTTAGTTTAGAGATATGGCGTGGAAACAGGCTCTTTGGCTCACTGAGTCCATACTGACCAGCGATTCCCCGTACACTAATGCTATGTCTTTGGAATGTGGGAGGAAAACTGAACCCCCTGGGAAAACCTACGTCGTCACGGGGAGAACATACAAACCCTGTACTGATAGCATCTGTAATCTGGATCGAACCCGGCTCTCTGGCACTGTAAGACTGCAACACCACCATGCTACCCTTTTCTTGTCCCTAAAAGAACTATATACACTTGCTATATAAAACGTGCCAATTATAAAACACGCTATTTGCTGCTATTGAAAGACTTGAGATTATTGTCATGTAAGTAGTTCAGAATCCCACTCCCTTTAATGAGTTATTTTAATGTTTCCCCCCCTTGTCAAAATGTGCAATGAAACCTGTAGTTTAAAGGTTGAAACATAAGCATTCTGAAACTAGGTTGCAGGGCACTTGGATGATGGGATGGTGGGCTGTGTAGGAGTGGTGAGAGCAAAGGGAAATGCAGGAGATAGAATAGGGCTGAAATAGATTGTTAGATCTCCTGGTTACACACAGTACAAAATTATATGATTAAACCATGATATCCATAATGGTTTTAATTTTTGAATTGCAAATGTATTGCCAGATTTAATGTTACACTATCAATGCCAATTTATTGGTGTGATGTATCCTCTTGTCCTTTTATAAAGTTTGTGAGCAGAGTGCATAGGATGTTGTTATTCAGTGCTTTCCATTGTTAAAGTGGGTGTGGAGAAGATAGTGAAGTTGTTATATGTTTAGTGGGGAGGTATGAAGGCCCAGTCTTATATTTGAGCGGACATTATACTGTAATGGAAGAAAATGAGTTGTTGCACTTGAAAGGCATTAATAAGAAGTTAATTGTGATTCGACCTCCATGATAAATGTGAAAAGAACTAACGTTTAAATGTGCCTTTTACACTGTACCACTGAAGCCAACTCACTGATCTAATGTTGCTGGGGGTTGCAACAAGAAACGCATTTGAGATTTTTTAAGGATGATATTTGGTAACATCTGTTGATATTTTCCAACAGGGTCATTCTAGTACGATATTTAATAAATCCAGTAAATTTCTGTTTTGTGTTATCTCACTGTGTGAGGTCTGATCAACTGGCCGTAACAGTAATGGATAATACAAAAGAAAATTCACTCTATGCTTCCAATATAACCCTTATTTCCAGTTGTATAAAACAAAATAAAACTTTTATTGTTATTTTTCATTTTCCATTATCTGTGAATTCTAATTTTTATGTTTGCTAAAGATTTGAAAATGCCTAAATTATTTATGCTTCTGTGAATCTATCAAAAGTAAGTTTTTCTGCGGAGAAATTGGCTGAATAGTGGGCCAGCGAGGTGAATCTTGGGGCAGAACTAATCAGAGATTTCTCCTTCAACAGTAAAGTCTGTAGTGGAATATCATGCCCATATTTTTCAACACCTCTATGATGTTTGAGTTAAAAATTTGTGAATTGTTGGCATTGTTTCAATGGTTGATACAACTGTTCAATTGTAATTTATGGGCTCTTTTTGCCTTGGACCAATATTAAGGAGTAGTGTCAGATAATTTAAAGAATCCTACGAACCACATCCTGACAGTGTAACTTTTATTTTTATAATGAACTCGGGACTTTGAATAGTTGAGATATGGAAAATCTATTTAGAAGTAATCTGGATGCTACCTATACAATTGTCAGTGATTCTTGAAGCTCATATCACCTCCTGTAAATTCCCTGAGGCAGTGTCAACAGTTTGAGGGACCATGGCCAGAAATGCCTAATAGGGAACATATACTTAGGCCAGTAATGTCTGATTTCGTAAACTGCACTTCAATATGCCTGCTTCTGAAATGTGACAAAAAACAACAATGCTAAACAGATCAGCTACATTTTGCTGACATTATTTTGCTACATAGTTACAAATTATTACATTCAGTGTGCAAACTGTGATTTCCTCCTTCCATTTGTTTCTGTTTATTTTTAAATGTCCTGTATTTAGTATCTCCTCAACTTACGATGGGGTAAAAGGCCTGTCTCACGAGTCTGCGGTCATTGGCGGCGAACCAGGAAGAATCTACCGCTCCTGGGCCGCCATAAACCGCGCAATCGGACAAACGCACAATTCCAGGGCCGTGCGGCGTTGTTCCCAACACCGCACGGTGCTAAAATAAAACCAACACTTCAAAAATATGTCCTTACCTCACAGCCTCCGCCAGTGATGCACGAGTGTGGCACGGCCGCCGCCACAGCCGCTGCCAGTGTGGCACGAGCGCCGTGCGTCGAACTTGCACCGCCACAGCCTCCGCCAGTGAGGCACGTGTGCAGCACGGCCGCCGCCACAGCCACCGCTACAGCGCCGCGATCAGCACGGCCGCCGCCACAGCCCCGCAGATCCAAAATGACGTCATCGCAGTCGGCCCGCCCTTTTTTTTACTTACCGCAAGCTCGTGGGATCAGCTGTAATTAAATCACTCGGCCCCCGCGCAGCATCCGTGCGGCGCTCCCGTGGCATAGGCTCGGCGCTCTCGCCGTTGCCGTGCGATCCCCTCTACAGGCGAAGCCGCGCTTCACCACCGATGACCGCAGCACCGTGAGACAGAGCCTTTACGTTCCGATAAACCCAACGTAAATCGAAAATATCGTAGGTCGAAAAAGTATTTAATATACCTAACCTACCAAACATTCTCCTGCTGTGCCGTGTCCGTTTTTTTTAAAATTGGGAAGCAGCATGATCTTGATGTTGGGCACTTCTGCTAACATTTTGTTTCGCAATATGTTTTTGAGGTGCTTTTCTATGCACACAGTATTCCTTTTCATCAGAACATCGTAGTGATCAAGTGGGCACAGCATTCTTGTCACTTTGAGAGCGCTACTCCAGCAGCAGCGAGATAAGTTTACTTCTCATTTTCAGAGAAACATGTGAATGCGTCTTTGTTGACCCAGAGGCGAACTTCAGAGCCTGCGATACCTCACTTGCTACAGTGCATTGGGGTCGATTTAATTATGGAAAGTTTTATGGCAGTAAATCAACGAGTCAGGCTGCTAAAGAACCCAACATGAAGGGCTCTTTCCAGGTTTACTCTCTCGTTCGCCTCCGCCTCATAAAAATGGCTGGTGGCGCTCATTGCACCACTAGTTTCAGCCGCTCCTGGTGAGAGATTAGAACCAGAGAAAGAGGGGGAAAGAACGGGTTCCGAGCTACTCCGGCATGGTTGAGAACCAGAAGCCGGAATTTCCCGGCGGATGGAGAGGTGGATGCGCAGAGGGAGGAGGAGGCGGTGGAAGCGGCACCACCCCGCCTCAGGCTGGCCCAGCGTCGGATAAGGGAGCAACGGTGAAGAAGAGGCGGCGGCAGCAACAGCAACCGGTTCAGCCCCAGCCCCAGCCAGTGCAGCTGCCCAAGAAGGTGCCGGTCGGCCCACCGTTACCGAGCACGTCTTGTTGGTAGTGGCGTCCAGCAAGCAAGCAGAGACGCGGCATCTCGCCTGCCTCGTTATCGGTTGTTTACACTTGTGATCGAGTGGCTGACTGGGAGCTGCGGCTCGCTGCTGTTGCCCTGCATCACAAGAGAGTATCGTACCGCATATCGCTAGCCCGGGAAAAGATAAAAATTCAAAATGTGAAGTACGGTTTCTACTGAATGCGTTTCGCTTTTGCACCATCGTAAAGTCGATATACCGTAAGCATCGAATGTCGAGGAGTATCTGTATTCAGTTGACTGTGGCTTTTGAATATTCCTTAGCTTCTTAGTATCAAAGGTAAATTTTACATTAAGATTTGTTGGTTCAACATTTTAATAGATCCTAAAGTTTTTGAGATTTACTCCACAAATCTGCATGTTCCGTTTTTTTTAATGGCAGCTAATAAGAGATTTATGTTGCCTGGGAACAGGGTGGGCTATCCGACAGGAGTTATTTTACAAATGTGAGTCATTAATCATTGGTTCTGCAAGTCTGAGTGCTAATGACAGTTGCTTGCATGAGTGAGAACAATCTCACTTTATTAGCAGTGCAATATATTAATTACTTACTTTTTCAAAGTGTAAATTTAAAAATGCTGCCATCCAAGGCTTGTAAAATAATCAAGCATAACCACATAACTTGGGAAAATAAAGTGTGATATGTGTCAATCATTGCTTTATGGTAAGTATATGAAAAACACTTTATAAATCTCTATTATTTTAAAGTCTTGCTAGGACCAACAGGCATGTCAGGACCAGCACTCTTTCATTGCCAATGTTGTGTCTGGTAGGAGGGAAAGCCTTGTTAAAGTATATTGAAAATTTGATTACTTTTCAAAGAATATGATAATCATGTTTAGAGATACAGCGTGGAAACAGGCCCTTCGGCCCATCGGGTCCGTGCTGACCAGCGATCCCCGCACATTAACACTATCCAACACTCACTGGGGACAATTTTACATTTTTACCAAGCCAATTAATCTACCAACCTATATGTCTTTGGAATGTGGGAGGAAACCAAATATCTCAGAGAAAACCCATGCAGGCCACGGGGAGAACGTACAGACAGCACCCGGAGTTGGGATCGAACCTGGGTCTCCGGCGCTGCATTCGGTATAAGGCAGCAACACTACCACTGTGACCGCCCGCAAAAAAACACAAATGTTCAAAATCAGGATAAATACCTAACGGGGCTGAAAAACATGTCCGGCAACATCTATGAAGAGAATATTTGATTTTTTTTTAGGTTGCCCACATACCAGAACTGAACAATTTCTGTTTAAACTTAGTGATTACCTAAATTGTTGAATTCAGTCTTTTGTGGTCAGTGAGGAAACATCCACTCAGCCTGTTGAGTCCTTAAGAAATCTGTACATATCCTTGCTCACTCTGCCAAGCCTATATTCTCCAGTTTCTTTTCATAAGGCAAAATTGTTGCCACTCGAACCAGACTAGTGATTTTTCTTGTTCCATTTCCTCTATTACAGCTGAAAACAGTACAGAAAACACAGAGTGCAGTTTCAGCATGGTGTTCAGTTTGCATTATTCCAAGTCATGTCAAATTGAGTACATGGCCATATGGACAAGTATGTTGAGGTACACGTGCAATGAAAATCTTGCTTGCAAAAGTATCACAGGTGCACAGACTTAAACAAATAAAAAGCAAAAAAAAGTGCATTAATGACTGTAAATTTCTAAAAGTGCAAAAAAAAGGCATCAACGAAAACAATATTGGAAAATAAATGATATTTTCTAATATTAATATACAGTCCATGGTCGTGCAAGAGTGGGCAGTGGTATTCCATCAATTAGATTTACGCAGATTGGTTCAAGAACCTGATCGTTGTGGGAAAGTAGTTGTTCCTGAACCTAGTGGTCTAGTACTTTTGGCTTTTATACCTCCTGACTGAGGTTTAGCAATGAGAAGAGGGCACAGCCTAACTGGCGGGGATCCTTGATGATAGATGCCTCCACCATGAGGCAGCGCATGGTGTAAATGCTTTCGATAGAAGGGAGGGCTCGGTCCATGATGGATGGGGCTGAGTCCAACACTTCGCAGCCTCTATTCTTGTGCATTAGAATTGCCACAGCAGGCCATGATCCTACCAATCATGATACTTTCTACAGTGCATTGGTAGAAGTTTGTGAAACTATTCAGTGCAATGCCGAACCTCTTTATACTTTTAAGAAAGTTGAGGCACTGGCTGCCTTCTTGTTAATACATCTAAGTGCTGGGCCCAGAACGGGTCATCTGAGATGTTAAGCCAAGATGCCCAGGAATTTGAAGTTGCCTAACTCTGTCCATATTGACCCACAAATGAAAACTTACACATGGTCTCTTGAATCCCCCTGTCTGAAGTTATTGATTATTCTTTGGTCTTTTGACTTGGAATGAATGGTTGTTGTGGCACTGCTCAACCAGGAATTCTATCGGTTTCCAGTACACTGACTCATCGACAGCCGTGATTCAACCAACTACAGTAATCTTAACAGTGAATTTATAGATGCCATTGGATCTGTGCTTAGCCACACAATGATGGATGTAAAGAGAGTAAAGCAGTGGACTAAGATTATTCACACCTGGATTTACTTTCATAATTCCATGTTGATTCTGTTCAATTGATTACTTTCAATGTGTGGAATTAACCCCATTCTTCTTCTTTACTTACCAAAGGTTATGGAGGTTAAGGGAGAAATCTAAGATGGAACTGTTACTTTAAAGAAAATTATTGTTTAAGGCCTTGCCTTGGAGGCATGCCTGTGGCAATTGTTCAGAAAAGTTGAAGGTTAAAAAAAACAAAATGCTTTAGACTGACTGGTGATTCTTTTCAAAAAGGGGTGTAAGTGTGAAACTAGGTTCAATTTAGTAGCTTCATGGCGTGTTCATGTCCATCTCTTGCTGCTGAACTGTCTTTATCACAGTTATTAGGGATGAAGGTAGGGTTTGAGGTAATTGCATGGGGTAACACATTCGCCTGTGGTTACATATAACATTACTCAATGCCACAGCTCCTTGCACTGGTGAATATTTCACTTTTTTGAATATGGAATTTCTACCATGGATTTGATTTATTACAAAAGAATTATGTTCTATAGTTGCTTGTACATTGGCTTTGAGCTAGTAATACTAACATTAACAATTTCACGTATAGCTCAAAGGAAAGTTTAATATAATGCTTGTTAACATACAGAATACTTTTCCAGCCTAAACACGTGAGTAAACAGAAGTAACAATTTGCAAAGTAAGGGTTTGTAATTATTTGTCTTCATCTAAAATTAGCTTGATTTGTTTTTTTTTTTCTTGGAAAAAGCCAAAATGTAAGAGTAGTGTAAACAGCAGACTAACTTTTTAAATTTGTATAGATAATGTAATCTTAATCTCGTTTGATGTTGAACCAGTTAAAGGCACAACTAAGATCAAAAGAAGTTCCTGGGGTCTCTTGGTTTACGAATGATCTGAATTGTCGAAATCCGATGATGCAAATTCTCCCATATAGCGTAAAGCATTTTTAAGCTAGTATTAAGATTAATAAAATGTTTCATATTATTCATTAATAGTTAGATACAGTATATATTTCATTCATTTATAATTATGTGCAGCAATAGGGTGATTTATTCATGAAATAATAGAATTATCGCAAGCCTGTCGGATGATGTCGTTACAATAAAAAAAAAAATGATATTGTGACTCCGAAATCAGTTTATGGACACTTCTCAGGATTGGAATTCCTGCACGTTGTAGAAGCAGGAGGAGGCCATTTGGCCCCTTGTGTCTATTCCATCAATCAAAAAGATCATGACTGATCTTTTACCTCCGTTGCCCATCCATCTTTCTAATTTCCAAGCCTTTTCACTACTATCCGTGATTACATCCTGCATAAAGAATGTTTATTGAAGTATTATAATGCAGATCAATACCTATCATTTAACCCATAGTTTGCAGGGTTTCTTAGGGCAACTGGAAGCTGAACGGAATCAAGTGCAATTGTGGGAAAAGGTAAATGTGCCTGGCACACTGCTCACGTGCCATTAGACGAAGCGGTACTTACTCTGCTTCTATTTGTTCCCATTACCATGACACCTGTCAAGCTTTAGGGAACCTTTGGGGAACCACCCTCCAATCAAGGATCTTGAATGTTTACTTGTTTCATGGCCTGGTGGGAAATACTCCCCATTTGACTGGAGATCAAGTCTATCAATCGAGCTGTTCCATGAGTGGGATTCCATTTTCTTTTGAAAAGGGAAAATTGCACGATGAGTTAAAAATCATGTTGGAACCATTTGGTTGCTATTATTGGTGTTTGTGAGACTATATTATGAGAAAATTGCCATATTTCTGTGCAGCGCCATGAATATTCAAAATAAGTAGTAATTTATTGACAGATATCCTTGGGTCATTGAAGATGTAATATAATGCTCCACTGTGTTCTGGCTTGGTCTTTTTCTAGGGCAGTTTGCCAATTGTATGTAGATACATGTGAGATGTTCAATCCATTCATTTCAAGGATAAGAATTTCAATGCTTGCACCGTCCAGCTAATTAAGTATTTTGAAGTACAACCAGTAAAGGTAGCAGCAAATGTATGGAGAGTGGAATGTCAAACAGATGTGAATGACTGGCTGGGGAAATATTGGCCAGAATACCAGGAGAGTATTTTTCAAATAGTGGCATGGCATCTTTTATCTTAATTTAAGCAGGCTGTAGAATCAGTTTAACTTCTGAAAGATGGTTTCGACAGTAATGTAACATTTCCTCAACATTACTTAGAAGTGTTAACCTTGTCTTTTTTTGTTAATGTAGTACTTAATGGACATGAGGCATGAATTCTACTGCTGAGCTGAACGGTCTTCTTAACCAAAATGAACTAAATCGCTTTGTTATTTTTTCATCTTTATACATAACTAAAACTCTGATCGTGTGCTCTTCCAGTTTGCGCGGGCTTTCTATTTGCGCAAAAACGGTACTCGATAGTGCTATGATTTTTCACCAGCTCACTCGCCGTTCTCCTGTGCTGCGAGTGCACTGTTTCATTCCGGTTTGTCTATTGTACAAGTTAGCGAGGTTTAAAGATCTTAAAAACCGCGCGTGCGCAGATCGATCTCCTCTCCTGCCAGTCAGCGCCGCGTGGATTGGTCTTTTCTCGTGTCACTCCGCGAGATGGTCCGCCCCTTCCTGCGCTATCGCATCTTTACTGGAGCTGAGGGAGGCCGGCGGAGGTCTCTAACCGGACACAATTTTCGGAGGGACCGGAAGAGGCCCGGCGCGGGAGATGTCGGCAAACGGAAAGCGGAGAATCTGATCCCGGTGGAGGAGAACGTCCAGCAACCAGCGCCCGCTGTGAGTCCCCATCGTACCGCCAGCTCCAACCCCTTCCCCTCTGGTCCCCCTCACTGGTTCCTGCCCCCCTACCCCGTGATACCCCCATCTTTTCTTTGAGCTCTCTCCCCCCCCGCCCACACCCCCCCCGCCCCCCTTCCCCCCCCACCAACACACTCCTCTCCCCCCCCCCCACACACACAACCCTCCCCCCACCCACACACGCCTCCTCCCTCCCCCCATCTCCGGCTCCACAATGCTCGCTGCTCCCCCCCTTCCCCCCCCCAAACACAACCTGCCAGCACACCCCCTCCCTCTCCTCCCCCCCACATCCTCCCTTCCCGCCCACATACACACCTCCCCACACCCCCCTCCCCCACACCCCTTCCCCCCACACCACGATTTCCACCCCTCCTACAGCCCCCTGCCCACACACACCCCCGCTCCCCTCCCACCCCACACCACCCTTCCCTCTCCTCCCACACATGAAGAGGAGGGGGAGTGCTGGGGGATGAGGGGAAATGAGTTGCGCCTGCACAGTTAGGGGCTATGGGTGAGTGGTGGAATATTGCGTTGGGGGAACGGGATGCGTTGGGGGAACGGGTGAGTGGTGGAATATTGCATTGGGGAATGGGTTGCATTGGGAGACCAGGCCTCCCGTGTAACTGGGACCCAACGGGTCCCACTTAGTCTAGTATTGCCTAAAAGCTGGCATTAAAATTCTTTTTGGATAAATAAATCAGTTGACAGCCGTGGCAGCATCCTTGCAGTTTACAGTTCTTGCACATCTCATGACAGTTGTGTGAATTAATGTGTCAGAGCAGTGGACCATTCAATTTTCAATATCGTTAAAGTTCTTTTTTCTTTTCCTGGTTTAACATTAAGAATATTATGATCTTATGTTCTCAGCAAAAATTTGTTTAAAGCTACTCGTTTGTTTGCATACACTTACCAAATTGCCCAAGACATGACCTATTACAAACCCACTGACTCCCACAACTATCTCGACTGCACTTCTTCCCACCCTGCTTCCTGCAAAGACTCTATCCCCAACTCCCAATTCCTCCACTAACACCGCATCTGCGCCCAAGATGAGGTGTTCCATACCAGGACATCCAAGATGTCCTCATTCTTTAGGGAACGGGGTTCCCATCTTCCCATCCTAGATGAGGCCCTCACTCTTGCTTCCTCGGTGCTCCGCCTTTGCTCCCCCTCCCCCTAGTCGCATCAGAG
>CM075977.1:141205863-141450364 GCA_038087875.1 Malacoraja senta
AATCCCTTGCAATGTTCCTTAAGTTGAGAAGGTCTAGGTAGACGTCGGATTTTGCAAGGTATGAACGCTCCATTAGTTGTTTTGCACTTCGGACGGCCCGTTCGGCGAGTCAGTTGGACTGCGGGAACTCAGGGCTGCTGGTAATATGTCGGAAGTCCCATCATTTTGCAAAGTTTTTGAAAGACTGGCCGGTGAACTGTCTGCCGTTGTCTGACAGAAGACGTGCAGGGGAGCCGTGCATGGAGAAGTGGCGCTGCAACTTCTCAATAACTGCTTCAGAAGTAATGGTTTGGAGTAGATCGATGTCGAACCAGCCCGAATAAGTATCAACAAGAACCAGATAGTGTTTCCCATGCCATTCGAATATATCGGTGGCTAACGTGGACCACGGGAGAGGAGGAACTGGGTGCGGCAGTAAGGGCTGCTTCTGCTGATGTGGCGTCAGGCTTTTGCAGACGGCGCAGACTTCAGTTTTGTCACATATGTACTTGGTCATACCAGGCCAGTAAAACATGCTTTGTGCCCGTTGTAAGGTTGCCCCCACGCCGGGGTGGCCCCTGTGGACGGCGTTGAAGTACTCATCCCGGCGGACAGCTGGACAACTGCCTTGTGGCCCTTAACTATAATCCCGTCCTGTAACACCAGTTCGTCACGAACCAGGAAGTATGGGCGGATTACAAGCGGGGTGTTGTGTTGTTTATTAGGCCAGCCACGCCGAATGACTGCGGACAGCAATTGTAAAGTCTCGTCAGGAGCCGTGTGTTCTGCCAGGCTGCTGAAACAATCAGTAGGAACATACGATACCTTCATGACTGAGAACTGGTCCGGTTCAGAGAGTTGTAGTTCGTTGGTTTTGCGTGGGACTCCTGATAGCGTGTCAGCTATGTGCATGTCCTTGCCTTTCTTATAGACAATGTTGAAATCAAACCGCTGCAGCTGCATCATCATCCGTTGTAGGCGGGCTGGGGCAGCGTGAATGGGTTTATTCAAAATAGTGACCAGCGGCTGCGAGCAATTCTTTTTCGATCTGGGCGTAACGTTGTTCAGTGTCAGTTAGTGTGTGAGAGGCGTAAGAAACAGGCTTACAGTCGCCATCGGTAGTGGTTTTCAGGCAAGCAGCGCCGAGTCCGTACTGGGACACATCGCAGGTGAGCGTCACTGGCAACTCCAAAGCAAAGTAGGCGAGAGTAGGTGTGCTAGCCAGCTGCAACTTGAGAGTGTCGAAAGCTCTTTGGTGCTGCGGATACCAGGACCATGCAGCGTCTTTGTGTGTCAGTTCCCGCAGGGGGGCAGATATGTCGCTGAGGTTGGGAATAAATCTCCCCAGGTAGTTGACCATTCCAAGGAACCTTTGTAGACTCACAATGTCAGCAGAAACCAGCATCTTGTTGATAGCTGCAGTTTTTGATGGGTCTGGTCTGAGACCATCACTTGTGAAATTTCCGACGAAGGTAACTTCCGGGACTCGAAACTTGCACTTCAGGGGATTGAGTTTGAGCTGAATGTATTTGGTACTTTCTTCAGAATAGCATCATGTTCAGCCAGGTCGCGTCCGTAGACGAGAATGTCATCAACAATGATGGCGCATGGATACTCAGCGTGCACTGGAAAACTTCACTGGCGGAGTTGATGCCAAAGGGCATTCTCAGGACTTTATAGAGGCTGAAGGGGGTGTCGAACGTAGTAAGATTGGACAAGTCTGGGTCCAGTGGAATCTGCCAAAACGAGCTTTTGGCATCCAGAACGGAGAAGACTGATGCGTTGCCTATTTGAGCAGCAACTTCCTCTACTGTTCGCATAGGGTAGTGCGGGCATTTGATAGCAGTGTTGAGATCTCTGGGGTTTATGCAGATATGGATCTCCTCCTTATTTTTTTCGTTGCAACCACCATGGTAGAAACCCAGTCAGATGGGTTGGTAACTTCAGCAATAACACCCATGGAGACCATCCGCTTGAGTTCATTGTGTACTCTGTCACGCATGGCATGCGGAACACTATGTGGTGCTCAGACCACAGGAGTGACATTGGGATCAACGACAATGTGGTATTTGAGGGGCAATTTGCCAAGCTCATTGTTAAACAGTTCTTTGTATTGAGAGAGTACTGGCTGAGTGGGTCCTTCAGCGACAAAGAGTTGATGGACAGCGTGGCCAAAGTATACCAGGCCTAGATCGTGGCATGCATTGATACCGAGCAAAGTCTCTGAATCCCCCTTGACAATATAAAACTTTAGGGTATGGGGCTGCGTGTCTATGCTGCATTTTAAATTAGTCTGTCCGTGGGTGGAGAACATCTCCCCCGTAGGCCCGAAGCATGGCCGAGGCCTTTTCAATACATTACAAATTTTTAAAAACTCTGATAACGAGATGACGTTGCATTTCGTACCCGTATCAACCTTGGTGATCACAGGTCTGTTATTCACAAACATGGTTACCTCAGGGTCAAGTTGTTTGTTAAACGAAGGGAGGAGAGAGTGGATGGCTGAACTGTTATCTGTACTTTCAGAGAGTGGGGGATGGCAAGTCAGGCTCTTGATATTCGTTATCAGCAAGCTCATGTTGTAACAGGTGCAGGCTTGTTCTTGGGGCGGACTGAGCCGCACAGGAACGGCAACATCTTGCAAAGTGGTTTAATTTCTTGCATAAATTATAGGTTTTACCATAAGCAATACAGAACTGTCGACCCATAGCATGGAAAGATTTGCAATTAGGCATCGACCAGCAGACGATCACTGCTGCCAGGCTTGGGAGGGCTGGGAACGGCCATTACGAGAGGAGGTGTCTGTAAGATTGACACTATACTGCGAACGCTGACTGGAGGTCACAGACTTAGTATGAGAAGATGTTATCTCAACAATCTGACAGGCTTGGCTTGATTAAGGGTCAGGTCAGTGTTACAGAGCAGTTCATCCCATAACTTGCTATCAAGCATACCTCCAACAATTTTGTCACGGATGAGTTCATCGCACAGACCACAAAACTGGCAGCGTGCAGCCATGTGTTTTAAGTCGCTGATAAAACGTTCAGTTGGTTCATCAATCTGTTGCATACGAACATAATACTTGGTACATTCAATAATATAGTTCGAGGGCAGGTCACACAACTGTCTGAACGTTGCAAGTAAGACAGCAGTGTCATCAATCGTCTCTGCAGACACTAGGACCTGTCCATTTGCATGTAAAACGGCAGGCTCAAATGTGAAATTGTCAGCACGATTCATTGCCTCTGGGCCAGCTGAGTAAGTACAGAAGTACGCACATCAGGAGGGTCGTTGCGATAAACGATGCGAACATAGTGAGTGTAGTCATGCTCGAAAAGGCGCCAGTGTTCAGCAATGTCAGAGTCAAAGATCAGACGACTAGGACGGCGAGACGAGTTGGCCATGATAGAGATACCGGCACATAAACAAATTTAAAAAAAAAAAAAAGCTGATAAACATGAACGGAGTAGGTAAGACTCACTCTTCTGACACCATGTAATGAGTCGAGTCAAACACATATCAGGATACAACACATGTTTATTAAATGTACTTACATAATCAGTCTGCAGGACATAACAGTTCCTAGCAGCTACTCATACTGAATGGCGTAGGCAAACTCTTGCTAATATAAAACGCATATTGGGCGGAGCACTACTAACAAGCACTACAATTGGCTAGTAGGAAATAACCAATCTACAATATTTAAGTAAACTTAATTAATAATAAAAAGGCAAATGACTTAATAGTTAAGATAGACACAAAATGCTGGAGTAACTCAGCGGGTCAGACAGCACCTCTGGAGAAAAAGAATATGTGACCTTTTGGGTCAGAACCCTTCCTCAGACTCCAGCAATTTGTGTCTATCTTTGGTGTAAACCAGCAACTGCAGGTTCCCTTTCTACACATTTTGACATAATACTTAACTGCTTTTCTTACAGCTGTTCCAACCCATTGGAATGAATGAGCTCTCATTCATGCTTGGATCCAACCTGCTGCTAGATCAGAAGGCAGATTCCCCGATAGAATGGATAGGGATTGCCACGAGTCCGTGCTGCATCACTGCACTCACAAAGCGTGTAATCGTATAGTGCAGTCAGAGAATTGGTTTAAGATCATAAGGTCATAGGATCTTAAGTGATAGTAGCAGAATTAAGCCAATCGGCCCATCAAGTTTACTCTGCCATTCAATCATGGCTGATCTATCTCTCCCTCCTAACCACATTCTCCTGCCTTCTCCCCATAACCTCTGACACCCGTACTTGGCAGTTTAACTTGGCATCATGTTTGGCACAGAAATTGTGGGCCAATGGGCCAGTTCCATGCTGTACTGTTCTATCTACTAACTGCCGGCAAAAAAAAAGCCAGCAAACTTGGGACTCCTACATTAACGTAAAGATTCAGATCTGGTGGAAAATGTGTAGAGAAATGCCAGGAATTCTGCATGAAAATGCTACCATTTCCCAGCAGATCTGGCTGAAAATGATTCTTCATCCCACATATGTTTAATACCAACACACCGACAGACTTTGATATGTCATGGAGTAACGGTGCAAATCGCACCCACTCAGATTGCTCGCAAATTCTTAGACGTAGGTGCTAAAATGTTTTCTCTATTTCTGTTTTGAAAAGAGAATTGAAAATAGTGAATTCAAGGTATGAGGTCTTCAGCATAAGTATCAGGTGTTAATGTGCATATAGAGCTGGTGCCTTAATCATTGCACACCCACTATGTTATCACCCTCTGTTGTAATGTCAAGATGGTAAGGGAGTCAATCTCAATCCATTCAACATATTTTACTGACTGAATTCCCGAGATGCATTAACCTTTCTGCTGAATTAAACTTCTGCAGCCTCAGCAATTTTCCACAACACAGTTGTTTTCTCTCAACAAGCTCCAAGAAATCCATTCTGACCCTGAATCCCTTACCGACTAATCTAGTGAAAGGCCTCTGAAGCTCCAGGTAAATTAATAGCATGAAATGTGCCTGAGAAATATGGCTGGCTGTGTCCAAAATCCCTCTGAGGCTTGAATTATTTGTGTTAAGATAGGCCAGCAGCTAGGTCGCTGAGTCAATTCACTGTTACAGCTGCCAATATTTTTTTTTACCTGAGAGAGCTGCTTCATTCTTTATTATTGCTCAGGAATCAATACTCCTATTGCCCTCACAAAATGCTATACAAGCGTTATTGGCATTTCACTTGGCAGTGTAGGGTATCAACATCAATCTCAGCACTAGTACAGCTTTACAGCTGTATCCTCGTATTGATTCGAAGTGGAAGCTCTTTCCCTCTCTATATATATACATTGTGTATATGCAGACGATGTTTCAATTACAAAATGCAAAGTATCCAGCAATTTACAAATTGACCAAAGGTAAGTACAAAATGAGTAAAACTTGTTCAAATCCATTCATTTAATTTCAAAGACTATTACTGACTTCACTTGATTTTATAGCAAGCATCAACAAGTTTGATCTGTTTGATGTTTAACAGCAGGCTGTTCGATGTGTTTCTTCTGAAGGGATTCAAAAAAAGAATTGACACTTTGATTTCTGAAAATCCTTTTGATTTCATTTATGCAGCCATTACCCCTTCCTTTAGTGTGGGCATGAAACAAAAGAAGAACAATAACGTGGTAATAACCTGCCATTCTTTTTGTGAGAAAGCAGAATGATTGTGAAGATTGTGGGCTCCGTATAATTTATTTTCCTGGCAGGTTTGTTCAATATATTTGACTGCATTTGTTCTCTCCAGTGTGTTTACCTTGAAAGAACATGTATAATGTTCTACAGTTGCCTATTGCTATAAAGTCCAAGTGAATGCTGCTACTTTGCATTCAGCAAGCAGTAACTGGATCCAGGTTGAAGACTGAGGACTATTCCAGCACTTGCAGAAAGTGGCTGAAACTACTTAAAGGCAGCAATCACACTAATTATCTCTTGCCCATTTTTGGTGCGTGGGTGATATTTAAGAAACGCACTTCAATTGCCCCAAAACTGGATAAACAAACTGCTGACAGTTTGACATTTTAAAGCTTTACAGCAGTCGTCTGCACCTAGTTATTATGAATAAATAATGCATTGAATATAGGATAATGATCATCTGCGAAGTAATTAGAGGGCTGCACACAATTAAGAGTTCAGGTGAAATCATACATTGTGACAGCAGAACCTGAGCAGTTAGCACAAATTATCCAAACCCCAACATTAAACTTCAATGCTTTTAATCCATGTGATTTGATTTGTTTTCTATTAATAATATAGAATTTACATTTATATCGATGACAGTTAAAAAACATAATGACATGCCAGCACATTGTCAAGTCAGATCCCTTCAGAAAATGATAGTTGCTCGGATAAATGTTGTTAACATGAAGATGTGTGTGAAAATCTTGGGCCACATGCTCCATGTCACATTGCATGCCTGGAATCAGAATAGTACAGGAATACAAGAAGTTCCCCTTTCTTCCCACTGAGCTTGTGATCTTTACTGTGCCATTGTGGAGAGTTGCTTAGCAGAGGTCAGGTGCTCCCCATTGAGATAAAAGGAAACCCAGTGAGCCATTGCAAACAATAACAGAGAGAAAGGCAGCCTCATCTGGCACCATACCCAGCCTAAAAAGATGGAAAATAATACTATTCAATATTATCAAAGACAAGGAAACTATGTACAATGACCACATCCACTGAATGAAGCTGCCTCTGAAACAAAGTTGCCCAAAAGCTTCCTATTCAACCCTACTGAAAGATTATTAAAAGAACAAAAATCATGACAAATGCTGGAAATTGCTGGAAACACACCATTCATCAGCTGTAAAGTGAAGAGATAGGTTCAGTCTTGGTTATCAATTCCTTGTAAATTGAGTTGTGGCTGAAGGTCTACATTTGAAATGCTAATCTGTCTTCATTTTCCCCTCTTTAGCTAAGTCTGAGTTGTACTACTACTATTTTCTTTCTCTTTTTCGACAAAGCATTTCCTTTAATTGGTTCATTTCATGGATTAACCCTTGTCCTGATGTGTCTGGAGACTTGGTGTTGAAATTCATATTGGATGTGATAGTATCTGTCACTGACTACGCTCCCTTCCTCTCATTTGATTTCATTCAACACCAGGTTTTTGCCTGTCTTTCCCAAATGTCTAAAGTTAGGGCGGAGAAAGCAAAGAGATAATTTTTAAAAGGGGCACAGTGTGCTTGTTACAACCCATAATTGAAGCAATCGTTGATGTAAACTAGTCTTGACCTTGAGGCTTCCTACTGGCCTGATTCCAAGCTCAGCACAGATCCTAAAATGAAATGCAGATTGCACCAGCAAAACAAGAGGAAAATTGCTTAGTCTCAGAGAAAATATCATCTGCTCTGATTTGCCATGGGGATATCCAGCCCACAGTTTCTGTCGTTCACCTGTACGGTTTGCTTAATTATACAAATCTGTTAGTACATTCTTTCTGCATAAAGCCATCAAATGTCAACAGATATATTGCAAATAATAAGATAGCAGATGGCTGGAGATGGATGACTAAAATCTGTGATGTTTATTACAGACTTTCACCTCCTGGGAGTTGATTCACCTCTCTAAAATATAGCCGAAACATCCGCTGTCTTCACACAGAAATGTTATACAGTGGAAAGATTTACCTGTTATAAAAACAAACTGCTGGGGGATTTCAGCGGTTCAGGCAGCTTCCATGGAGGGAAATAGACAGATGGCGTCTCAGGTGGAGACCCTTCTTCAGAATAAGATCCTGCGGTTCTGTCCATTTCCCTCCACAGATGCTGCTCCAGTAGTTTTTCTACTTAAGTGTTCAGCATCCTCTCTCTCTCGGGTCTCCAAATTTACCTGGCATTTTAATGATATAAATATTCTCTGGATTAAGGTATTGTTACAAGGGCGGCACAGTGGCTCAGTGATAGAGCTGCTGTCTTACAGCGCCAGAGACCCGAGTTTGATCTGATTACGGGTGCTGTCTGTGTAGTTTCTGCATTCTCCCTGTGATTGCGTGGGTTTTCCTCCGGGGTGCTCCGGTTTCCACACTCCAAAGATATACAGGTTTCTAGTTTGTGTAGGAAGGAATTGCAGATGCTGATTCAAAACAATATAGACACAAAATGCTTGAGTAACTCATCGGGACAGGCAGCATCTCTGAAGAAGGGTCTCGACCCGAAACGTCGCCCATTCCTTCTCTCCAGAGATGCTGCCTGTCCCGTTGAGTTACTCCATCATTTTTAGACAATAGACAATAGGTGCAGGAGCAGGCCATTCGGCCCTTCGAGCCAGCACTGTGATCATGGCTGTTCATCCACAATCAGTACCCCGTTCCTGCCTTCTCCCCATATCCCTTGAGTCCGCTATCTTTAAAGAGCTCTATCTAACACTCTCTAGATTTTGTGTCTATCTCAGGTTTGTAGGTTAATTGGCTTTATTAAAATTGTAACATTTGTCCCTAGTGTGCAGGATAAAGCTAGTGTACGGGGTGATCGCTGAACAGCATTGCCTTGGCGGGCTGAAGGGCCTGGTTCCACACTGTATTTCTAAAGTCTAAAATCTAAAGTCTACATGTTTATCTATTGATCATTATCACAACTAGGAATATGTACAACTGCCTACATCTTTACACTAGACACAACAATTATACTGACAGCACTCATTTATCAATGATACGTACTTCTCACTACGTTAATATATATGTTTTAACATAGGCTATTGGATAGGCACATGGATGTGCAGGAAATGGAGGGATATGGCTCATGTGCAGGCAGATGAGATTATTTTATCCTGGCATTATGTTTTGGCATGGACATTGTGGGCTGAAGGGCCTGTCCCAGTGCTGTACTTTTCTATGTTCTATGTTATGTTCATATTGACCAGGAATGATTGCAGAGCAGTATATTTGACACACAGTGTTGTCTTGCTTGTGTCTATGTCTTTTTAATAAATTGTTTAGTTAAAAGTGCCCACACTGGAAAAAAAAAGTTGGCAAAACTTTTTTAGGTAGCTATAATTGACCAAACATCAGTGTTTAAGGATGCCATGCATCCCCATGTTATTAAAGGTAGTCTCAAGCATGAAGAAAGTGATTTTAATCCCACCTGCCTGCTGGATAAAAAGGTACGCAAATTGTTAATTTGTCCAGACCACTCACCCACACCGCAACTGTCAAAAACAAACTTGTTCTTTTTAATGTCTGCATATCATTGCAACTTTGTACAGGTGGCTGAGTGGGAATTTTTCAGTGAATATTTCAAACCGTTTTTTGCACCACAGATAAACGACACCGGATGAAAGCCCACAATGTAAATGTGAACACTTTATTTATTTTGTTGTGTGAGAGACATTAGTGGGGATTGTAAAAGCAGGAGGGTCCATCCAGATCATCAAAGTGTTCTTCAGATTTCTGTCCTGCAACTTCTACCCATTCCACTTTCTACTGGGCTTGTTATCCTATCCCACTATTAAACCACTGTGTGTTAATACCCTGTAAATTTGTGCTGTGACCACTGGGAAACCAGTAAATGTGGGATTAATCCAGGACTCATATTTCTTCCTGTTGCTGGTGGAAAAGGAGAAAAAAAAAGCTCCCTTCTTTTTGTCTGAATGTCTCTCTCCTTCCCCAAAATACCTAAATATTGGGCCAGCAACACATGCATACATTGACTTTACAGGAGTCAACAGAGTGTAGGGAGATTAAGTGTGGAAGTAATGAAAGAAAACAGCAAGAGAGAGGACAAGTTTCAAATTTTAAATTATGTTTTGCAACTTTGTTGTACCTTTAGTTCTTACAAAATGAAGCTTGCAAGCAAATTGTGCTTTACATGTTCAATGCTGCTGTGCAGGAATTCAAATGAGTCTGGTTCTGAAGACATAATATAGATCTACATTTATACACACACACAGCCTTTAGAAAATGGAAGAGTCCATGACATGTTTGGAGACCAACCCAAACACCTTGTGCATGTTAAAAAAGCAAACCTCTCTTTAAATAATTCTTGAGTATTCTCGATACAACAACTACAGTTTTTTAATAAAACACAAAAGGAGGCTACTCCGCCCATCTGGTCCATGCCAGCCAGCTCCCAGGAGGCCATCCGATTAAGCTCATTTCCCACTTATTTCTTGTTCCTCTGCAGCTTATTCTCTCTCACAGGTAGCAATAACATTCCCATTGGTTCTTTCTGCCATTGAACTATCCTGTGGTGGAGTTTACAGTAAACAATTTATCTACAAGCACATTTTGGGATGTGGGAAAACATCAAAGTAAACAGATCAAAGGAAATTCTCTGTGGGTTTCCTCCGGTTGCTCCGGTTTCCTCCTACATCCCAAAACCGTTAATTGGCTACATTAAAATTGCCCCTAGCGTGCAGGGAGTGGATGAGAAAGTGAGATAACAGAACTAATATGAACAGGTGATTGATACAAACTCCGTACAGACAGCACCCGTAGTCGGATCGAACCCGGGTCTCCGGCACCGCAAGAGCTGTAAGGCAGCAATTCTACTGCTGTGCCAGAATGAATCACTCTATCTTGATTTTTTTTAAATGATAGCTGAACTCCTTGGTAATCTTTGCTTCATAAGCCTACATGTTCACCGAGTCATTTTCTTGATAAGAGTTATTTATAGTTGCTTAAACTAGTCTTCACTGGAGATAAGTAATACCTGCAGTTGCAGAGATTGAGTAAAAATGTCATCGGTCTAGATCTTTGTGAAATATGGTTGTTGATGTGATCTTTTCAGAAGAAAACATGCCATCACTTTGACAGCTCAGGGTCAGGCATCAAGCATTTTCATTCACCTTTACACTCACATGAGCAGCCACAGTTCAGCGGCAACTACAGAAGAGTTTTATTTAGCACAAGCCTGCTCATGACTCATTGCGTACAGTCATAGAGTTATACAGCATTGAAACAGGCCCTTTGGCCCAATTTGTTCATGCTGACCCAAGTGTCTTTCTGTCCCATTTTGCTTGCATTTGGCGCATATCCCTCTAACCCCTTCCTATCAATGTATTGCTTTTTCACACAGATGGTGGTGGGCATATTGAATGAGTTGTCAGAGGAAGTGTTTGAGGCAGGTACAATAAAAACATTTAAAATACATTTGCACAGATACCTGTTTAGGAACATTTTAGAGATATATTGGTCAGGGCGCTCAGTGGCGCAGTGGTAGAGTTGCTGCCAGAGACCCTGTTTGATCCCGACTACAGGTGCTGTCTGTACGGAGTTTGCATGTTCTCCCCGTGATCGCGTGTGTATTCTCTGAGACCTTCGGTTCCTCCTGCAGTCCAAAGACGTACATGTTTGTAGGTTATTTGATACAATTTATTTGTTGTCATTTGGCTTGGTATAAGTGTAATTTGCCCGTAGTGTGCGTAGGGTAATGTTAATGTGCGAGGATTGATGGTCGGCACGGACGTGGTGGGCTGAAGGGCCTGTTTCCGCGCTGTATCTCTAAACTAAAATAAACTAAATGCAGGAAAATGGGACTACTGTAGATGGGCAATTTGGTCGACATGGACGAGCTGGGCTGAAGGGCCTGTTCCATACCTGTAAAATGTATTTTAATCATTGTAACTGTATCGGTTGTACCATTTTCTCTGGCAGCTTGTTCCAAAAATCCATCATTCCCTGCATGAAAAACTTAACTCTTAGTTCCCGTTTAAATGAATGAATGAATGAATGAATGAATGAATGAATGAATGAATGAATGAATGAAAACTTTATTGTCATTCAGATATACACCTATACACAGTGCACCTAGAACGAAATTTCGTTGCATTTGACTCTCCAGTTTTTTTTTTTTATTTTTTTTTTAGAAGTGTCGATATTTAAAAAGTTCTAGCCTCGGTTTAATTGATTGTTCAATAATCTTATGGCCTGGGGGATGAAGCTGTTGCAGAACCTGGTTGTCCCGCTCTTCATGCTGCGGTACCTCCTCCCAGAGTTAAGCAGTATAAACAGTCCAAATTGTGGGTGTGTGGGGGCTTTGGTAATGCCCTTAGCTCTACTCAGACAGCGCTTGTACCCCATGTCCATGATGGAAGGAAGAGAAGTCCCAATGATTTTTTCCGCTGTCCTCACCACTCTCTGAAGGCACTTCCAGTCTGCAGCTGTACAGCTGCCGCACCACGTAGAGATACAGCCGGTCATGACCGACTCAATTGTGCTTCTGTAGAAAGTGGCGAGGATGGGAGGGTGGAGGTGTAAACTTCTCAACCTGCGGAGGAAGTACAACCGCTGATGTGCCCGTTTTGCCAGAGATGTAATGTTTGTGGACCAGTTTAAGGTGTCCGTTATATGCACCCCCAGGAACTTGATGCTTTTCACCTGCTCCACTGCTGAGTTGTTGATGCAAAGTGGAGTGTGACTGGGCTGAATTTTCCTTCTGAAATCGACTACAATCTCCTTGGTTTTGTTGCCATTTAGGAGAAGGTTGTTCCTGCTGCACCAGCTCACCAGCTGTTCCACCTCCTCTCTATATGCCTGGTCGTCGTTATTGCGGATGAGGCCCACTACTGTTGTGTCATCCGCGTATTTGATGATATGATTTGATGATATGGTAAGATGACACAGTCATGTGTCATCTTACCCCTCTCACTTTAAACCTATGCTGAAACAGGAATTGCAGATGTTGGTCTCCAAAAAAAGACACAAAGTGCTGGAGTAACTCAATGGATCAGGGGGCATCTCTGGAGAACATGGATGAATGATAGATGATATTTAGTTCTAAAACCAATTTGATTTTAAATCCCAAAGATATATACAGTTTGTGCCCCTTAAGTTTAAATCCCTTTAGTTTTAGTCTCCCCTACCCTGAGAAAATAGACTGTGACAATCCAACTTATTTAAGCCCCTCATGTTTTTATAAACCTCATTAAGGTCTCCTCTAAACCTCTTAGCTCCTATGAAAACAATCCCATCCCATCCAATCTCTTCCATTACCTTAAGCCCTGTCCTGTCAACTTCAATGTGAATCCTTTCTGACCCTCTCAAGTTTAATCACACCCTTCCTATAGTATAGTGATTAGAACTAAACACAAAATTTGAGATACGGTCTCACTAATGTATTGTACTGCGACAATATGACATCACAACTCTTTTGACTGGCATTTAATTTTGCCTCAGATTCCAACACATTCAGTCTCTTGGGTCTTGTTTCCTTTACTTTCCAATAATGTAAGCACTGGTCTACTTTCACCATACCCAACATGAGCATGCAAGAAACAGGACTGAGGGATATACAACCAGTTTCAGCCAGAGGGGATGGTCTGTCTCAGCTTCCATGATATGCTTAAACCACACCAAAGCCAGTTTTCAGACAATTAAATTTCTTCCATGTGATACCAAGAAGCTACTGAAAGCACCTGATCGATTACATAGCACAGGACAGGACAACATCCCAACTATAGTACTGAAGCCATACCCTCCAAAACCTTCCATGCCTCTAGCCAAGCTATCCCTGTTACGTCACCAGCATCTACTTCACAAGAAGTATGAGAAATTGCCCAGGTATGCCACGTTCACAGAAAGCCGAACAAACACATTCCAGTTAGTTACCAGCCAATCGATCTATTCTCAATCATTTGCGAAGTCTCGGAAGCCATTATTGATTGTGCTATCAAACAGCACTTACCAATAACCTACTCAGCGATGCCCAGCTCAGATTTCACTAAATCACTTGGCTCCAGACTTCATTAGAGTTCAGGTACAAACACAGATGTAGCTGAATTCCAAAGGTGAATTGAAACTCATGGTGTTAGAAGAATTAGAATTAGAATGCTATTTATTGTCATTCAAACCTAGGCTTGAACGAAATTTCATTATTACAGTTTTTTACATTACAAAAAAAACCAAGACCCACACTTAACACAGTTTACATAAACATCCATCACAGTGAGTCTCCAACACCTCCTCACTGTGATGGAAGGCAAAGTCTTATCTCTTCCCTTTATTCTTCACCCGTGGTCCAGCAGTCCAACTGCAGCATCTAGGCGAACTGGGGCTCCGATGTTAAAGCCCCTGGCGGACGATGGTAAGTCCTATGGCCATTTAGCCATGTGGGGCGATGTTAGGCCCCGGCTCCGTGTCCTTTAAACCCCGCGATTCCAGCGGGAGAAGTTGCCATTGCAGGAGCTCCGAAAAGCCGGCTCCCGATGTTACTGTCCACCGGACCTGTGGCCGGAGCTTCCGAAACTGCAAAGTCGGGTCGCAGCCGCCCGCCACCACAGCTCTCCCCGCTCCGAAGCCGGCCAGCTCTGCGATGGCAGGTCCGCAGGTCCATGACTGGAGCGCTCAGGTTGGTCCCGGCCAGAGGCCGCCGCCAGCTCCACGATGTTAGGCCCAACGACATCGGAGACCCGACAGGGAAAAGGTCGGGTCCCCGTACAGGGAAGAGACTAACGGTTTCCCCCACATCCCCCCCTCCAGCCCCCACATATACACAGCTAAAAAATAATAAAAAACTAAGCTCAAGACATACATTTAACAAGACAAAAATTTTAAAAAAAGACGGATGACTGTAGTCGAGCCACTGCCGTTAGGCGCCGCCACACCCACTACTACAGTTGACTACAGAGTTGGAGTAATTCATGGGGTTAGGCAGCATATGTGGAGGAATGGACAAGCAACATTTCGGGTTGGGACCCTTCTTCAGACAATATGAAAAAGGGTCCCCTCCTGAAACATTAATTGTCCATTCCCTCCTGATGCTGCCTGATCTGCTGAATTACTCCAGCACTTTTAGTGTTTGACTCGAGAATCCAATGCTGTTGTAAGATGCCCAATCTTAGACCTCATGTTTCACTCGGGCAGATTACAAGCCAGCAGTATGAAAATTGATTTCTCTAACTTCAAGTAAGCCTTGCATCCCCTCTCTCTCTCTGTCCCTCCCCCATCCTAGTCATCGTATAAGTATTACAATTGTCCTGTTGAGTTTCACTGTCTGTATAATTGGGTATCACCCAGCCCACAGCCAACAATGGACCATTGTGCGCTCTACCTTTCCATGACCGTCATTAATTTTTGCATATCTTTCATTCATTTGTTCTATATCTCTCTATATCACCACCTATATCTCTCATTTCCCTTTCTCCTGACATTCAGTCTGAAGAATGGTCTTGACCCAAAACCTCACCTATTCCTTTTCACCAGAGATGCTGCTTGACCCGTTGAGTTACTCCAGCTTTGTGTGTCTATCTTCAGGTTTGTATGTTAATTGGCTTCTTTCTGTAAAGGGCCTGTCCCACGAGCATGCGACTGCATGCAGCAAGCGCGACCTAACGTGGTCGCTTGAGCTGTACGGCCTCGCGGGGCTGGTCCCACTTTGATCGCCGGAGCCATATGGAGTTGTGCGGAGCTGGTCCGAAAAACTGACACTGTTCAAAATTCCGCGCGGCAACGGCCTGCCAGCCCGCAGCCGCCTCGACGCCGTATGCACCGCCTCGACGGGCGTGCGCAGCGTCTTGATGCCGTACGCAGCGTCTTGACGCCGCACGTCATGCGCGAACTTCCCGCGGACTTCGCTCGAACTTCACGTCACTCACTCGACCTCCGCGCGGCCCCCGCTTCCAGTTTGGTCGCGCTCGCCACATGCAGTCGCATGCTGGTGGGACCGGCCCTGTACGGGGATCACTCGACCTCCGCGCGACCCCCGCGCGGCCCCCACTTCAGGTTTGGTCGCGCTTGCCGCATGCAGTCGCATGCTCGTGGGACAGGCCCTTAAGTTGTAAAAATTGTCCCTGATGTGTAGGATAGTGTTAGTGTGTGGTGTGGTCGCAGGGCCGAAAGGCCTGTTTCCATGCTGTATCTCTAAAGACTAAAGTCTAAAATCTAAAGTCTAATGAACACGGCCATAATTTTGACTGTGCAAGGGAAGTAAAAAGGATTGTTTAATTTCTCCTAAATGTAATTACTCAAACTACCTAATCTCCGAAAGTCAAAATTTCCCCCTTGTTTTAATATAGTCTAGATTTAATTATCGATTGTTCTTAAAATAATAAGCTTGCTATAACAAACCCAGTATATATAACATGGCTCACAGAACAGGACCAACTAGTTGGTGTCTGTTCAGCCAAGTAACACAATAACAAAGTGCATTGTAATTACAAGCTCTCTGGAGGTATAGTAACTGTATCTCCTCAAATGGTGCATCTTTGCAAGAAGAATCTCATAAATCCCTTTAGAAATGTGGCCTTCAGGCACTGGGTTAAAGAAATGTACACCAACATGTTTTTCCTCATTTTTCCCCCCATGATGGGTCAGTGGTTTCCATGGCAATAAAGCTAGTTTTCTCTATGGATGACAGTGATCTACTAAGAAAACATAAGCTCATGACAGCTTAAATCAACAAGTTCTTTAATCATAATGAAACAAATTGATGGCTCATATCCTATTCATTTCTAATGCTGATCAATTATAAAATAGAAAAGCAATAGAGGAAATGAAAAAGCAATCCACTTGCCCATAATTTGCTGTCAAAATAACAGTGGGGTTATTGGCATACACTTATTTATTTGATTTCAATGGAATGAATTCCAGTGGCAGAGTATTATGTGCTGGCATGAGTATATTGTATATTTAGCACAATCAATAAAGGCTGAATTCCTAGGCACATGCCTCTGTGTTCTTATGTTCAAGTTCAACTGCAGTTTTTGATCAGCTTCTAATTGAAGTAACCTGGAGAGGCCCCAGGTTTATTCCCATGTGACATTGTACATTGTAGTTGGTTAATGTTCTTTTCACTTTAAACCACATTGCAATAACTTCCGATACAGCATGAATGTCAATGAGGAGGGAACTCTCTTTAACCGTGGGTTCCTCCATTACCACCAGCTCATAATCGATAGCCCTTTGCATAGCATGCATTGCAGTGTTGATAACTTGTCGCTCTATTAGCATGGATAACATGAAGAGATTAGTCCATTAATTTTGTAACCCACTCACCCTACATGCCCTCTTACCCTGGGTATGTATTTACCCAGGTAACCTCCTTTTGTTGAGCTTGTAAATAGAATAAGCATGTCAAATCCATGCTGAAAGTGGTAAACCCGAGAAGCCCGAGTCTACTCATTTTTTGCCTGTAATTTTGTAACTGTAATTTTTTCCTTGTATTTCCAATTAAAATTGCTGGTTAGATTTGACAGCTTTTATGGGAATCGAGGACATTACTAATGGCATTTTAAAGCATATAACCATGTCTGAGTTGGTTTCATATTAAATTAGTACATTGATTTAATTTGCAGTTCTGTCATGTTGAGCTAAAAGTCTTGCTATATTATGAAGTTCTGAATATTTATTGCAAGGTAAAATATTCATATTGCTTGCAAGATGGACCAGATATGGGCATTGCATTTCTTAAAAAACATATATTTTGTATTATTAATTGGATTTACATTTGAATGAGACATTTGAGAAACAACATCACAATACAAATGACACAAGAGACAGCAGATGCTGGTATCTGGAGCAAAACCAACTGTTGGAGGAACTCAGCAGGTCAGGCAGTACCGTCGTGGCAAGATGATGTTTCGGGTCAAGACCCTGCAGCAGGTTTTGACATCTCATGGATTAAAGTTTAAGAACTTGAAACAAAAATGATTTTTAGGAAAATCTGAAGAAGTACTCTCTGAGAAACACTGTTTCTGCTTAAGGGTAAATGGGATTTAAACTAGAACAAAATAAAAGCCTTAATGGGTAGTGTCAACGTAACACTTAAGTTATCATTTGATTGAAACTCCTGTAAGAACAGCTACAAATCTTTTCTATGGATTTTATTACAATATTCATTTACATTTATATCTGCAGTTAATACTTGCTGTTTATGGTGTTTAATTTTATTAGGATATGAATAAAATAGTGTCTAGTCTATATAATATGGTGAAAATTAAAACAAAAATCCATAAGCTGTAAACATGCAATTAAAACAGAAAATGCTGGAAAGACGTAGAAGGCAGCATTTTCAAAAAGAGAAACAGTTAATGTTTCAGATCTGAGACCTTTCATCAGAACCTGGAAAGTAGTAAACAAAAGTTAGTTTTAGTTGGTCGTGTGGAATGGGTAGAACAAAGGGAATATCTCTGATGGGGTAAGTCCAAATGTTTAATGCAGCAGTTAGATGCACATTATGCTCCATTGTGTGTGTCATATTAAGGACAAAATACAGTGTAGAGTGCAGAACTGCGAAGATGGTGATGTTGGAAGGTGAAAGTGGAAGGTGAAGGTGAAAGTTGGTGGTTGTGAATAGTCCACAAAATCGCCTCCTGCCCCCCTCAGAATGTCCTCAAGTTCTGTGATTGCCTCAGGATACGGGACACGGCAAACGTGACGCACAATCGTGAAGGCGCGGCTGATGTAGGTGACGGCCAGCGTGGTTGTGGTGTCCGCGTGTCACGGTGTTGGTGGAGGCGTCCGCGGGAGGTCCCGCATCAGCCGGGTGAGTGAGTGCATCGAGCGCAGCTGCATGGAACATTGGTGAGATTCTAACAGCATCACGCTGGGCCAGGGCAACGATTCATTGATTCAAGACACTGGGCCTTAAAGTGGAAAAATGAGATATCTCCATGAGCCAAGATCGGATTTTCTGTGGACTTGGAAGTTGCAAATGATGTCAGAAGACTATCTGATGCTGTTCCTGAAGAGGATCCAAAGCCAGACAGAGGATCCACAGCCAGACAGAGGAATATGGGTGGAAGAGGGCAGAGGGGATGGCAAAAAGATGGCTAACAATGAACTCGGGAAAGGGGATGACTGTACGGGGGAGGGGAAAAGAACAAGGTGGCTGGGAGAGTGCGAGAAATGTGTGCTCATCAAGGTGATGTGGGGGGAGATGTGCATGGAAACGAGAGGAGTGCTGGGGAGGAGAATTATTTGAAATTGGAAAATTCAATGTTAATACCAATGAATTGTAGGCAACACAAGCGGAAGATGAGGTGCTGTCCCCCAGGTTTATGTGTGACCCCACTCTGGCAATAGAGGTGGTCAAGTACGGAAAGGTTGGTTTAAGAATGGGAAGGGGAGTTGAACTGGGAGATCCAGCAGGCCTAGGTGGAGCAAGTGCAAGTGTTCAGCAAAACAGTTGCCTAAGATGTGTTCATGAGCATCCTCTCTGGGAATTTGCTGTTGGAATCGCTGGATGGAAGTGAGAGAGCAAGTGTAGGGACAGTTGTTACATCTCCTGTGTTTGCAGGGAAAAGAAAGGTTCGAAATGAGTAATTTGCATTGCTATTGACAAAGTAGAAGGATATCAATGATGCCCAGATCAGGGAGGGGTATGTTGATATTTGAGGGCCAAGCAAAATTGTGTAGGTGGAGGTGTTCGTACCTAGAAAAACATTAAAGTGGATAAGGTCCCAGGGCCTGATGAAATCTATTCCAGGATACTGATGGAGGCAAGGAAGGAGATGGCTGGGGTCTTGAAAGAGATATTTGTATCCTCTTCAGTCACATGCAATGTCCCAGAAGACTGGAGAATAGTAAATGTTGCTGCTTTATTTAAAAAGGACAAAAGGGACAATCCAGGAAATTATAGGCCTCATGTCAGTGTAGGAAGAAACTGCAGGTGCTGGTTTAAACTGAAGATAGACACAGAATGCTGGAGAAACTCATCGAGACAGACAGCACCTCTGGAGAGAAGGAATGGGTAAGGTTTCGGGTTAAGACCCTTCTTTAAGAAACGTCACCCATTCCTTCCCTCCAGAGATGCCGCCTGCCCCGCTGAGTTACTCCAGCATTTTGTGTCTATCTTTAGCCTCGTGTCAGTGATAGGTAAAATACTGGAGAAGATTCTTAGAGCCATAGTGTCAACCGGTCCTTTGGCTCGATTTGTTGCTCTCAGCAACCTCCTTGCAGCCTACTTTATTTTTAATTTTTTTTATTTTTTATTTTATTAGAAGTATTGTACATTACAGTAATCTGCAATAACATAAGTTTATACTTTTCTTATACCACTTCTTATTTTAAACTTTAATAAGAGAAAAGGATAGAAAGAGTTAGTAAAGATAGTAAGTGAGTGATTGAAAGAGTGGTCCAGGAACACCCATATGGACCTAAACCACAAGGAGGAAAAATAAAAAATAAAACATAAGATAAGGTAGGACAATATGAAAGGGATGTACCTACTTCATATCTTTACTCACCCCTCGCCAGGTCCTGAAACCATTTATTATCAACATTTTGTTGCACCCTATGTTTGTAATATTGTGCTTCTGATTTTCTTTTTTGTGTTTTTTGGAAAGAATTCTGTCCCTGATTTGTGTATTGGTCTTTATAACTTATTTTTTTTATTCTGATTATATGTTTCCTATAAATCTCTGTAAGGTGTCCTTGAGACCTCGGTATAAGGCGCCCGTAAATAAAATTCATTATTATTATTATTATTAATGTCGATAAATGGAGACCAAATCTTTTGGAATTGGTCTGGTTTACCTGCTAAGAGGAATCTCATATCTTTTAGGTGTAACAATTCCGACATATTAGAAGTCCACATTTTTGTCGTTGGTGTGGGAGCATTTTTCCAAAATTTCAGAATAATTTTTTTGCCGTTATTAAGCCATAATTAAGAAAACTCCTTTGAAATGAAGTCAGCTCCAAACTGGCTTCGATTGTTCCAAAAATAATCAGTTCTGCATTCGGTTTCAGTTTTATTTTAAATAATTTAGTGAAAATTTCAAAAATGTCATTCCAAAATTTTTGGATTTTTATACAAAACAAAAGAATGTGCTATAGTTGCTTCTTGGGTTAGGCATTTATCACAACATTTACTTAATTTAACTTTCTATAATATAATCTATGTAAAATTTTTAATTGAATTAGAGTATGTCTTATGTTAATGGAGCATTTATGCACATAGGTGTTTATCCCAACTCTCTTTCGAGATTTTTATAGCTAGTTCCTGTTCCCATTCTCTTCTAATCCCATCAGATGATGGAATTTCTATGTTTAAAATGGAATTATACAGGTATCATATTAAATTAGCTGATTCCGCTTTTATATTCATTATCTCATCTAATTGGTCAGGAGACATATTTTGATATTCTCGTGTATATTTTTTCAAATAGTCACGTATTTGAAAGTATTTAAAATATTGATTACTACTCAAGTTGTATTTAAGTTGTAGTTGGTGAAATGTTAAAAAACTTCCATTATCATACATATCTCCAAACGTTTTAATTCCTACTCTATCCCAATATGTAAAAGATTTATCTATCATAGAAGGTTTAAACAAAGGGTTATTCATTATAGGTGAGAAAAGTGATAGATTTCTTAATTTTAAAATTAATTTTATTTGTTTCCAAATTCTAATTGTACTATGAATAATTGGATTTTTACTGTATATTGTATTCTTCATTTTTGTTGGTGAGAGAAGGATCGCTCCTATGTTAAAAGGGGAACAATCCTCTCTCTCCATTGCTATCCAATCCACCTGCTGAGCCAAATTGTCCAACAGGTGAATCATATTTTTGACATTTGTGGCCCAGTAATTATATAAAAAATTAGGGAGTGATAATCCGCCAAATTCTTTAGGTTTACACAAATGTTTTCTTTGGATTCTGTGGGATTTATAGTCCCATTTAAAGTTTGGGTAAATATATCGGTATTGACTGGAATAGATATAAAATATGTGGTAAAAAGATCATTTTTATAGCATTTATTCAGCCTATAAGAGACATCGGGAGGGTTTTCCAGAATTTAATCAGTGTGTTTAGTTTATTGAGTAAGGGCATATAGTTTGCATTAAATAAAGATTTATATTTTCTAGTAATTTCAATTCCCAAATATTTAAATTTTTCTGAAGCGATTTTAAAAGGGAATTTTAACAGGTGTGTTGGGTCTTGAGGTTTAATCGTCATAATTTCACTTTTATTCCAATTTATTCTATATCCTGAAAAGGATCCAAATTCCTCTATTAAATTTAATATATTTGGTATACTGATTTGTGATTTTGTGATATATAGTAGTACATCATCTGCATATAATGATATCTTATTATTTGAGTATTTTGTATTATACCCATGGATATTCGGATGTATTCTAATACTTTCCGCTAACGGTTCTATTACAAGGGCAAATAACAGAGGTGATAATGAACATCCCTGTCTATTTCCCCTTGATAATTGAAATTTCGGGGACAAAATATTATTAGTTAATATTCTGGCTGTAGGCCTATCATATAATAATTTTACCCAAGCGATAAAATTCTCTCCCATTTGAAATTTTTGCAATACTTTGACAAGGTAATCCCATTCCACTTGATCAAATGCTTTTTCTGCGTCCAGTGAAATAATTGATAAATCTTGTTCTTCGGTTTTATGTGAGTGCATTATACTAAACAGACGTCTCTTGCAGCCTACATTCTAACAAATCTTTTATTGTCAGCACATAAGATCGTAATATTGTCAGCCCTTTCATCTAAATCATTAGAATGGATTGCAAATAATTGAGGAGCAGCCCAGCACTCCATGGGTTTCAGATTGCCATAATGAAAATTACCTATTTACCCTACTTAACTTTGAGGAGTGGGAGTTTTGAAATGATCTATAAAATCTATTTAATTACAAATCAACTTACCAGTAGAATAAAGTGTACAATCTCTCTTCCTGATATGATGCTCTGGTAATCAATTCATCTGTAATCCACTCATACGTATATAAACCTACTTGTTGATTGATAGTTTGAGAAATAATAATGCTCATCAGAAATGAATGCATGACCAGTTACAAATTGATTAAAGTAAATAGCTTGCTTTCTTCTTTGCGGGCGATATTTAATAAAGCTGAGTAAAACTGAAGTGTTATCAATGATTTAATATATAGTGACATTATCATTTTTTTAATATAACCTTTGCTGTGCTTGAGAAATCAAGGCTAATGTTTGCTCTAGGAGATTGACTCTAGGTCCACTTATATCTCCTGAGTAAACTCTTATGGTTACCATGGTAAATTCAAAGCTCTATTCTCATGGCCTGCTTACACAAATTATATCACTCACCATAAAGCCAATACCTTAATTAAGCTCACTACAGTCCAGGGAGGTATTTTTCTCACAGCTTATAATGAAACAGACCCATTCTCAAACGTTATTTGGGTTATTGCTGTTGAAGAAATAGCAAAACAGATTAAGGATGAATGAGTAAAACTGCATTCTTTCTATTCTTTACGAAAAGGTTGATATAGAATTTACTGCAGGTTCTGCTGGACTTCTGCCATAAGTCAGGGAGAGTCCAGAAGAAAGCAGCGACAGACAGTAGAGATCCCGTTGATGGGTTCCGGCTGTTTGTGGCTTTTATCCAGTTTACTTGCAAAGACATTTTCCAGGATTACGCAATTGAAATTTGAACTATTACTCCAAGAGTGAAGCACAATCACCATCATTTTGGTGATGTTGAGCATCATTCAGAAAGTTAACCTGGGCACTTTCTCCAGTTAGTCACCTTTGCAACCCCTAAATCAAAGGCGGTGAAGGGAGAGCATCATTCCCAAGGGAACACACCTTTTCAGGGTGTACCATGTCAGGGTGTATCACTGGAATGTTCATCATTGTGCCCTCTCTGGTCAGTGTGATCTTCTACCAGTGCCAACAGGAGGCTTGGAAAGTAAGAGAAATACCAGAATCTTTGATCCTCATGCCATCCATGCATTTTAAACCACCCCATCAACAATAACCCCAGGAGGACCCCTTTGACTGTGATTGCCCCCATCCCATCAGTCTATGTCCTGGTTTATAATCCTTCTGCCATTCCTCCACTATGCCTCTGTATCAGTGTCAGAGTCAGAGGTTTGCCAAGTCCATACACCAGCAGATACTGAAAACTGCTATTCCTTCACTTTCTGTCCCATTCTCAGGCCCAGCCAATCTCTCTAGCCTGGACTTGGGAAGGGGACTGGGCTGTGCATTTCCAAACATCAATATCTGCAATAGCTTGTTTGTTTTGAAATGGTGGGACAATGATCTCCCACACATTCTACTACACCCTGTGGAGTCTCTATTGCGATCCATTGTTTTGAACGGACAGAGTTAAACAGCGACTCTGAGCAAATCTGGTGTCAAGCTACACTCGAGGGTCAGTCGTTACAGATCGGAAGCTTTTACCGACCACCTGACATGAAAACGGAGCCTCTTTTAGACCTTGGATCAATCATCTCCAAAATTAATGCCTCGTCACGCTCTCCACTTATCATCCTGGGGGGCGATTTCAATGTCCCAGGTGTAGATTGGTCTGACGGCATACAAAGTGAACCAAAAGGAGCTCTTCAGGAAGCCCTAGCTGACCTTACTCTGGAAAATCACCTGTCCCAAAAAGTCACTTTCCCTACCAGACGTGATGAGACAAGTGGCACCGAAAATACTCTAGATTTATTGTTCACTTCTCACCCAGATTTAATTTCGGAAGTTTCATCGTGTGCTGGAATTAGCGATCATTATATTATCCAAGCAAAACTGCACACAAAGCTTAAAGTCCCTTCAAAGACACCGCGTAAAATTTTCCTCTGGAGAAAAGTGAACAGCGAGGAATTTAAAGTCTTAGCAAAAAAACTGGGAAAAGATTTCTTCAACCTGCAACCAGATAAAAGATCCGTAAATGACAACTGGGTGTGGCTGAGAAACTCTTTAAATAATATTGTTACAAATCATGTTCCTCAAAAACTCATTAAGGGCCGTATGCGTCCTCCTTGGTTTTCGGCAAAACTGAAACGTCTCTGCAGTAAGAAAGAGAAGTCTTATATCCGTACCAAAAAAAGGGGTACAAAACTGGACTGGGACAATTTTACTAGAATGCGAAAGCAAGTCGATTGTGCTATTAGGAGTGCTCATAGACAACATGTTTCTTCTATTCTTGGGGGAGAGCAACCCAAGGCTTTTTGGAGATATGTGAAATCCAGACGGACAGACAACACTGGTGTCCAGATGATTAAAGTGAACAACTGTCTGATCACTGAGGACCAGGTAAAAGCAGAAGCTCTTGCAAACCAATTCCAACACGTTTTCACCCGGGAAGATATGGAGCCTTCATCATTTCCAGTTCTACCGCCCAGCCCGTATGCTGATATGCCTGCTATTAAAATTGAGGTTGAAGGTGTCAAGAAGTTATTGCTCAACATCAATACCACAAAAGCAATTGGACCAGATCAGATACAGAATCAAGCCCTCCAGATCGCGGCCGAAGAACTGGCTCCAGTTTTGCAGTTCATTTTCCAACAATCGCTTGACTCAGGTGATGTTCCGCTGGATTGGAGGAAGGCTAACATCACTCCTCTCTTTAAGAAGGGTTCAACCACCAACCCAGCGAATTATCGTCCTGTTTCATTAACAAGTACTTGCTGCAAATTACTGGAGCATGCAATTGATAGTAATCTGATGCAACACGTGAGCAAACATAATATTCTTGCTGACAACCAACATGCATTTAGGAGGCATAGATCATGTGAGTCTCAGCTTATCCTGACGACAAATGACCTGGCCAAACATCTTGATGGTAATGTCATCACGGATTTAGTAGTGCTGGACTTTTCTAAAGCATTTGATGTCATCCCACACCGGAGACTGCTTCGGAAGCTTGACTTCTATGGTATTCGTTCCAACACGAAACGATGGATTTCCAGTTCCTGACAAAACGTCTTCAGCGTGTGTGTGTGAACAGAAAGAGCTCCAATTGGCATCCAGTGTTGAGTGGTACACCTCAGGGCACAGTACTTGGCCCACATCTGTTTTTGCTTTACATAAACGACATCCATGAAAAAGTCACAAGCACGACCAGACTATTCGCTGATGATTGTTTGCTGTACCGTCCAATTAAGTCAGCTGATGATGAAGATGCTCTCTAAAAGGACCTCGATACAATGGTTGAGTGGTCACACCAATGGGGCATGCAGTTCAACCTTTCCAAATGTGAAACCATGCATGTCACCAGAAAGAGGAATCCAGGCGAAACATCGTACAATATACTTGGTACCACCCTTGAAGAATCCGAACAAACAAAGTATCTTGGCATCAAATTGCAGAATGATCTGCGTTGGAATGGTCAGACTCATCATGCAACGGTGAAAGCAACAGGTGTCCTAAATTTTCTGAGGCGCAACTTTCATCATTGTTCAACTTCTGTCAAGGAGAAGCTATACTTCACCCTCGTTAGACCTCATTTGCACTATGCAGTTGCAGCATGGGACCCATACACAAATAAAAACATTTCTTCCATCGAACGTGTCCAAAGACAGGCAGCTCGATTTGTTACTAACACCTATGAGAGAGAAGTGAGTGTTACCAAACTTCTGAATTCTCTGGGGTGGAACTCTCTCCAAGACAGACGTGAAGCTCACCGTTTGACCTGTTTTTACAAAATGTTAAATGGTCAGCTCGACATAGATTACAAGACCTACACCAAACCCAAACCAATTAGGAGCAGACGAGGGCATTCGATCCAATTTGTGATTCCAGCTACAAAGACAGATGTGTACAGCAATTCATTCTTCCCCCGCACAATTAAAGCATGGAATAATCTCAACCCTACTTTAGTTACCCAAACAGATGCAACTAAATTTAGGGTAGCTCTTTCTTCCCAAAAACCCTTTCTGGCTTAAGTCCTCCCTCCACCACCTCCAGTTTAAATTCCATTTGGAATATTTTGGAGGACCAAGAAACCAAGAACCAAGAACCATGAACATTAGGAATCCCACAGCTCTGTTCATCCTGTGAGTTTCTATTTTCCAGGTTCAATCAGTACTAAGCTTAAGATTTGAAGGTGATTTGCCAAATAAGTTAAATACACTTGCTTTCAGATGAACACCAAAAGGCGGCTATGTAATTCCCAGGCACTTTCATGGAAGTTTTTGGTTCAGAATGTCACAAAGTGCTTTGTGGTCCATGAGGTGCAAGAGGGGTAGTCAATTAAATTAAGCAAAAATACATCAAGCTTCCTTAAGTAGCATAGTAATAAGAGGAGGATCTACAAATGTAAAAATAGGTGATATCATTGACAGTGAAGAAAATTATTAAGAATTACAGCGGGATCTTGATCAGCTGGGTAAGTGGGCCGAGAAATGACAAATGGAGTTTAATTCATACAAGTGCAGGGCATTGCATTTTGGGAAGTCAAATCTTGTCAGGACCTTTACAGTGAACAGTAGGAATCTGAGAAGTGTTGTCGAACAGAATGACTCAAGAGTACAATACAATACAATACAATACAATACTGTTTATTATCATTTGGACCTCAAATGAAGTTCAAACGAAATTTGGTTTCTGCAGTCATACAACAAGAAAAGAACCAAGACACAACACAATTTACACAAACATCCATCACAGTGAATCTCCTCCTCACTGTGATGGAAGGCAAAGTCTTGTCTCTCCCCTGCACTCCCCATTCTCCTCCCGATGTCAAAGTCAAAGCCCCCGGCGGGCGACGGTAAGTAAGTCCCGCGGCCATTCAGGCCGCGCCAGGCAATGCAAGGCCGCGCTCCGGGTCTTGATGTTGGAGCCCCCGGCGGGCGCTAGCAAGTCCCGCGGCCATTAAAGCCGCGCCGGGCGATGTAAGACCCCGCTCCAGGTCATCTTCAACCCCGCAACTCGGGCGGGAGTAGCTGCCGTTGCGGGAGCTCCGAATAGCGGTCTCCCATCAGGGACCCGCGAGCTCCCGATGTCACCGTCCACCAGACCTGTGGCTGGAGCCTCCGAATCTCCAGGGTCGGGTCGCAGCCGCGCGCCACCACAGCTCTCCACGCTCCGAACTCGGCCAGCTCCACGATGGTGAGTAGTCTGCAGGCTCCGCGACTGGAGCCCCAGGTCGTTCCGGTTGGAGGCCTCTCCACGGTGCTAGGCCCCAACGACAACGGAGAACCGACAGAGAAAGGTCGGGTCCTCCATACAGGGAAAAGATTTTAAAAGTTTCCCCACCCACACCCCACACATACCCAGTTAAAAAAAACAAAAAAAAAACACTATACACTACATACTACACTCAAACGAGACAAAAAAATAACCATATATATAGTTCCTTGAAAGTTGAGTCGCAGGTGGACAGGATGGTGAAGAGGCTTTTGGCCTGTTGGCATTCATCAGAAAGGGGATTAAGCATAGAGGTTGAAATGTTATGTTGTAGCTGTATAGTCCACTGATGAGACTGCACTTGGAGTGTTGTGTTCAGTTCTGGTCACCCTACTATAGGAAAGATGTCATTAAGCTGGAAAGAAAGCAAAGCAGATTTTACAAGGATGTTGGCAAGATTCGAGGGAATGCGTTACAAGGAGAGGTTGAGCAGACTTGGACTTTATGTTTTAGAGAATGTGAGGTGTGTAAAATCATCAGGGCCATTGATATGATGAATGCACACAGTCTTTTTCCCAGGATAGCGAATGAAAATCTAGAAGGGAAAGATTTATGGTAGGATGGAAAAGGTTTAATAGAAATCTGAGGGACATCATTTTTGCACAGAGGATGAAATGTATAGGGGACAAGCTGCCAGAAGAAATGTTTGAGGCAGGTACAGTAACAACATTTAAGAGACATTTTGACAGGTAAATTCATAGGAAAGTTGTGAGGAATATGGGCAAATGCAGGCAATAGGAATGGAGTAGATGATCATCTTGGGCAGCAGGGGAAGCGTTTGTTTCCATGCTATATTACTCCATGTTTCTATCTCCTTTCTCACCTGGAATTCCAGAGTCCTCAAGTGTGATAATGAAGTGATAGTGTATGATTTGTGCATAGAGGTACATGGGCTGGTTTGTGTGGTGGGAGGAAAATGATTATAAATTCTTTGTGGAAAACTTTGATTATCCTGGTATGTCAAATGTCTGTTTTTTATTCAATGTTATCTTATCGTCTCTAATATAGATAATGCAGCCAAGCCTACACGCGGAGGTTTGGATTTCAGTCACATGTGTAGTCACAGATGAGATTTGTAACTAAATCATTATCATTGTCAGTAACTAAATCATTATCATTACAGTATCTAATTCTGGAGAAATTTAATGGCACTGCCTTCCATTGCTATTTCAAATGCTTAACTGTCTGCTAAAGGTAGCTCGCTGTTGAAAGAGGATGAGCTCTTCACTCATGAGGGAATGCAGGTCTTTAACCAATATGGTCTTCAGAGGTACAGAATTGAGGAGGGAGTCATGTGAAATTCAAGCCAGAAACCCTAAGATATTTGGCTGAGGCTATTCAGAATGGAGCCATGACTTGGATCCTGGAATTAATCTTCCCTGCTGCTTCTTATGATTACTGATGTGATGCCACATCTCCATCACCTCTTGGAGAATATTTTTTGTTTTTAATCCGCAGACGTTTGAAATCTGAAATAATAAAACTGAAAATGCTGGAATTAATCAGCAGATCAAACAGCATGTGTGGAAAGAGCCAATGACTAAGGTTGAAGACCTCTGAGGGGGCCCAAAGATGTGCGTGTTTGAAGGTTAATTGGTTAATTGTAGGTTAATAATCCCTATTATGTTGGGCATGGATGCAAACAGTGAGTTAACATAGAACCAGTGTGAATAGATGAACGATGAGAGAATGGAGCAGCTGGGCTTGTACACTCTGGAGTTTAGAAGGATGAGAGGGCATCTCATTGAAACATATAAGATTGTTAAGGGTTTGGACACGCTAGAGGCAGGAAACATGTTCCCGATGTTGGGGGAGTCCAGAACCAGGGGCCACAGTTTAAGACTAAGGAGTAAGCCATTTAGAACGGAGATGAAGAAACACTTTTTCTCACAAAGAGTGGTGAGCCTGTGGAATTATCTGCCTCAGAGGGCGGTGGTGGCAGGTTCTCTGGATGCTTTCAAGAGAGAGCTAGATAGGGCTCTTAAAAATAGCGGAGTCAGGGGATATGGGGAGAAGGCAGGAACGGGGTACTGATTGGGGATGATCAGCCATGATCACATTAAATGGCTCGAAGGGCCAAATGGCCTACTCCTGCACCTACTGTCTATTGTCTATTGTCTATTGATGTCCGGCATGGACCCAGTGAGCCTGAAGAGCCTCATGGAAACATGAGGAGTTCCCGACTTTACAGACAGCTCACTGATGGGAACTGAAAGCTTTCCGGTTATGAATTACACTCCTAATTATCATGCTTGTAGATTGGATTCTGATCAATAGCTGCTTCACTACTAATCTAATCAAATTATTTAATTAATGCTGTCACTCAACACCAAAACATACAGACGTGATAATCTATTTAAGACAGTCCATTTATTTTTATCATTTATATCTGTACCTTATGGTTGTTCAAGTGCAGATGCTGCCTAAAGGCTAACCTCAAAATTACATGCAGCATCCAAATCGGAGTCACGTGGCTTGAAATGTTAAATCAGAAGAGATTGCGAGACAAGGTTAGTCTGATTTAGAGGGAGACAAAGGAATTACAGATGCTTGTTTATCAAAGAGTCACAAAGTGCTGGTATAACTCAGTGGGTCAAGCAGCATCTCTGGAGAACAAGGATAGGCGTTGTTTCGGGTGACATAAAATGTTCTTCAGAGATGCTAACTAACCCGTTGAGTTAATCTGGCACTGTGTCTTTTTCAGTCTGATTAAGAGAAGGATTAGGTGCATGTCCTCCACAAGTTATGAATGTGCAGTTAATGTACAGCCCAAACTTACAATCGAACATTTGGGGGACTGAAAGGACAGATTTGTTGGTTGCTGTGGGGTTGCAGGTATCTTTCTGCAATCTGGGAACTTCAGTAATTTCTTAATGAATTCTCCTCTGTTATTAGACTTCAAAACTGTCCTTCCATAAACTGGGCTACTGTCCGTTTCAGCTCTACCCCATTGCAGACAATAGACTCTGTCTGTGGAACTGTTGTGTTACAATGCTGAGAACAACATTCTGCACTCTGTATCTTCCCCTTTCTTCTACCTATTGTAGTTGAGTTTGAGGAGATTGTATTTATGTATAGTATAATCTAATCTGATCGGATCACACGCGATATAAATCTTTTCACTGTACCTCAGTACATATGGCAATAATAATCCTCAAACTAAACCCAACATGTAATTAAATCTCCTGGTTTAACTACATACTTCCCTTGGTTGGCCTATGTTTTTATATAAATACTAGACTAAGTGGGACACGTTGGGCCCCGTTCCCCCAACACAATAATCCACCACTCACCCATTCCCCCAATGCAACCCTTTTCCACCACTCACCCATTCCCCCAATGTAACCTGTTCCCCCAATGCATTATTCCACCACTCACCCATAGTCCCCATCTGCCACCATCCCCCATCCCACCCCCACACAAGGAAAGTTCTGGAAATGAAACCTCTCCCCTATTCCACCCCCCCAATGAAACCCCCACCCCCCCACAAGGAACATTCTGGACATGAAACCTCTCCCCAATTCCACCCCTTCCCCCACACAATGAAATGGGGAGCTTCCCCCATCCCACCCCCCCCCCCACAAGGAAAATCACAATCTTTTAGAGTAAATTAAACCTCTCCCCGATTCCAACCCCCCCTCCCCCACAATGAAAAACCTCATCCCGAGAAATCTTGTTTTTTTAAATGAGATTAGCAATCCCAGATTTGCTGCTAAATGAGATACCATTGGGATTTATTCCTATTCCCCCAAAGCAACCCGTTCCCCAATGCAATAATTACCCCTAGCCCCCAACTGCGCAGGCGCAGCTCATACACTCCCTCCTCCTCGTCTTCACCCTCCCTCTTCGCTCCCTTCCTCCACTCCCTCCCTCACCTCTCCCTCCCTCTCCTTTTCCCTACCCTCAGTCATTCCCTCCCTCACCTCTCCCCTTTCGCACTCTCCCACTAAACACAATGTTTAAATAACATTTCTTCTCCTCCCCTCCCGCACTCCCTACCACTCCTTACAACAATTTAAGAAATCTCTCATTGCACTGGCTGGAGCTTATCCCAACACTGTTGATTGGCAGCTGAGATCCCATTGTGATGCCATTGTCGGGTGGCGGAATGTTCACGGCAGCGTACGTAAATGAGATCCCATTGTGATTGGAGGACTGTGAGATCCCATTGTGACGTCAAACTGCCAGAATCTCCCAGCAACTGTCAGAGCATCTGTCAAGTTATTGTTCTCAAAGTGGGGTTTAAATAAAAACTTTTCAATGTCAATACCATGAAATATAACATCAATCTGAACAAAACTTTATACAAATGACCACGGGACAAAGGTGAGTAAGGTGGTGCAAAAAATTTAGTGCTATCATGAAACATTTTGGCGTTGGGTCCCTGTCACACAGGAGGCCTGGTCCCCTAACACAATATTACATAATTCACCCATAGCCCCCACGGGGCGCCTGGTTCCCCAATGCAACCGTTCCCCAAGACAATATTCCACCACTCACCCGTTTTCCCAACATGAGGCCTGGTCCACCAACGCAACCTGTTCCCCAAGACAATATTCTTTCTTTCCTTTTTCCCCTCTCCCTCCCCCCCCTCCCCCCCTCCCCCTCCCCCTCTCTCTCAACTCACTTGTCTCTCTCAACTCACTTTCCAATCATGTATGGGGAGGGGAGGCAGAGAAGAAGTGATTAATGTTCCTTTTCATTACTCATGTTGAGTGTGACTATTTCACTGACACAGCATGATTTGTGTGAAAGCATTTTGTACTTTGGAATAAAATAGGTTATTAGCAGAATACTCGTCCAATGAGTCTCAAAAATAGGACCAGGACCTGTCTGGACTACACAAATTATACATCATTCTTTCTGCCAGTTGCAGCAAACCAATTGCTTTGTTTCAGCTATTTTTCATCAATTATCTTGATGAAAACAGCTCCAAAATTCTTGTGCAGTAACATCATGAAGCACATTGAATCAACATCTCACATAATAGTCCAAAAGATATTCTGAAGTCAAGCTGCAATGAATTTACAATTGATGCAGTTTCATTTGAAAGGCAGTTTAAATATCAACCTTTCACTTTCAATTACATTGATGTCATTAAGTCGCACAGTCAACTATAACTTTATTTGAAGGACAAATCCTCACATTTGAATTCATATACAGTATAAAGTGATGCACTACCTAGTTCTTCAATCATTAAATGAATGCTTACATGCAAAGGTAGGTTATAATTATAATTAGTTTTAATGTGACAGAAATGCAAGGAGGAGGTAATATTTTAGACTTTGCACAGTGCCGCTTGTTAGCACTTCCCTGAATTTACTCCATTATTCCCCCACACATTGTAAGCTGAAACAATTATCAGTCAGGGCGCATCTGTTGACAAAAAATAATAAAAATGCCATTCATGCTGAAGATCACAAAACAAGGCAGAACAATAACAAACTGCGATATGCATATACTGCCTTTTCCTGCAAGGAGATTTAAAAACAGCATGGACTGTTTTAACCTGCTGTGTTTTTAATCACAATTGCAAGGGCCATTAAAAATAAATGGTCTGCAGTATATCCCAGCCACATGTTGTGAGAAAGCTTATTCCACTAAGAAGATGAACCTTTCTCGCATTCAGTTCACCAATTATTCTGGCACTTTTGTAGACCTCCCAGGGGTCTTGCCAAAGGCCCAAGAGATGAAAATCTAATACATGAACAGGTCTAACATGATCTCAGCGGCCAGGCCTATTTACAAGGCCAGGCAAGCTGACTTCATTACAGGCTGCCCCAGGTTATCAGGGCAGACAATGACAGATCAGTCTGGGGACCCTGAGGAACCAAAGCTGTCTGCCTGAGACAACAAATAAAGTCAAGCCTGAGAAGTGAGGTTAAAAAGTGATTTACAAGCCTTGTCGATGCATTTGTCCCTGTGAGTCACTTTTGGCAGGCAGCCACGATGTGTTACCTAAACTGCTCACATCCTGCGATCTTTAACAAAACAAATGTGTCCTGATTGCAGGAAGTTTTCTTTTCACTGCTGTCTGGGCAGGAAGCTGATAGGACATCACAAAATGGGAAGAGTTAGCTGCAGCCATTAAAATGCTAATAATAAAAACATAAATCATCAAATCTTTGACCCATTAATCTTTATGTCTACAGTCACATGGACTAAGTAAATTATTTGCATTGGATTGTAGAGAGGGGAATTGTCTTTTACAGACTCTGTTTTAAAAATATAAGACCGTGAAATATTTACAGGATAATCTGGCGCAAAAAATCTGGAATTCCATTCATTGCATTCACTTGCATAAATGATCAGATTCAGTGCATATTTGTGATGGCAAACCACCATTAAAACATTAAGAACTAGATTTTCACATTTTTAGATTTTAATTTGATTTTATACTTTTTATTTATTAGTTTATTCAATTAAAAGTTGATCAATCACCATATTAAAATAGAAGAGGGGGAGATATATTGTTGGAAAAAAATTGTGGAAAAACGTTGATATACGTACCGGCACCTTTTTGACTACAATAAAAGCACAGGTTAGATTCAAGCTGAATTGTTTCTACTGCTGGCCATTTATCTGTGTTATACCACCCCAAGGTTAAGAGACTGAGAAATCAGAATTGGCAGTACAGACAAGTTAAAACGAAGATATCAGCCAGATGCCTTGTAGAAACTGGGCTTCAGTTTCATCTGTTTAAAGCCACAGAATTGTGAAGGTCAGAGAGTGCCTCCATGCAGCTGGCTGTTTGTTTCCAGTACGGAGTGAGCCCACTGAATAGATGCTGGGAGGGAAGGAAAACGAGATCAGGTGAGGGGCGATGGGATTGGCCGGGGCAAGAGCTGAATCGTGACCGTCGCTCCTGGCTCCACAGCATTAATTTACCCTTTTGGCCATCCCACCCTCCGTTTGGCCATCTGATATATATATATATATATATATATGTATGCTGGGGAGACTGAGCTCATGCGAGTGAACTTAGAATTGTCTTCTCTATAGCAACTTGTGTGTCAGGGAAACTTTTACTCTTTCTATATTAATTGTGACCGAAGACATAAAAACTGCATCTGCAGATCCTAAAAACCCACCTGAACGAAAACATTTATTTTCGACAGTTAGAGAAATGTAGGTAGCTATCCATATTAATAGGCATGTTGGCTGGTGCATTGCAGGTGCCTGCAGGTTATGAATACCTGACTTATGGACACCACAACATATGAGAGAGCTATTATTAAATTCATAGCTCTGACATAAATACATATGTTTATTCCCACACATTTGTTTCCACTCTCTCCACTTTTCGTAATTATTCTTCCTTATCGGTCCTATGTGCTTTTGATTCCATTCATTACCACACTGTGGAGGTCTGGTTACCATATTGAGCGATTTTCATGTTTTTTTCTTGCTTATCAACAAAATCGGCATAATATAAAATAGGCACAAAATAAACATTGGTTAAAGCGGAATCTGCTTATTACTCAGAGATGGCATGCAATGATTTTGCCTTCTTGATATAAAAAAAAATGCATTTAACAAATAACATTGAACAGTACTGCACAAGAACAGTCCCTTCGGACCATTATGTGTGTTCCGAACATGATGCCAAGACCAACACTTATCAACCTGCACATAAACCATATCCTTCCATCCATGCATGTCCATATCATTAACCAAAAGTATTTTAAATGGCACTATCATATCTGATTCAACCGCTGCCCCTAGCAGCATGTTCCAGGCACTCACCACCCTCCTTGCCTTGCACATCTCCTTTAAATATTGATACTCTCACCTAAAACTTTGCCCACTAGCATTTGACTTTTCCATCCTGGGAAAATGATTCTGACTGTCTACCCCAGCTGTGCCTCCAATATCCATCTATCAGGTCTCCCCACAACCTCTGTTGTTCCAGAGAAAACAATCCAAATCTGTCCAACATCCCCCTGTAGCTAATATCCCCATATCCAGGCATCATTCTGGTAAACTTCCTCTGCATCCTTTCCAAAGCCTCCACATCCTTCTAGTAATGGATTGGCCAAAATTGTGCAAAATACACTAAAGCGGCGGAACCACTGACCTATAAAGCTGCATCATGACTTCCTGACTTTTATGTCTGACCTATGAAAGCAGGCAAACCATATGCCCTCTTTGCCACTCCATCTACCGATGTTGCCACTTTCAGGGAGTTATGGACTTGGACTCCCCTGTACATCAATGCTGTTAAGGGTCATTCAATTTATTGTATATTTTCCTCTTAGATTTGACCTCCCAATATATAACACCTCACATGAACTCGGATTAAACTCCTTCTGCTATTTCTCCATCCATTTCTGTAGCTGATCCATATCCCTATACTTCGGCAGCCTTCATCACAGTATGCGACCCCAGTAATCTTGGTGTTACATGCAAATTTACTAACCAACACATCTACATTTACATCCAAATCATTTATATATGTAAGAAACAGCAGCGGTCCTAAGACAGATCCCTGTCGAACTCCACTGGTCACAGACCCCATGCTTGAATATTGTACTTCCACCACGACCCCCTGTCTTCTATCAATAAGCCAGTTTTGAATCCACATGCCCAAGTCACAATTAATCCCATGCATCTTTATCTTCTGGACCGGCTTACCATAGGGGACTTTATCAAATGCCTTACTAAAATCCACATAGACAACATCCACTGCCTTACCCTCATCGATCACCTATGTTAGCATTCATAGCAAAAGGATTTGAGTATAGGAGCAGGGAGGTTCTACTGCAGTTGTACAGGGTCTTGGTGAGACCTCACCTGGAGTATTGCGTACAGTTTTGGTCTCCTAATCTGAGGAAGGACATTCTTGCCATAGAGGAAGTACAGAGAAGGTTCACCAGACTGATTCCTGGGATGTCAGGACTTTCATATGAAGAAAGACTGGATAGACTCGGCTTGTACTCGCTAGAATTTAGAAGATTGAGGGGGGATCTTATAGAAACTTACAAAATTCATCAGGGGTTGGACAGGCTAGATGCAGGAAGATTGTTTCCGATGTTGGGGAAGTCCAGAACAAGGGGTCACAGTTTAAGGATAAAGGGGAAATCTTTTAGGACTGAGATGAGAAAAACATTTTTTACACAGAGAGTGGTGAATCTCTGGAATTTTCTGGCACAGAATGTAGTTGAGGCCAGTTCATTGGCTATATTTAAGAGGGAGTTAGATGTGGCCCTTGTGGCTAAAGGGATCAGGGGGTATGGAGAGAAAGCAGGTACAGGATACTGAGTTGGATGATCAGCCATGATCATATTGAATGGCGGTGCAGGCTTGAAGGGCCGAATGGCCTACTCCTGCACCTATTTTTCTATGTTTCTACGTTTCTATGTCACCTCCTCAAAAAACCCGATCAAGTAAGAGTACAGCACAAGAACAGGCCCTTCAGCCCATAAAGTCTGAAGCTTTCAACCATCTCTACTTTGGCGCTGTCAATATATACTGGGTATTTGTACTGCTTCGCTTCCTTTGCTTGGAGTTCATAGTGTTCATTTGTCTAAAGGTTGTTGTGAAGAAGCTGTTCCTAAATCTGGGCATTACAGTTTTCAGACTCCTGTACCTTCTTCCCGATGGGTGGAGTGAAATTAGAGCATGGCCAGAGTGGTGTAGGCTACTTGATGATGTTGGCTGCCTTTTTTGATACAGCGCTTCCTATTGATTCCTTCAATGGTGGGGAGGTCAGCGCCCATGATGGACCAAGCAGTGTTCACTACTTTTTATAATCTCCTTCGTTCCTGGGTGCTCAAGTAGTCAAACTAGTTAATATGATTGGGAAGGAACTGCAGATTCATGGTTCCTTGAAGATAGACACAAAATGCTGGAGTAACTCAGCTGGACAGGCAACATCTCTGGAGGTGATGATGAAGTGCATTGAGAGGTCGGTTATGGTGCATTTAAACTCCTACAGCAGAATCTGGCCCCACTATAATTTGACTGCCGCCACAATAGATCAATGAGGGATACAATCCTTGCTGGCACTCCAATCTGCACTGAACCACTTGGGCAATAAAAACACATATGTTTCGCTGTATTTCATAGACTGCAGCTCGGCGTTCAATACCATCATCCCCTCGAAACTTGTTAACAAACTCAGGGAACTGGGTCTCTGCACATCCCTTTCCAACTGGATCCTCGACTTCCTCAGCAACAAAACACACACAGTACAAATTGGCAACAGCATTTCCTCTTCGATAACCATCAGCAAAGGGACATCTCAAGCTGTGTACTCTGCCCCCTGCTCTACCCAATCTATACCCATGACTGTGCAGCTGGACATAGTTCCATTTCCATCTTTAAATTCACCGATGAAACCCTGCTGTTGGAAGAATCACAGATAACAATGAGTCAGAGTATAGGAAGGAGATCAACCATCTGATTGAATAGGGCCAGAACAATAACCTTGCTTTCAACATCAGTAAAACCAAGGAACGGATTGTTGATTTAAGAATATGAAAGCCGAGAATTCACAAACGTCCTAATCAATGGGATGGTGATGGAGAGAGTCAACAACTTAACATTTCTGAGGATGCAAATCCCTGAAGATCTGTCCTGGGTCCAATACATGCGATCATAAACAAAGCCCATCAGTGCCTTCATTTCATTAAAAGATTGAGGACATTTGGAATGTCGGCAAATATACTCTTGAACTTGTACCGGAGTATGGTCGAAAGCATATTAGCTAAAATAGACACAAAATGCCAGAGTAACACAGTGGGACAGACAGCATTCCTGGAGAGAAGGAATGGGTGACATTTCAGTTCAAGACCCTTCTTCAGTGAGAGTCGGGAGAGGGAGTCTAGCGATATGGAAGGGTAAGGTGTGAAAATGACAGATCAAAGCAGACAATGTTAAGGAAATATAAAATGGTACATTGTTAGCTGAGGGGACGGTGTTAAAGAGGCATACAATCAGTAAAATGAATCAGAAAGACAGTGAAACTAATCGGAGAAACTAGGCTGGGGGAAGTCCCCTAGTCTTCACCTTTCACTCCATCAGCTAGCGCATACAGCACATAATCTTCCGACATTTTCGCCACCTCCAACAGGATCCCACCACTAGCCACATTTTCCCATCTCCACCCCTTTCTGCTTTCCGCAGAGACTGTTCCCCTAGGCAACTCCTTGGTTAACTCATCCCTTCCCACCCAAACCACCCCCTCCCCAAGTACTTTCCCCTGCAACTGCAGGAGATGCAACAGCTGTCTCTATACCTCCTCCCTCGACTCTGTCCAGGGACCTTGACAGTTATTTCAGGTGAGGCAGAGGTTCATTTGCACCTCATCCAAGCTCATCTACTGTATCCGCTGTTCCAGGTGTGGACATATATATCGATGAGACGAAGCGCAGGCTCAGCGATCGTTTCACTGAACACCTTCACTCTGGCCTACACAAACTCTCGGTTGCGAAACACTTTAATTCCCCCTCCCATTTCCATACTGACTTTTCTGTCCTGGGCCTTCTCCAATGTCAGAGTGAGGCCTAACGAAAATTGGAGGAACAGCACATCATATTTCGCTTACAACATCAGGAATGTAATGCTGAGTATATAAGGAGCTGGTAAGGCAGCATTTGGAATATTGTGAGCAATTTTGGGCAGCATATCTGAGGAAGGATGTGCTGGTTCTGGAGAGGGTCCAGAAGAGGTTTACAAGAATAATCCCAGGAATGAGTAGGTTAACCAATGATGAGCGTTTGTCAGCACTGGGCCCGTACTCGCTGGAGTTTAGAAGAATGAGGGGGGACCTCTTTGAAACATACAGAATAGTGAAAGGCTTGGATCGAGTGGATGTGGAGAGGATGTTTCCACTAGTGGGAGAGGCTAGGAGTTGAGGTCATAGACTCAGAATTAGACACTTTTTAGGAAGGAGATGAGGAGAAATTTCTTTAGTCAGAGGGTGGTGAATCTGTGGAATTTTACTTCGGAGTCACGTGAGTGATTCCGTGAAGTCCCGCCAGTGTGCATGCGCGTCATTTACGTCAGCCGCATTGGTGCACAGAGGCTGTGAGGAGCAGAGCTCCTCCAGTGGTAAGTATTTTCAACTCCAAGGTAAGTGAAAAAACTTTGTTGGAGTTTCCGGTCCATTTGCTGTGGTGCTCTGTTGGACAGATTCGCAGGCGCCATGGACAAGATGGGCAAGGGCAAGAGGCGAGCCGCGAAACCGGTAGACAACCGCGGGAGTGTGGTAGGTGAAGGACTGCCTCCCGGCTGGGAGCGTGGCGACTGTGGACTTGGGTTTAAAAAACAACGGAGCCAGCGCCAGTCAGGCGCAAGGCCCATGGAGGAGGAGTCGGGTCGGGAGGATTCACCTCCGGGGCTGGATACCGCTTTTGAGCGGATATCCCAAATGGAGAGCCGGTTACACAGGTTGCATGAACAAGGCACACTCAGGGAGGAGTGGAGTCAGAGCCAGGCTGGAGAAGCCAGGCCAGCAGCACCTAGTAAAGGGCTGCTTGAGAGCAACCTCATTGATGAGGCGCGTGCACTCGGTCAGCAGAGTTCTGACCCCGACTCTGACGGTGAGGCCGATTCAAGCGAAGAACGGCAGCTGCCAGACGTTCCACCTCTGGCAGTACGATTCGCTGCCCCGTCAGAGTCCGGAGAGCCACTGGGAGAAGAGCTGGCTTCCACGATCAACTATTTGGTCTCCCATCAGCTCCAGCAGCTTATGATGGACGAAACTGCCAAAAAGCACGAGACCCCGAATAACTGTGTGCTACTAAAAGCACCGGCCGTGAACCAGGTCATATGGGGTCAGATGGGCGTGGGCATGCGAGCCCAAGAAATAAAATTGCAGAGAATTTTGAAGCTGCTGGGTTCAGGAATAACGGCGTTTGAAAGAACAATCGATGGAGGGCAGGTGACAGAGTTGCATCAAGAGGCACTGGGATTGCTATGTAGCGCCCACTTTGAGATCAATTGTCTCAGGAAGGGTGCCATTTGGCCCACCATCAACCCCAAGTTTGCAGCAGTCTGTAAGCCCAGCAACGTGCAGCCACCCAACTTACTCTTCGGAGAAGACCTCGTGAAACGGGTAAAAGAGTTGGATGATGAGGCAAAAACAGCAGGGTTGATCAAAACACCGATGGTCGGCAAGTCTGTGAAGAGGACGTATCCCTACAGACGACATACAGATCCTGGGCCTACACCAGGACCAAGTCGGCCGTCGACGCAGGTGCGCAGTTGGCGCCCTGCAGCGGGAACACGGACAAGCGTGGGGTTTCCCGCCAGGAACCAGGGACCACAGGTCACTCAGGTTACCAAGGAGGTAGGTGGGCCTGGTTCTCATGGGAACATATTAAAGGCAAAACAGCCAAAGGTTGGGGGCAGATTACATTTGTTCTATAAGAATTGGAAACAAATTACTTCAGATCCATTTATTCTGAGTATTATTCAAGGGTTTCGAATTGAGTTCGATCCAAATGGTGATTTGCCCTCCAGCATGTTCCTAGTAGAACACTAAATTTTCACAAATAGAAGTCATGGAGGTTCAGGTTGAACTTGACAATTTGTGTAATAAAGGAGTAATTGAAAGGTCGGTTTATCAAGCCCACCAATTTGTCTAATATTTTTCCCCGACCTAAAAGAAACATGGTTTCAGGAGGGCTGTGATTGGAAACTAAATATTCCAGGATTTTGTTGCTTCAGGGGTGATAGAATTGGAGGGGCAAGAGGTGGGGGTGTTGCATTGCTTGTCAAGGAAGATATTACAGCAGTGCTTTGGCAGGATAGATTAGAGGGCTCATCTAGGGAGGCTATTTGGGTGGAGCTGAGAAATGGGAAAGGTGTAGCAACACTTATAGGGGTGTATTATAGACCGCCAAATGGGGAGCGAGAATTGGAAGAGCAAATATGTAAGGAGATAGCAGATATTAGTAGTAAGCACAAGGTAGTGATTGTGGGAGATTTCAATTTTCCACACATAGACTGGGAAACACATTCTGTAAAAGGGCTGGATGGTTTGGAGTTTGTAAAATGTGTGCAGGATAGTTTTTTGCAGCAATACATAGAGGTGCCTATTAGAGAAGGGGCAGTGCTGGACCTCCTGTTAGGAAATGAGACCGGGCAGGTGGCGGAGGTAAGCGTTGGGGAGCACTTCGGGTCCAGTGATCACAAAACCATTAGTTTCAATATAATTATGGAGAGGGTCAGAACTGGACCTAGGTTTGAGATTTTTGATTGGAGAAAGGCTAACTTTGAGGAGATGCGAAAGGATTTAAAAGGAGTGAATTGGGACATGTTGTTTTATGGGAAGGATGTAGAAGAGAAATGGAAAACATTTAAAGGTGAAATTGTAAGAGTACAGAATCTTTATGTACCTGTTCGGTTGAAAGGAAATAGTAATAATTGGAAAGAGCCATGGTTTTCAAGGGAAATTGGACACGGTTCGGAAAAAGAGAGAGATCTACAATAATTATAGGCAGCATGGAGTAAATGAGGTGCTTGAGGAGTATAAAGAATGTAAAAAGAATATTAAGAAAGAAATTAGAAAAGCTAAAAGAAGATATGAGGTTGCTTTGGCAAGTAAGGTGAAAATAAATCCAAAGGGTTTCTACAGCTATATTAATAGCAAAAGGATAACAAGGAATAAAATTGGTCCATTAGAGAGTCAGAGTGGACAGCTATCTGCAGAGCCAAAAGAGATGGGGGAGATACTGAACAATTTATTTTCTTCGGTATTCACCAAGGAGAAGGATATGGAATTATGTGACGTAAGGGAAACAAGCAGAGTAGCAATGGAAACTATGAGATTCAAAGAAGAGGAGGTGCGGACACTTTTGAAAAATATGAAAACGGATAAGTCTCCAGGTCCTGACAGGATATTCCCGAGGACATTGAGGGAAGTTAGTGTAGAAATAGCAGGGGCTATGACAGAAATATTTCAAATGTCATTAGAAACGGGAATAGTGCCGGAGGATTGGCGTACTGCGCATGTTGTTCCGTTGTTTAAAAAGGGTTCTAAGAGTAAACCTAGCAATTATAGACCTGTTAGTTTGACGTCAGTGGTGGGCAAATTAATGGAAAGGATACTTAAAGATAATATATATAAGCATCTGGATAAGCAGGGTCTGATTAGGAACAGTCAACATGGATTTGTGCCTGGAAGGTCATGTTTGACTACTCTTCTAGAATTTTTCGAAGAGGTTACTAGGGAAATTGATGAGGGTAAAGCAGTGGATGTTGTCTATATGGACTTCAGTAAGGCCTTTGACAAGGTTCCTCATGGAAGGTTGGTTAAGAAGATTAAATTGTTGGGTATTAATGGTGGAGTAGCAAGATGGATTCAACAGTGGCTGAATGGGAGATGCCAGAGAGTAATGGTGGATGGCTGGTTGTCAGGTTGGAGGCCGGTGACAAGTGGGGTGCCTCGGGCATCTGTGGTGGGTCCACTGTTGTTTGTCATGTACATCAATGATCTGGATGATGGTGTGGAAAATTGGATTAGTAAGTATGCAGATGATACTAAGATAGGTGGTGTGGTGGATAATGAAGTATATTTTCAAAGTCTACAGAGAGATTTAGGCCATTTGGAAGAGTGGGCTGAAAGATGGCAGATGGAGTTTAATGCTGATAAATGTGAGGTACTACATCTCGGCAGGACAAATCAAAATAGGACATACATGGTAAATGGTAGAGAATTGAGGAATGCAGTTGAACAGAGGGATCTAGGAATAACTGTGCATAGTTCCCTGAAGGTGGAATCTCATGTAGATAGGGTGGTAAAGAAAGCTTTTGGGGTGCTGGCCTATATAAATCAGAGCATTGAATATAGAAGTTGGGATGTAATGTTAAAATTGTACAAGGCATTGGTGAGGCCAATTCTGGAGTATGGAGTACAATTTTGGTCGCCTAATTATAGGAAGGATGTCAACAAAATAGAGAGAGTACAGAAGAGATTTACTAGAATGTTGCCTGGGTTTCAGCAACTAAGTTACAGAGAAAGGTTGAACAAGTTAGGTCTTTATTCTTTGGAGCGCAGAAGGTTAAGAGGGGACTTGATAGAGGTCTTTAAAATTATGAGCGGGTTAGACAGAGTTGACGTGGATAAGCTTTTTCCGTTGAGAGTATGGAAGATTCAAACAAGGGGACATGACTTGAGAATTAAGGGACAGAAGTTTAGGGGTAACATTAGGGGGAACTTCTTTACTCAGAGAGTGGTAGCTGTGTGGAATGAGCTTCCAGTGGAAGTGGTGGAGGCTGGTTCGATTTTATCCTTTAAAAATAGATTGGATGGGTATATGGACGGGAAAGGAATGGAGGGTTATGGTCTGAGTGCAGGTAGATGGGACTAGGGGGAAGTATTTATTAAAAAAAATATAATAATAATAAAAAAATAAAAAAAAATATTCGGCACGGACTTGAAGGGCCGAGATGGCCTGTTTCCGTGCTGTAATGGTTATATGGTTATATGGAGGATGTAGAATTATTTTGGATCTGACAAGTCTTAATCCTTTTGTAAAGTATAGACACTTCAAAATGGAAACATTTGTGACTGCCAAACAACTTTTTTCCAGAGCATGTTATACGGCAACTATAGATCTGAAAGATGCATATTACTCAGTGTCTGTTCATTTGAAAGATGGAATATATTTGAAATTTACCTGGATGAACAGTTATGGCAATTCAAAGCATTGCCTAATGGGTCGGCTCCTAGAATATTCACTAAATTGTTAAAGCCAATACTGGGGCTACTTAGAGTCCAGGGTCATGTGGTGATGGCTTAGCTGGATGATGTCCTAATTATAGGACAAACAACAGAATTAGCTGAGTCATCTGTGGAAGCTGTTAAAACCACTTTTTCAAAGTTTGGGTTTTTGAATTCATCCAGTGAAATCAAGATTAACACCACTTACAACAATTGATTATTTGGGTTTCACAATTGATTCAATTCATATGGTAGTACTTTAGCCCAAGGAAAAAACGGTGGAGCTAATTGACGGTTGCATTAACCTATTGAATGAGCAACGACCTTCAATTAGATTGGTGGCCAGCTTGCTGGGAAAATTAGTGGCAGCTTTTCCGGCAGTGCAATATGGGCCATTGCACTACCAGCAGCCAGAAAAGGCCAAAGGAACAGGCACTGAGGATGCATTATGGCCATTTTGAAGGCCCATGCAGTTAACAACAAACGCTGCTTCTGACTTGCAGTGGTGGATTCAACATGTCTCCAGCAGTTCCAGCAAAGTATAGATTGGGTGAATCAAATTGGCAGGGGTGCTGAGGAAGAGGATTTCTTGGAATGTATGCGGGATAGTTTTCTAAACCAACATGTAGAAGAACCAATGAGAGAGCAGGCTATTCTAGACTGGGTATTGAGTAATGAGGAAGGGTTAGTTAGCAGTCTTGTTGTGCGTGGCCCCTTGGGCAAGAGTGACCATAATATGGTTGAATTCTTCATTAGGATGGAGAGTGACATAATTAATTCAGAAACAAAGGTTCTGAACTTAAAGAAAGGTAACTTTGAGGGTATGAGACGTGAATTGGCCAAGATAGACTGGCAATTGATTCTTCAAGGGTTGACGGTGGATATGCAATGGAAGGCATTTAAAGGCTGCATGGATGAACTACAACAATTGTTCATCCCAGTTTGGCAAAAGAATAAATCCGGGAAGGTAGTGCATCCGTGGATAACAAGGGAAATCAGGGACAGTATCAAAACAAAAGATGAAGCATACAAATTAGCCAGAAAAAGCAGCCTACCAGAGGACTGGGAGAAATTCAGAGTCCAGCAGAGGAGGACAAAGGACTTAATTAGGAAAGGGAAAATAGATTATGAAAGAAAACTGGCAGGGAACATAAAAACTGACTGCAAAAGTTTTTATAGATATGTGAAGAGAAAAAGATTAGTTAAAACAAATGTAGGTCCCTTGCAGTCAGAAACAGGTGAATTGATCATGGGGAACAAGGACATGGCAGACCAATTGAATAACTACTTTGGTTCTGTCTTCACTAAGGAAGACATAAATAGTCTGCCGGAAATAGCAGAGGACCGGGGGTCAAATGTGATGGAGGAACTGAGTGAAATCCAGGTTAGCCGGGAAGTGGTGTTAGGTAAATTGAATGGATTAAAGGCCGATAAATCCCCAGGGCCAGATAGGCTGCATCCCAGAATACTTAAGGAAGTAGCCCCAGAAATAGTGGATGCATTAGTGATAATTTTTCAAAACTCTTTAGATTCTGGAGTAGTTCCTGAGGATTGGAGGGTAGCTAATGTAACCCCACTTTTAAAAAAGGGAGGGAGAGAAAAAACGGGGAATTACAGACCAGTTAGTTTAACATCTGTAGTGGGGAAACTGCTAGAGTCAGTTATTAAAGATGGGATAGCAGCATATTTGGAAAGTGGTGAAATCATTGGAAAAAGTCAGCATGGATTTATGAAAGGTAAATCATGTCTGACGAATCTCATAGAATTTTTCGAGGATGTAACTAGTAGAGTGGATAAGGGAGAACCAGTGGATGTGTTGTATCTGGACTTTCAGAAGGCTTTCGACAAGGTACCACATAAGAGATTAGTATACAAACTTAAAGCACACGGTATTGGGGGTTCAGTATTGATGTGGATAGAGAACTGGCTGGCAAACAGGAAGCAAAGAGTAGGAGTAAACGGGTACTTTTCAGAATGGCAGGCAGTGACTAGTGGGGTACCGCAAGGCTCAGTGCTGGGACCCCAGCTATTTATAATATATATTAATGATTTGGACGAGGGAATTGAATGCAACATCTCCAAGTTTGCGGATGACACGAAGCTGTGAGGAAGATGCTAGGAGGCTGCAAGGTGACTTGGATAGGCTGGGTGAGTGGGCAAATGCATGGCAGATGCAGTATAATGTGGATAAATGTGAGGTTATCCACTTTGGTGGCAAAAACAGGAAAGTAGACTATTATCTGAATGGTGGCCGATTAGGAAAAGGGGAGATGCAACGAGACCTGGGTGTCATGGTACACCAGTCATTGAAAGTAGGCATGCAGGTGCAGCAGGCAGTGAAGAAAGCGAATGGTATGTTAGCATTCATAGCAAAAGGATTTGAGTATAGGAGCAGGGAGGTTCCACTGCAGTTGTACAGGGTCTTGGTGAGACCACACCTGGAGTATTGCGTACAGTTTTGGTCTCCTAATCTGAGGAAAGACATTCTTGCCATAGTTCATCAGAGGTTCACCAGACTGATTCCTGGGATGTCAGGACTTTCATATGAAGAAAGACTGGATAGACTTGGCTTGTACTCGCTAGAATTTAGAAGATTGAGGGGGGATCTTATAGAAACTTACAAAATTCTTAAGGGGTTGGACAGGCTAGATGCAGGAAGATTGTTCCCGATGTTGGGGAAGTCCAGAACAAGGGGTCACAGTTTAAGGATAAGGGGGAAATCTTTTAGGACCGAGATGAGAAAAACATTTTTCACACAGAGAGTGGTGAATCTCTGGAATTTTCTGCCACAGAAGGTAGTTGAGGCCAGTTCATTGGCTATATTTAAGAGGGAGTTAGATGTGGCCCTTGTGGCTAAAGGTATCAGGAGGTATGGAGAGAAGGCAGGTACAGGATATTGAGTTGGATGATCAGCCATGATCATATTGAATGGCGGTGCAGGCTCGAAGGGCCGAATGGTCTACTCCTGCACCTATTTTCTATGTTTCTATGTTTCTATGATTGAAGTACCTTCCATGATCTTACAGACTGATGTCAGTGCACTAGAAGGGTATCACTGATATGAGATCTAGCTGCGGAGGCAGATGGAATATGGAAGAGGCATTGTTTCTGCAGACATGGGGAATCAACTATTTAGAGTTGTTGGGAGGTTTTTATGGGCTTAAAGCTTATTGTTCTAACACAATTAACCTGCATGTTCAGTTTCAAATTGACAATACTACAGCAGTAGCATATATTAATCACATGGGTGGAATCAAGTCGGTGTCTTGTGACAGATTGGACTTGGTGTATAGCCAAAAATATTTGGATTTTAGCTATATATCTACCAGGTAGATTCAATATACTAGCAGACACCAGGTCGCGAAAATTCCATGACAACATAGAATGGATGTTGAATTGGGATGTATTCAATGATATAGTAGTCAGATTTGCAAGGCCAGATGTTGACTTGTTCGCATCCAGACTCAGCCACCAGCTACAGAGATATGTGTCATGGGAACCAGATCCTGGGGCAGTAGCGATTGATGCTTTCTTGCTATATTGGGGTGGTATGTTTCCACCATTCTGTCTCATAAGTCGCTGTCTGCTCAAAATCAAGCAGGATGCCGCCTCCGGGGTGCTGGTGGTACCAGACTGGCCAACTCAGCCATGGTCTCCTTTGATATTGGAATTAATGATACAACCTCTGATGGAGGTCCCCAAAAGAAGGGATTTACGGGTATATCCGGTAACTGGAGAGCAACATCCGTTATATAACTGTATGGATCTGTTAATTTGCAGGTTTTAAGAAGGCCATATCTCGGGCGAGGACTGTCTGGGCGTACTGTGGACATGCTCACTGCAGCCTGGAGGAAGAGTACTCAAAAGCAGTACATTTCTTATGTAAAGAAATGGGAAAATTTCTGTGTACAAAAGAATATTGAATATTGTACGGCAGATATCTTGCAGGTCCTAGAATTTTTGTCAACACTCTATTACGATGAGGGGTTGAGTTATAGTCTGATTAATTCAGCCAGAAGTGCATTGTCCTCGTATTTATGGATGGGATCAGAAAGACATCCTGTTGGGTCTCATCCTCTCATTTCCAGATTGATGAAAGGAATTTTTAATTCCAGACCTCCTAAACCTACGTACATGGCAATCTGGGATGTAAGTGTGGTTCTCAAGCTACTTTGTCAATGGACGCCTGGTACGTCTCTGACTTTGGCCAAACTCGTCATGAAGGTGGTCATGCTTATGGCACTAGTATCAGCACAGCGAGTGCAAACATTGCAAAAGTTACAGATAGACAGGATGGAAGTAGCTCCAGATATTGTTACGTTTTACATTTATGACCTACTCAAACAAAGCAGGCCAGGTGCGACAGGATTCAAGATTATTTTCTCAGCATATCCCACAGATCCATGTCTATGTGTTAAGACATATTTGCTGCAATAAATTGAGGCCACAAGGGCTTTACGAAATATGGTGACAGGGTTGTTTATCACTCACAAAAAAACACACAAGAGAGTGTCAGTGCAGACGATTTCAAGATGGTTAAAACAAGTCTTGATTGCTGCAGGTATTAACACTGATGTTTTTACATCCCATTCCACCAGGGCAGCAGCAACGGCGGCGGCCAGGGCAATGGACATCCCCGTCGACCATATTCTCGCAGCCGCCGGGTGGTCCAATGAGTTGGTGTTTCAACAATTTTACCATCGGCCAATTGCCGATACGGGGCTGTTTGCGAATACTATATTAAGTTCTGTTTAAGTTTCCCCTGGGTTTGAGGGGATACTGTTAATTCTGTTATTCAAATTAATTAGTTACTGCATTTTCATGCAATGTAATTATTTATGCATTATTGATTATTTCTCGTTTTCCGAGTCAATCAATGCAGTGAGATGCCGGGATTTGAATCTGCGGCATGAAATCACAAAGCTTTGAATCCTTCACGGAATCACTCACGTGACTCCGAAGTAAAATAGTAAGATTAAACGAGAACTTACCAGTTTGAAGTTTGATCTTTATTTTATGAGGAGTTACGTTGGTGATTACGTGCCCTCCACGCCCAACCCTCTCTCATAAGTTCTTCAGCTGGTAGTTCTCAAGTTACTCATTTTACTATGTTACTTCGTTAATTGTTGTTTGTGATTTCATACCGCTGCTTTGAAGATTGACGTGCATGCGCACTGGCGGGACTTCTTCACGTAATCACCAACGTAACTCCTCATAAAATAAAGATCAAACTTCAAATTGGTAAGTTCTCGTTTAATCTTACTATTCTTTGGCACAGAAGGCTGTGGAAGCCAAGTCAGTGGATATTTTTAAGGCAGATAGATAGATTCTTGATTAGTACAGGTTTCAAAGGTTATGATCAGTGGATGATCAGCTATGATCACAGTGAATGGCGGTGCTGGCTCGAAGGGCCGAATGGCCTACTCATGCACCTATTGTCTATTGTCTATGGGGAGAAGGCAGGAGAATGGGGTTAGGTGGGAGAGATAGATCAGCCATGATTAAATGGTGGAGTAGACTTGATGGGCCAAATGGCCTAATTCTACTCCTATCACCTATGGCCCTATGACCTTATGACCTTCCAACCCAGCTGTATGAATATTGATTTTTCTAACTTCAAATAATTATTGCATTCCCTCTCTCTCCGACTCTCCCTCACTCTGGCTCTGTGTCTAGTTTCTCTGTCCTTATGATTAATGTTACTGTTTGTTCGCCTCCTTGTTGCCTTCCCCTCAGCTAAAAATGAACCATTTTCTTACCATCGTCTGCTTTGATCTGTCATTTTCACACCTTACCCTTCCATACCTCTAGACTCCCTCTCCCCTGACTCTCTGTCTGAAGGGTCTTGACCTGAAACGTCACCCATTCGTTCTCTCCAGAGATGCTGCCTGTCCCGCTGAGTTACTCCAGCATTTTGTGTCTATCTTCGGTGTATAACCAGCATCACCACAGACTTTAGTGCCATCGGTCGATAGTCATTGAGGTGTGTCACCTTACTCTTCTTGGGTGCCGGTATTATTGATGCCCTTTTAAAGCAGGTGGGAACCTCAGACCTCAATAATGAGAGGTTGAAAAAACTCCAGCCAGTTGGTCTGCGCAGGTTTTGAGAACACGACCAGGTATACCATCAGATCCAAATGCTTTCCAGGTGTTCACCTTCCTGAAGATCCTCGCACGTCAGCCTTAGTGACTGAGATTGCAATATCATTGGGGGCTATGGGGGCCCGAGAAGACACATTTGTGTTTTCCCTATTAAAGCGTGTATTGAACACATTGAACTCATCCAGGAGTGATGCCTCTTTGTTGTTTGAGCTACCACTTGATCTCGCCATGTGGGAAGTGATGGTGTGCAAGCACTGCCACAGCTGCCGAGCATCTGTCTCATCTTCCGGAGTCAAAATCTCCCTTTTAGCCTTTTTGATGGCCTTATCATGGTTGTATCTGAACATATTAAGCTTCACCACCAGACTTAAATGCCCACGATCTGGTCCTCAGAAGTTTGCAGACCTCTTGGTTCATCCAAGGCTTCTTCTGCAGAACACGTGGATGGTTCTCATGGGAACGCACTCCTCCACATATTTCCTAATGATATCAGCAACAATTGGCATGTTCATTCAAGACCATTGCCAAGTCCTTGCACATCACCCAGTCTACCGACTCCAAGAAATCCCAGTCATTCCTTTGCCTCACCAGACCAGTTCTGTGCAAGTAACATGTTGTTTGCAAGTAATCCGTTGGCTGGATCAATTACGGTTATTATAGCATGCACTTAGGTTTTGAAAGTATCTTGCAAATGGGGATAAAACCCAACAGAGCAATTAAAGCTTAAACTTATCATTTAAGCTTTAATGGCTCTAAGTTGGGTTTTCCTGACACAGGAAACTGATCAACAAAATTGATTTAGATATTCCTTTTACAAGGCGCTCAGATGACCTGAAATAAATAAAAACTTGGTGCTTAAAGTACAAATTGAGTGAAAAGCAATGCCTTGCGAACAGGGCTTAAACATTTGAATTACTCATTAAATTTCATAAAATTATGTGTAAATGGATCTTCAATTATGTAAAAAAATACTCGGTATAAATAGGGTAAATTACATTGAGCAGTTCCGTCAATAATTGGAGGTGTAAATTTAAAGTAATTAGTGAAAAAATTAGAAAGCAGATGACAAAAAAATCATTTACTCAAAGGCAGGCTCGGCGATCGTTTCACTAAACACCTCCGCTCACTCCATCTTAACCTACCTGATCTCCCGGTGGCTCAGCACTTCAACTCCCCCTCCCATTCCCAATCTGACCTTTCTGTCCTGGGCCTCCTGCTTTGTCAGAGTGAGGCCCAGCGCAAATTGGAGGAACAGCACCTCATATTTCGCTTGGGTAGTTTACAACCCAGTGGTATGAACATTGACTTCACTAACTTCAAATAGCGCTTGCTTTCTCTCTCCATCCCCTTCCCCTTCCCAGTTCTCCCACTAGTTCTAGTGTCTCAGACTACATTCTATCTTTTTCCCGCCCCCTCCCATGACATCAGTCTTGAAGAAGGGTCGCCCATTCCTTCTCTCCAGAGATGCTGCCTCACCCGCTGAGTTACTCCAGCATTTTGTGTCTATCCACTTTATAGAGGTCTGTTATTGCAAAGGTTTACTGTGTTGTAAAGGATTGTCATTTTTAAAGCAGGGAGATTCATTAATAATGAATGTTACCTTCTCAAACAAAAGTGAAATGGTGCCATTGTGAACACTCGTGAAAATATGTTTTCAAGAGAGAGTTACAGTAGCTCTTAGGGCTAGCGGAATCAAGAGATATGGGGAGAAGGCAGGAACGGGGTACTGATTCTGGATGATCAGCTCGAAGGACCGAATGGCCTACTTCTGCACCTATTTTACATGTTTCCATGTTTCCATGCTGGTATGAGTCTGAAATTCAACACCTAGAAAGGTGGACGAGGCAGAAACATCCATCACATATGAACTGTACAGTGATGTGAATTTAAAGCACTGTGGCTTGCCGGGCCACAGGCTGCAGGACAAGATTGGGCAGCTCTTTACTTTTGTCGACACAATTACAATGGTCTCTCTACTTCTGCATTAATCCTTCCGTATCCACAAGCCGAACACTAAATGTCCTACAGATGGTTGTTTCAGGAAAATGAAAAGAAAGTTAGGAGAAATGTCTTTGTTGAAGCCATTGTCAGAATGGAATGCTCTTCGACGGGAACTGTTTGAGGTGTACACTCTGGACATTGAACATGGACAATAAAGTGCCAATGCCACAAATGACACCAAGGCTACAATGGCATACAGTAGTCAAACCCTTTCCCATCACCATAACAAGTTTCTTTTGAAGTTTCACTTGGTAACTCTCAGCTTGTATGGAAATCTGCACATGTTCCTGATCCACTGTTCTTAATCCCTTTTTTTTTAGTATGACTGTATGGTAATTCGAATATCACTGTACCTTACTGGTACATGCAACAATAAAAGACCTTTGAAACCTTTGAATCATTGCGTTCCTCACCCAGAACCTGGTTAGTAAAACATTAGGTTAAGTTAGCAGATAATGAGGGTTCGGTATAGACAGTTATATTCATTAAGGAAACATTTAATCAGACCAAGGCACATGACCTACAAGGGAGAGGAAGGAATGGAATTAATTTTGATCTACTTTAGCAATGGTTCTGAGGTAGAGGACTAATGGGCTTGTCCCACTTAGGCGACTGCCAGGGACTAATTTTAATGGAATTCACCTACGACAACCTACGACAGCAAAATTTGTCGCCACTGTCGCCGAAAATGTTTCAACATGTTGAAAATTTTGTGGCAGTCGCCTGTAGTTGCCCAAATAAAATCGCCTAAGTGGGACAGGCCCATAATGCTTTCTCAAGGGGCTTAGCAGAATAGAGATAACTCTTTGGCTAAAGGCTGCTTTCTCTTTTCAGAAAATAGCGGAGTATAAACGAGTCTCTCTGTGACCGCATGGGTTTTCTCTGGGTGCTTCCGGTTTCCTCCTACATCCCAAAGACATGCAGGTTTGTAAGTCAATTGGCTTCTGTAAATTGTCCCCAGTGTATGGGATAGAGCTAGTGTATGAGTGATCATTGGACTTGGTGAGCTGAAGGACCTGTTCCCACATTTCATCTCTAAAGTAAACTATAAAAACAAAGTAGATCTTCCTCACTCCTCTTTATCAGCCTGGATTTTGCACTAAAGTCTTCTAATGAGGCTTGAATTTACAACTTCCCGATGAGTATTCTAATTGAGCCAATATAGATAATTAGTCAATATACTTCTTCACACAGACATAATGAACAAAGGCTATAGTCCAAAATTTAACTCATCACATATGGTGTTGACACTCTGTGGGTTTCTGGCAATTTCTGTTCCTGTAATGAACAGAAATTGCAGGAACAGAAACCGACTCCATCTCCTACAGCTTTTATATCATGAGACAAATACAAATAAAATCAAGAATAAGTTGGAGGCAGCACAGGACGAATGGCAAGACTCATTTAATCATTCACCCAGAACAGTCTAACATTCCCTCTGTCATTGCACCTAATTGTTTGCTAAATGCTTCCTAAATTATTCCAGCATTTCTTCCATTTCCAGGCTTTCCTAACATCTATACTGAGCATTGTAAACCCAATGTATTTAGAAGAACATCATGGTGCCTGGAACATGCTGCCTGTGGTAGTGGTGCAGGGAGATACAACAGGTGTTTGGATAGGCACATTGATATGCATAGAATGGAGGGATATTGGTCATGTTCAGGCAGATAAGATTACTTTCTTTTGGCATCATGTTTGATTCTATCGTTGTGAGGGCTTGTTTCTGTGCTGCACAGTTCTATGTTCTAGGAAGCTCCTACATACATTTAATTCATCAGTGGTTTGTATCATTGCTCTCTTGTCCTGTTCAATAAGATGAGTTAAAATTCTAGAATCTACTTTTGCAAATCACCTTATAAATCTTCATAAGATCACTGCTCTAGGCTATAAGGTCTCGAATGCAGAATATGCATCCTTCACGAAAATAAGTGCAAAACTGGCAAGAGAAGGGGACTACAGGGAAGCATTTTTCTTATCTGGAAGTCATGCGAGGTTCTGCACGTATAAGTATTGTGATTTCTCAGCCCACAGCTCTGCTATTTATAACAACAAAAATTATTTGCAAACAAGGAGTGAGAATTACAAAGTTAACGTGTAAACTCACACTGTGGTTGCAGCTCACCAAAATCCAGACCTCAACGACTGCTTCAAGTAATGGGCAGATTGGGTTAGTTTAAATATTGAGCAACCGGGCAGAGACAAGAGCAAGAACCACATCATCCCTCTCTCCTTGCCCCAGTAGTTATATGAAGAGCATGTGAGGTTAGAACCATGCACGTAGACATATCCAAAAAACATTAAGGGTGCGAACTTGCATTCCTCGAGAAGCTTTAAGTTCTTTTTCACGCTTCTTCTCCCAATGGCGAATTGCCCTGCAGTAGTTCGGGTGAGGACTGTCTCTTTAACTCATCCTCAAGTAGGTCTTCATTCTCTGTTCTTGTATTCAACTCGCGCACACACTTTCTGAAGCGTGTGTATGCATTTAAATGTTGCAGCGACAACTTCCAATAAGCATTGCATGCTGATTAATGGATCTGCCAAATTCTTAAGGGCATCTGTGAGGTGAGGCCACTCAGGGTCAGACTGAGTAGTCACCAGGGCAAGCGTAAATTAATTAGAGAGGGTCAACATCGATTTTTTGAAGTAAATTGTGCCTTTTTTGTTGAGGTAACAGGTAATATCAATGAAGAAATGCAGTTGAGGCTGTACATATGAAAAATGTGTTTGATGGTGTTGCATTTAGGTTTGCCAGCAGGACTGAAGGTTAAGGAATAGTTGTAATTGCATGGATAGAAAATTACCTGAGGTGGCTGCTTAGGTTTTCTTTGATTGGTCCAGTTATAGTTGGCCAAATGGCCTCCTCCTGCACCACAGAGCTCTTTGGGTACCTCATAGACTGCAGCTCTGCTTTTAACACCATTATCTCATCCAAGCGCATCATCAAACCGCAGAATTTGGAGTCAGCACTCATCTCTGCAACTGGATCCTTGACTTCCTGACTAACAGACCCCAATCAGTGAGGATAGGTGACAAATCATCCTACAGAATAATCCTCAACACTGGTGCTTCACAAGGTTGCTCTCTCGGCCCCCTTCTTTACTCCTTGTACACCTATAATTGTGCAGCCAAGTACAAATCCAATTCAATTTACAAATTCGCAGACGACACTACTGATGTAGGCAGAATATCAAATAATGATGAGACGGGGTACAGGAAGGAGATTGAGAACGTTGTGACCTGGTATTGAGACTACAACCTTTCTCTCAATGTCAGTGAAACAAAGAAGATAGTGATCTTCAAAGAAGACAGGAAGCAAAATTCGGTACATTCAGGAACACATACCCTGGTTTGCATTGTCAGTGCCGAAGTAGAGATGGTTGAAAGCTTCAAATTCCTAGGAGTAAATACAGTGCCCTCCATAATGTTTGGGACAAAGACCCATCATTTATTTATTTGTCCCTGTACTCTGTAATAGAAAAAAAATCACATGTGGTTAACATGCACATTGTCAGATTTTAATAAAGGCCATTTTTATACATTTTGGTTTCACCATGTAGAAATTACAGCAGTGTTTATACATAGTCCCCCCAATTCAGGGCACCGTAATGTTTGGGATACAGCAATGTCATGTAAATGAAAGTAGTCATGTTTAGTATTTTGTTGCATGCAATGACTGCTTGAAGTCTGCGATTCATGGACATCACCAGTTGCTGGGTGTCTTCTCTGGTGATGCTCTGCCTGGCCTGTATTACAGCCATCTTTAGCTTATGCATGGTTTCGGGGTTAGTCCCCTTCAGTTTTCTCTTCAGCATATAACAGGTATGCTCAATTGGGTTTAGATCGGGTGATTGACTTGGCCACTCAAGAATCAACCATTTTTTATCTTTGAAAAACTCCTTTGTTGCTTTGGCAGTATGTTTGGGATCATTGTCTTGCTGTAGAATGAACTGCCGGCCAATGAGTTTTGAGGCATTTATTTGAACTTGAGCAGATAAAATGTGTCTATACACTTCAGAATTCATTTTGCTACTACTATCAGCAATTGTATCATCATTGAAGATAAGTGAGCCAGTACCTTCAGCAGCCATACATGCCCAGGCCATAACACCCCACCACCGTGTTTCACAGATGAGGTGGTATGCTTTAGATCTTGGGCAGTTCCTTTCTCTCCTCCATACTTTGCTCTTGTCATCACTCTGATATGTTAATCTTTGTCTCATCTGTCCACAAGACCTTTTACCAGAACTGTGTTTGCTCTTTTAAGTACTTCTTGGCAAACTGAAACCCGGCCATCCTATTTTTGCGGCTAACCAGTGGTTTGCATCTTGCAGTGTAGCCTCTGTATTTCTGTTCATGAAGTCTTCTGCGGGCAGTGGTCATTGACAAATCCACACCTGACTCCTGAAGAGTGTTTCTGATCTGTCGGAGAGGTGTGTTTGGATTTTTCTTTATTATAGAGAGAATTCTTCTGTCATCAGCTGTGAAGGTCTTCCTTGGCCTGCCAGTCCCTTTGCGATTAGTAACCAGTGCCCTCTTTCTTCTTAACGATGTTTCAAACAGTTGATTTTGGTAAGCCTAAGGTTTGGCTGATGTCTCTAACAGTTTTATTCTTGTTTCTCCTTCACATAATGGCTTCTTTGACTTTCATTGGCACAACATTGGTCCTCGTGTTGATAAACACCAATACAAGTTTCCAATGGTGATGGAAAGACTGGATGCTGCGAGCTCTCTTATACCTGCATTAAGGAGACAATTAGACACACATGAGCAATTACAAACACCTGTGAAGCCATGTGTCTCAAACATTATAGTGCTCTGAAATGGGGGGCTATATATAAACACTGCTATAATTTCTCCATGGTGAAACCAAAATGTGTAAAAATGGCCTTTATTAAAATCTGACAATGTGCACTTTAACCACATGTGATTTTTTTCTATTACAAATCTCAAATTGTGGACTACAGAGGCAAATAAATAAATGATGGGTTTTTGTCCCAAACATTATGGAGGGCACAGTATCATCTGCAACTTGTCCTGGACCACCCATATTGAAGCAATGGCCAAGAAAGTATACCAAAAACTCTACGTCCTTAGAACGCATAGGAAGTTTGGCATGTCCCCAACAACTCTCACCAACGTCTACAGATGCGCTGTAGAAAGCATTTTATCAGATTGCATCACAGCTCCATCCTTGACTGCAAGAAATTGCAGAGAATTGTGGACGCAGCCCAGGCCATCACATAACCAACGGTACACAAAATGCTGGAGAAACTCAGCGGGTGCAGCAGCATCTATGGAGCGAAGGAAATAGGTAACGTTTCGGGCCGAAACCCTTCTTCATCACATAACCAACCACCCTTCTATTGACTCCATGTAAAACACGCTACCTTGGCAAGGCCACCAGCATAATCAAGGACAAGTCTCTTCCCGGTCTTTCCCTCTTCTCTCCTCCCATCAGGCAAGTGGTCTAGAAGTGTGAAAAAGCACACCTCCAGATTCAGTCTGAAGAAGGGTCTCGACCCAAAATGTCAACCATTCCTTCTCACCAGAGATGCTGCCTGGGCCGCTGAGTTACTCCAGCATTTTGTGTCTATCTTTGATTTAAACCAGCATCTGCAGTTCTTTCCTACACACCTCCTCCAGATTCAGTGACAGTTTCTTCACAGCTGTTATCAGGCAACTGAACCATCTTACCACCAACTGGAGAGTGGTCCTGACCTACCATTTACCTCATTGGAGACCCTCGGACTATCTTTAATTGGACTTTACTCAACTTTATCTCGCGCTAAACATTATACCCTTTATCCTGTATCTGCACACTATGGACGGATTGATTGTGATCATGTATGATCTTTCCACTGACTGGATAGCACACAACAAATAAGCTTTTCCCTGTAGCTTGGTACATATAACAATAATAAACTAAACTAAACTAAAGTCAGAACTACAAACTACAAACCTTGCCTTGGTTGCTCCAGGGACTTCTGGTTTTGTTTTGTTTTTGCACTATATTGGGTATTTTATTTATTTAACTTTTTTTGATGTTTATTATATTATCTATTGATTAGACAATAGACAATAGGTGCAGGAGTAGGCCATTCGGTCCTTCAAGCCAGCACCGCCATTCAATGTGATCATGGCTGATCATCCACTATCAGTACCCTGTTCCTGCCTTCTCCCCATATCCCCTGACTCCGTTATCTTCAAGACCCCTATCTAGCTCTCTCTTGAAAGTATCCAGAGAACTGGCCTTCACCGCCCTCTATGGCAGAGAATTCCACAGACTCACAACTCTCTGTGTGAGAATTCCTCAGACTCACAACTACTGTGTTTACAAACCTGTTGTGCTGCTGCAGGTAAGAATTTCATTGTTCCATTTCAATACATATGACATTAAAACACTCTTGACTCTTTACCGAGTATGGTCGAGTGAAACTATGAAATTGAGAATTTTAGCGTTTAATATAGCAATCAATATTCCCAATCCACTTGTTCTTGCCTGTTAAAATTCAGTCTCCGATCTCAATGAATATCAGAATATTCTGATCATCATTTGCAGCGTAATTAGCCCCCTGAAAACATTTTAAATAGAATGGAAATGAAAATCCAAATAACTTGAAAGATTCACATGTTAAATGGGCATAGAATGACTTACTAGAGTTTTAAACTCTCATTTAAGGTTACATTTGGAGAGTAAACCCATGAGTTTTGCATTTAAAAAGCTGTAAATTCTTCCATATAAACCTGGAGTGAGGACATTTTTATATGAGATTCTCCTTCTCGTCTTTATAATTTTGGCAGAAGTGTCACAAAAAGCTGAGCAAAGTAGATGCATGCATTTAAATTATTTATCTGAAATTTGTATGGTCTGCTTTATGCACCACGGTGAGAGAATTCTCATTCTTCACTCCCCATACTCTCCCCTCCATCCCCAACTGAACTCCATATGATATTTAACCTGCTTTATTTAAATTTATATCAGGCACAATGATAAATGAGAATTGCAATGATATTCTGACATGAATAAGGAATCTGATAAAGTCCCCCAAAGTAGGCTGATCCAGGTCATTAACATGTATGGGATTAATAGTGATTTAGTCATATGGATTCATAACTGGCTTACTGATAGAAGACAGAGGGTTGTGGTGGAAGAACACTATTCGGGCTGGAGGTTTGTGACTAGTGGAGTTCCACAGAGATCTGTGCAAGGAACTCTGTCATTTGTGATATATATATATATATATATATATATATATATATATAAATGACGGTAGTAAATGTGCATGGGTTATTTAGATTTCAGATTACATTAAAATTGCTGGGGTCACGGACTGCGAGGAAGTTAAAGAATACAGAGGGATATAGATCAGTTACAGAAATGAGGGAAGAAATGGCAGATGGAGTTTAATCTGAGCACGTCTGAGGTGTTGCACTTTGGGACATCAAATTTAAGGGGACAATATACAATTTTATATCGAAGTCACGTGAATGACTACTTGAAGAACCCGCCAGCCTGCATGCGCGTCAATACATCGACGCATGGCGCGAGGTTTGGCTGGGGGGAACGTCGGTCTCCCCAGTGGTAAGTTTAAAAACCATACAAGTGAGTACAAATGTTCACAGGGAGTATTTGGTGTTAACTAATTCTGACATTTGCCTAGGTTTTTGTCATGAGGAAGCCTACGGCGAAAGGAAAACGGGCTGCTGAGAAACCGGCAGCAGAGGACCGCGGCAGTGCGAAAAGCCGACGGCCATCCGTTTCCACTTCAGAGTCGCTCGCAGCCGCGATCTGCACAGCTAGTTCCGATTCGGCTCCTAGAGGGAGCAGCTTGGCTGCCCCGAGTCGGGACAAAGCCAAAGCCAAGTCTGTGAGACAAGTCCTGTCGGACGATTCTGGACAGGAGGATTCTGTCCCAACATCTATGGCATATGTGATTGGCCGTTTGTCTAAATTGGAACATCTTATGGAACAAAAGGTGGCACAAAATATGCTCCTTGTTACGGAGGCATTCACAGGCATATCGAGCCATATGCCTGTGGCAACACCTGGTTCAGGGTTGCAATATTCCTCCCACTCGGATGAGGGGAGTGTCGGGGATTTGTATAGAGCTGACTCCGATTATGAGGATGTGCCTGAATCCCATGATTTAATGCATGATATGTGGGAGTCGCATAAGGAAGAGCTACCTGCTCTTGCCTCTAAATTTGCTGTTCCCTCGGAGACGGGCAAGCCACTACAAGAGGAGTTGGCCAGCAGCATCAGCTATCTAACATCACACCAGCTGAAGGAAGAGGTTATGCTGGAAACGGCTGGGAGATATCCCAACCCGGGAAATTGCAAAACCTTGGACGTTCCCATAGTCAATACTAATATTTGGGAAAACATCGGGAGCAGAACAAGGTCCAGAGAGATGAAATTACACCGAATCCTGAGACTATTGTCAGCAGGTATTACGGCGTTTGCTAGGTCAGTGGATGGGGTTCAGCTGTCGGAAACACAGCAGAATGCGATGGCACTACTGTGCAATACTCATTTCGAGATTAACTGCTTCCGTAAAGATGGCATTAAGCCAGAATTAAACCCCAAATTTGCACATTTATGCAAGTCCAGCAATGTTCAGCCTGCTAAATACCTCTTCGGAGAAGATTTGGGTAAGGAGGAATTAAAGGCTGCTGCTGGCATGGTCAAGACACCCTATATGGGTAAGACTCCTCTATTCCGGTGATATCACCCCTATGTCACAACCAGCAGGAATCGGTTCTCTGAGGCTGATGGGAAAATCAGATCTGCTCAATTTAGACGCAGTCACAGGTCTTTTTTTAGGCCTAGGCCCCTCATCCATCTTGGAAGAAGCGGCAGCCTCAGTTCCCAGCGGCTCAAGCTTTCAGAGCGAAGGGAAGGAGACCGAACAGAACTTAGGGTCTGCTGGCCCTGGTGTTAAACCGCCTCTGACCTTTGAAGTAGGTGGATGTGCATCCATCAGTCACATGGGGTGTGCGGAGGAATTACAAGTCGGTTGCAGGTTAAGTCTATTTTTGCACGAATGGCGACAGATAACCTCTGACCCATTTATACTGCATAGTATAATGGGTTACAAAATTGAGTTCTTGGCTAACTCATTTCCACCTAGACAAGATATGCCAAGTCGGGCGTATATTCGTTCCATAAAGGAAACTTTGGATATGCAAGCAGAGATAGAGGCATTGCATAAAGAAGGAGTGATTGATCGGTCAGTCCATGAGAAAGAACAATATATCTCTAACATATTCTCAAGGGAGAAGAAAAATGGTGGATGCCGTATCATTCTTGATTTGGCAAACTTCAACTCAAATGTGCAGTATAAACATTTAAAAATGGAAAATTTCCACACCATTAAACAGCTAATTACTGAGCGTTGTTTTATGGCATCCATCGATCTTAAGGATGCATATTATTCGGTTCCTATTCATAGAAATCACAGGAAATATCTGAAGTTTAGCTGGCTAGGGCAGTTGTGGCAATTTAAGGTGTTACCTAATGGTTTAAGCTCAGCCCCTCGGCTATTTACCAAACTGCTTAAACCAGTGCTTGCCCTACTTAGAGCTGAAGGGCATATTGTTGTGGGGTATATATATGACATTCTGATAATCGGGAGAATGCTGCATCCCACAAAGCTAGCTGTTTCAGCTGCCAAGCTTATCTTTGTGAAATTGGGATTTCTCATCCATCCAGCTAAATGCAGGCTGATACCAACCAGATCTATTTCTTATTTAGGGTTTATCATCAATTCAGCGGAGTTGTCTGTGACCCTGCCCATGGAGAAAAAACTAAATTTGGTAGAGGCTTGTTCTAATCTACTGATTAATGAGAAACCATCTATTCGCCAGGTTGCTAGGGTAATTGGCAAGATAGTAGCTGCCTTCCCAGCCGCATGTTACGGGCCTATGCATTATCGGAATCTGGAGCGTGCAAAGGATCAGGCACTTAGACTCCACAAAGGTCATTTTGACAGACCTATGCAGTCTAAAGAGTCTAAAGCTGAATTACAATGGTGGATTGCCAATATTCATAATTGTTCAGGCGGCTTTCTGCCTAGTAAACCTACAACAACACTGCAGAGTGATGCTAGTGAACTAGGATGGGGTGCAACTAACACCGTGTCTAGTTGTGGTGGTAGATAGAACAAGGAGGACTTATGCCTTGGTCGAAAATATGGCATCAATTATTTGGAAATGTTGGCAGCATTTCATGCCTTAAAAGCATACTGTGGGAAGCTACATGGTGTGCATATGAGACTTCAATTGGATAACTCGACGGCAGTAGCATATGTAAATCACACGGGTGGATGTAGATCATTATCCTGTGATGCTTTGGCTAAACTTATTTGGGATTGGTGCATAGATAGGAGCATTTGGATTTCAGCTGCTCATTTGCCGGGCAGATTTAATAGGGTAGCAGATGCTAGATCACGAAACTTCAATGATCCAACTGAGTGGATGTTGAATCAGGTAGTATTCAACAACATAATAGCTCATTATGGAACGCCAGACATTGATTTGTTCGCCTCCAGACTTAATCATCAATTTCCACGATATGTAGCCTGGCAACCAGACCCTGGGGCAGAAGCTATAGACGCATTTTCTATAGACTGGGGGGGGGGGGGGGGGGAGGGGTGTTATTCTATGCTTTCCATCCATTCTGCCTTATTGGAAGATGCTTGCAAAAGATAATGCAAGACAATGCATCAGGTATTTTAGTAGCTCCTAACTGACCTATGCAACCATGGTTTCCATTATTGAAAGGATTATTAAAGGAGCCACCCATGGTTGTTCACAGGCATAAACATATGCTAATGCAGCCTGTCTCTCGGGAGCCTCATCCTTTACATGATCGAATTGACTTGTTACTTTGCAGAATTTAAGAAGGCCTTTCGTGGGGCTAGGATTATCCAACGTAATAACTGCAGCTTGGTGTGATGGCACAAAGAAGCAGTATTTCTCATATATCAATGGGAGAACTTGCGAAAAGGCACATATAAATTACTTTACGGCAGATATAGCCGATGTGTTGGAGTTTCTTTCAACTTTATATTTTGAGAAAGAGTCAAGCTACAGTGCTATTAACACTGCTCGTAGTGCCTTGTCGTCATATTTAGTGCTGGGGTCTGGACATCGAACTGTGGGCTCTCACCCATTGGTATCTAAATTCATGAAGGGTGTTTTTAACAGAAACCCTCCAAGGCCTAGATATCGTGAGGTATGGAACGTTAAAATCGTGTTAAGGCTGCTTCCCAATTTGGCACCGGCTGCATCATTATCTTTGCCCCAGCTCACTCACAAATTGGTCATGCTCAAGGCTCTCATCTCAGCACAAAGAGTTCAGTCTTTACAGAAACTGCGACTGGATAATGCGGTTATATCTGACAATAAAGTTACCTTTTATATAGATGAATTAATTAAGCAGAGCAGGTCAGGTGCGTTGGGCTATGTTGGAGCTCTTGGCGTATCCACCAGATCGCAGATTGTGTGTGGTTACCTATGTTAAAAAATACATCGAGGTTACAAAAAACCTTTGAGGCAGCGAACAGGCTGTCTTCATAAGTTATAAAAAGCCACACAGAAGGGTAACGGTGCAAACCATTTCTAGGTGGTTAAGATGCGGGAGTGGATACTGATATTTTCAAATCTCACTCTACCAGGGCTGCAGCTACTCCGGCAGCGAGTAATATGGAAGTTCCGCTAGATCACAATCTTGCGACAGCAGGATGGGCCGATGAGCGAACTTTTCAGAAGTTTTACAATAAGCCAATTAACAGGCCTGGTTTATTTGCTGGTAGAATTTTAAGTTGTGTTGATTGAATCAAGTGGTTATCCCTGATGTAAAGGGACAGTTTCTATTAAAGCATGGACATGTTTGTGAATTAACATCATGTTCCAATGAAGTATGTTTCTTTCAACCATGTTTGGTCGATTAGTGCAGTGTGTCTACATATAGACCGGTTCACTGCATGAAACCACAGAGCTTTGAAGGCTTCACATAGTCACTCACGTGACTTCGATATAAAATAGAAAGATTAAACGAGAACTTACCGTTTGAAGTTTGATCTTTATTTTATGAGAAGTTGATGTGAGGGAATACGTGCCCTCCACTCCCAACCCTGCTTCTCATAAAGATTATTCGGTAACTCTAAGGTCGTTAATCTTTCTATAGCTTAAATTCAGCAACTAGTCTGTGGTTTCATACAGCTGCTCTGAAGATTGACGCGCATGCGGGCTGGCGGGCTCTTCACGTATTGCCTCACTTCAACTTCTCATAAAATAAAGATCTAACTTCAAACGGTAAGTTCTCGTTTAATCTTTCTATTATACAATTCAATTCAGTAGCAACAAGATCATTAACAACATTAACAACATTGATGTACAGAGGAATCTTGGGGTCCAAGTTCATAATGGCCCTGTCTCACGGTGCGAGTCCACCCACGAGTGATCCCGAGTTTAAAACAAATCAAACTCGCGGTAAGCACGTAGAATTAACGTAGCGGGAACGTCGGAACTCGTGGACGTAACTTAGCGACTCGTAACGCTAACGGCAGGTACTCGGGAAACTTGTTAACTCGTGAAAATCTTTCAACATGATGAAAGATTTCCACGAGTCAAATATACTCTTGAAGTAAAAATGTTCAACTTTTAAACTCGTTGTAAGAACACAGTAGCCCGTGCGTTTACTGTAGTGACTCGTGAGTCTACCGTGGGCACTCTTTAACTCAGCGGGACTGGAGTTGGGAGGGAAAGGTTGGGGGGGGGAGGGGAGGGGAGTGGGGGAAGGGGGGGGGTTGGGGTGACAGTACGGGAGACAAGTGTAGGAGAGGTGTACTGACTGTGTGGGCAGACACTTTGGTAGTGATTGCCCATGGGGTTCACTGTCGAGGACTTCATAATGCAGAGAGCATTATAAACAGTTGCCGCAAAAAATGATTTTGTGTGGATCTGGTATATCTGGGTATTGAAGGCGCTTCTGGTCTGCAGTGTGCAATAGTCACCAAAATACACTGCATCTTCAGAAAGGAAAAATACAAAACATGTCAATCCCACTTGATAGGCCTTAGTCATGGTGCTGTACAACACGGAAACAGGTCCTTCAGCCCAGCTTGGCCGTGCCGTCCAAGTTGGCGTCTTGGGGTAGTCCTATTTGCCTGCATGTGGCCCATAGCCCTCTAAACCCTTCCCATCCATTTATCTGTCGTTAATAACCTCAAGAAAATATTAAGTCTACGTGAGCCTGCTTCAGTTTCCTGGGTCCAACTCAGAGAGAAGTCTCCTCCCTTTCCAGGTCGCTCCACTGTTTATAATGCTCTCTGCATTATGAAGTCCTCGACAGTGAATCCCATGGGCAATCACTACCAAAGTGTCTGCCCACACAGTCAGTACACCTCTCCTACACTTGTCTCCCGTACTAAGTCACCCCCCCCCCACTCCCCTCCCCCCACTCCCCTCCCCCCACTCCCCTTCCCCCCCCCCCACCTTTCCCTCCCAACTCCAGTCCCGTCCCGACCCCCTGGGAAACTAAAGGGAGCGACAACAACTGCCACGGATACAAATCGTGGAAATTTCATAATGTTGAAAGATTTTCACAAGTTAACAAGTTTTCCGAGTACCTGCCGTCAGCGTTACGAGTCGCTAAGTTACGCTAAGTTACGTCCACGAGTTCCGACGTTCCCGCTACGTTAATTCTACGTGATTACCACGAGTTTGATTTGTTTTAAACTCGGGATCACTCGTGGGTGGGCTAGCACCGTGAGACAGGGGTTTTACTCTCTGAAAGTGGCAACATAGGTAGAGCGCTAAAGAAGGCATATGGTATGCTTATTCTCATTGGTTGGGCCATTAAGTATGAGTCAGGAAGTCATGAAGCAGCTTTATAGGACCTTGGTTTGACTGTACTTGGAGTATTGCATGCAGTTCGGGTCAGTTCTGCAGGCCATATTACAGGAAGGATGTGCAGATTTTGGAGAGGGTGGGTTTACTAGAATGATACCTACAGGGAGAGGTTAGACAGACTTGGATAGTTTTCCCTGGAATGCCAGAGGTTGAGGGAAGACCTGATAAAAATATATAAAATTATGAGCGACATTGACAGGAGAGAAAGTCTGAACCCTTTTACCTGGATGGAAATATCAAATGGTAGAGCACATAGCATTAAAGTGAGAGGGGCAACACTTAGAGGAAATGTGAAGGGCAAGTTTATTCAGAGAGTGGTGAGTGCCTGGAATGCGCTGCCAGGAGTGGTGGTGGAGGAAGATACAATGTTGGCATTTAAGAGACTTTTAGACAGGCACATGGATATGCAGGGAATAGAGGGATATGGATTTTGTGTAGGTCGATAGGGGTTTGGCTTGGCAAGATATTCGGCACAGACATTGTGGGCTGAATGGTCTGTTCCTGTGCTGTACTGTTCAAAGGTTCTATTCATAATGAATCATATTTCGCTCAGTTAAATGTCAACATGATGACATGCTTGAATACCCATGCCTCTTGCAAATATTCCATATCACGTCGCATGCTTAGGAGTGGAATGCTAAAAGTTCCTTTTCTTCTCATTGAACTCATGATTTTTACCGTGCTGTTTTGGAGAGATGGTCAGCAGACGTCAGGTCTTCTCCGTTGAGGTATAAGAAAACCAATGAGCCCCATGACTAATAAGAAAAAGAGACACCACCTTGTCACGCAGCATACTCTGTCTAAGAATATGGAGCGGAAATCCTGGGATTGGTGTGCAATTGACAGCAGTAAGCTGTGCAAGTCATAGAGTAATAGAGTCATACAGTATGGAAACAGGCCCATCGGCCGATCTTACCCACACTGACCAACATGTCCCATCTACACTGGCCCCACCTGCCTGCGTTTGGCCCATATCCCTCTAAACCTATCCTATCCATGTACCTGTCTAAATGTTTCTTAAATGCTACAATAGTACCGGCCTCAACTACCTGCCTCAACTACCTCCCCTGGCAGCTCACTCCATATACCTTTTTTAATCTTCCCCCCCTCACCTTAAACCTATATCTGGTTCTTGATTCTCCTTCTCTGGGCAAGAGACTGTGCATTTATTCCTGTCATGATTTTGTGCAACTATTAGATCACCCCTCATCCTCCTGCACTGCAAGAAATAGAGTCCTAGACTGCTCAACCGCTCCCTATAGCTCAGGCCCCTAAGTTCTGGCAACATTATCGTAAATCGTCTCTGCACCCTTTCCAGCTTGAATTACCATAAGCATTGTTACCATATTCTGCATTCTCCCGCGTAAACGTGAAAATGGGTAGTACCTGACTTGCAGGACATTCATCTTGGACTTCTCACGAAATTGACAGGAAGGCTGTGAATATTAGTTAAAGTTCATACTTTGAATATTTTGAAGCTGTTAAATGGGTTTAAAATATATGATTTTCTTAAGCGATTTTGTCTTTTGATATTTTTAAATTATTATTATTATTATTTTTAATTTTTTTTATTTATTAGAAGTACATTACATTACAACCACATACATTAGTACTCGTCACTTATATCTTCTTACAATTAATGTACTCCGTTTGTTTTTTACACTAGTAAAAGGAAAGGATGAGATTGAAAGAAAGAAGAAAGTGAAGGAAAAAGTGAGTGTAGAAAATGTGACAACAAGAAAGAACGAAGACCCTATAAGAACAAAATTAAAAACAAAAGAAAAAGAGTTAAGAAATAGACCCTAGAAAAGAAGGAGAAAGAGAAAGAGGAAAAAGAGAGAAACAAATAGTTTTTATGAGCATTACGCAAATGGGACATACCAACTCTCCAACTATCATCCCCCATTACCTGACCTCAATTTTTTTTAAGGTACCTTTGCACCCTATATTTGTAATAATTCTATAAATGCAGACCACGTCAGGTGGAAGTGATCTGGTTTACCTGCCAGGAGGAGTCTTATCTCTTCTAGGTGTAATGTTTCGAACATATTTGAAATCCACATGTTTATAGTTGGTATTGGAGCCTTCTTCCAAAATTTTAGGATTAGTTTTTTTCCAGTTATTAACCCATAGTCTATTAGTTTCTTTTGAAACACATTTAGTTCTGGACCATCTTCCGTTATTCCGAAGATAATCCATTCTGCTTTGGGTATCAGTTTTATTTTAAATAATTTTTTATAGATTTCGAAAATTTCATTCCAAAATTTTTGAATTTTTGTACAGAAAACAAATGAGTGCGCTATAGTAGCTTCTTGGGATTGACATTTATCACAAATGGATGATACATTTGGGAAAATTTTATGGATTTTAGTTTTGGAATAATATAATCTATGTAAAATTTTAAATTGTATTAAAGTGTGTCTTACATTAATCGAACATTTATGCACGTTTAATAAGTGTTCATTCCAACTTTCCTTTGAAATTTTAATAGCTAACTTGTTCCCAGTCTCTTCTGATACCCTCTGTAGATGATATTTCTACATTTAAGATAATATTATACAAATATGATATTAAGTTTGCTGATTCAGCTTTTATCTGCATTGCCTCATCCAATACATCTGCTGGGTTATTATAATGATCTTGTGTATATTTTTTCAAATAGTCACATATTTGAAAATATTTAAAATATTGATTATTTCCGAGTTTATATTTTGTTTGTAATTGTTGAAATGAAAGTAATTTTCCAGTTTCATACAAGTCACCGAACGTTTTAATTCCTAGTCTATCCCAATGTGTAAAAGCTTTATCTATAATAGAGGGATTAAACGAAGGGTTATTAACTATGGGTGATAAAAGTGATAAATTTCTTAATTTTAAATTTTGTTTTATTTGTTTCCAAATTCGGATTGTGCTATGAATAATTGGGTTCTTATTATAATTTATATTATTCAGTTTCATTGGTGAGAGGAGGATCGCTCCAATGTTTCCAGAGGAGCAATCCTCTTTCTCCATTACAATCCAGTCCACTTGCTGGGCGGAGTTATCCATCAGTTGAATCATATTTTTAATATTTACTGACCAATAATAATACATAAAATTAGGTAGTGCTAAACCCCCTAATAATTTAGGTTTATTCAAGTGAGTTTTTTGTATTCTATATGATTTATAGTCCCATATAAAATTAGTGATATCTGAGTCCAGTTTTTTTTTAAACTTCTTTGGTAAGTATATAGGAATCGATTGAAATAGGTATAAAATGTGTGGTAGAAAGATAATTTTTATTGCATTTATTCGGCCTATTAAAGACATCGGGAGCGTTTTCCAGAATTTAATTAGTGTGTTTAATTTATTAAGTAGGGGATCAAAATTTGCCTTAAACATACCTTGATATGTTTTAGTAATTTTGATTCCCAAGTATTTAAATTTTTCTGTAGCTATTTTAAAAGGGAATTTTAAAAGATGTGTTGAATCTTTCGGTTTTATTGACATAATTTCACTTTTATTCCAATTTATTCTATATCCAGAAAAAGATCCAAAGTCTTCAATTAAATTTAATATATTTGGTATAGTGATTTGAGGTTTTGTAATGTACAGTAATATATCATCCGCGTATAAAGATATTTTATTATATGAATCTGTAGTATTATATCCATGGATATCAGGGTGTATTCTATTTTTTTCTGCTAGCGGTTCAATAATGAGAGCAAACAACTGTGGTGATAATGAGCATCCTTGTCTATTTCCCCTTGATGGTTGGAATTTTGAGGATAATATGTTATTAGTTAATATTCTAGCTGTAGCTTTATTATATAATAATTTGATCCATAGAATAAAATTCTCTCCCAGTTGGAATTTTTGTAATACTTTATCCATATAATTCCATTCTACTTGGTCAAATGCTTTTTCAGCATCCAGTGAAATAATTGATAATTCTTGATCTTCAGATTTGTGTGAGTGCATTATGTTGAGTAAACGTCTCATATTGTTAGATGAGAATCTCTTAGGGATAAACCCCGTCTGATCTGGGTTTATTAATTTACTAATGTATTTACGTAATCTTCTAGCTAATGTTTTCGCTAATATTTTTTGATCTGTGTTTAACAATGCTATAGCTCTATATGATCCCGGTTCTTCTAAATCTTTGTCTTTCTTAAGTATTAGTGTAATCGTTGATTCCGCTAATGTATCAGGTAGTATTTGTTTTTTAAAAGCATATTGGTACATTTTTTGTAATCTTGGTATTATTTTATCATAAAAGCTTTTATAAAATTCATTAGTAAATCCATCAGGACCTGGTGTTTTTCCATTCTTTAGTGAGTTTATTGTGTCTTCTAATTCCTTAATTGAAATTTGTGCACCCAATTCCTCTTGTTCCTTCAGCTCTAACTTTGGAAGATTACAATTATCCAAAAACTTTGTGATATTATTGGAATCAATTGTCGTTTTAGATGTATACAAATTCTCATAAAATTGCGCAAATCTTTTATTAATATCCTTCGGTGTTGTTAATAATTCCCCTTTATCTGATTTAATCTTTGGGATAGTATGTTCGTATTCTCGTTTTTTTAGCTGGCGAGCCAAAAGTTTATGCGGTTTATCCCCAAATTCAAAGTGCTCTTGTTTTCTAATTTGAAAAAGTCTTATACGTTTGGCTGATAATAGTTTATTTAATTTAAATTTCAAAATTATTATTTTATTATGTTTATCTATTGATGGATCTTTAGCATTATCTATATCCATTTGTCTAATAAGTTATTCTAACTGTCTTTGTTCATTCTTATTCTTTTTATTTTTAAAAGCTTGATATGAAATTATAATACCCCTAATGTATGCTTTAAAAGATTCCCATAATACAGTAGACGATAGATCTGGAGTATCATTTATTTGAAAAAAGGCATCAATTTTTTCTTTTAAATATATACTCGCTTGTGGATCTTTTAGAATTTGAGAATTAAATCTCCAAAACGATTTATTCTTAAACATTCCTTCCAGTTTTAAAAAGAAAGTTAGTGGAGAATGGTGTGAAATCGAATTTGTATGGTATGTTGGGTTAAATGTTTGAGGGATTAATTTTGTATCCAGCAGGAAGTAATCTATACATGAGTATGTCTTGTGTACCATTGAATAAAACGAGTATTCCCTGCCAGTTGGATTAACCATTCTCCAAACATCTGCTATATTAGTATTGTTTATGTAAGTATTGAGAAGTTCCCAGGTTTTCGATTTCATATTCCCTCTGTTTTTGGCTTGATTTATCTAAGTACGGATCTAAAACACAGTTAAAGTCTCCTCCTATTATAACATTTTGATAGTTAGACTCTGCAATTATGTTGAAAATTTTATTGAAAAAGTGGGGGTTGTCAAAGTTAGGGGCATATATATTTACCAAGGTAAGTGGAGTATCATGAATTTCTCCATTAACTATTAAGTATCTCCCTTCTGCCTGTTATGATATTTTCTGCTTTAAATGGTATACCTTTTCTTATAATGATTGACCTACCTCTAGATTTCGAAGTGAATGAAGAATGGTATGTTTGACCTATCCATTTTGCCCTCAACCTAGCTTGATCCTGAGATTTTAAATGTGTTTCTTGTAAGAAGATAATGTCAGAGTTGTACAGTTTCAGCTGAGCTAGTATCTTACCCCTTTTAATAGGTTTGTTAATACCTCTTATATTCCAACTACAGAATGAGATTCCTCCTAGGTTCTTTTGTTTAGTATCATGCATTTTTAATAATTATAGTACCTTTAAATCTTGTGGTGCATCCATATCCCAGGTCTTTGGGTATTGGGGGAACTTTTGAATTTCTAAGTTCTGTTGGTATATCCATTTTACGCTTATCACTAAACACAAAACACAAACATGTGAGTTTATGTGGTAATAAAAAAAAAACTAAAAAAGTGAAAATGCAGTGTATAATATAGTCGGCACTGTAGCGAGTGTCCCACCTGTAGGTGGGAAAAAACCTTGTTTCGACTTCCATTGTGATGTTAAACAAATAGCTCCGCTCTCTTGGTTGATCATAACATATTAAAATATTAAAACGGGGCCTCACATTCAGATATATAATACAATTTTACCCTATATATTTCATTATAACATATCATGTATATATCGCAATTTTAGCTACTAATTATTAAACAGATACTTTTTACTTCAATAATAATCAACTGTTGGTTGAAGGGGTTAACGAGACGTGCCCCTGGACCTAAGCCAGGTGCTCGTTTCTCATCCCCTCCTCCCACTTATCGATAAGGTTTCAATTTATTAAAAATTCATATTAGTATGTTAGTTCATTATTTTTTATTTTTATTTTTATTTTTATTTTTGTTAGTATTCTAATCTAACATGAATAACTTATTGTTATTAATAGGATAAATTCTTACAATTGGTTTTAATATTATAATCTAATAAACAAGTAAATGCTTCTGGTATATACCATTCCCGTCTGTTCAGCTGTTTACTCATTTTGAACAGAAAGTGTCCTTGATTCAACATTCCAAAGATAACAGTCTAGCCATCCCCAGACAACGGTTTTGCCTACAAGTGGCATTCAGTAATAGTCTTAATGTTTGATTATTTTTGACAACCGGCCAAGCCTGGAACTACAAAAGAGGTTTGTCTATGATTCCCTATGCCTTCAATTATGTCCTCAGGCTCTTAGCTTAAGGTTATGTCCAGAAAACTCAGTTCACTCGATCCAAATCAAGCAAATGCACTTTATTTGCACAGTAATGCCAACCATTGCAACCTTGTGTGCTGCTATCCTTCTTAGACTTAAAGGTGTGAATGATGTGGATGAGGGAAGCCATAGCTCTGACAAGGGGTTGCCACTTGGAAAACCTTTCAAAGCGATGTGAACCAATACCTTGGTGGGAGTCTGTGGCTGTGTTAGCGTGGCATCGGACCTCCAGATCAGATTCTGGATCGATGATGTCATAGGATGTCATAGACAAATCAGTAACTAGTACAAATGGCTTCCTATTGAGGGAAAAATCTAGACCACTATTAAATATTATTAAAACAATTTTTTATAATGATGGAAATAACAGAGCTTTTCAACGCTACTCTGCACACACACAAAGTCACACAAAAGCAGCTCATTAAGTAAGTATTAATAAGAAAATAGAGAAGATGGAGTGCTTGGAAAGAGGTTTGAAGTCCAAACTTAGTGATAAAGTAATTGAAAATGAACTTATTAATCACTGTTTGTTAGTAATGGTTCACTTTTTAAAATTTACAAAATGTGAGTCATTTGCTTGTCTGACTTCTTCCCAACCAAATGACATGAATAATATATAATTATCCAAATTAATTAGGAACCCTCACCCTTCTTGTACTCTAATTCATAGGCAAGCTCAGCAAATGAATGGCCTGTGAGAAATGCCATTCTTTTGCCAATTAGTCAAAACCTGGCTGCAAGCCAATGTTCAAATCAAAATAGTTTTTTAATGCAACAAAAATAGCATTTTGGAAAGAAATGCTCAGGGATTTGTTTATCTCCGAGGTTATTAATTGTTTCTCTATTTTGGACACTAGAATTTTACCTTGTTCCAGCACATTGAATTTAATTAGAGAATCAGTCTAAAGATGGAAACAATGGTAACATTTAATATGGCTGATTACATGTAAGTGGTTGACATTGTAGAATAAATTGAGGGAAATAAAAATAAATATGTTGAGAAACAATTCCCAACTCATCAATTTCTGAGGTAGGAGAGAATCATTGGGATTTCTGATCTTCTCTGTATAGTCCTATAGCTTTTACTATAGAGCCTGGAATTTTTCTGAAAAATATGCACCCTCAAGTTAGACCACCCCAGTAAATTTCCAGCCTATGGTTGATAGCTTGATATCTGTAAAGACTTTGATATATATAACAGAATATTGATAGACAAGTTGATGGGAAGGAAAGTTAGACAGAGCACAATAAAGCGGTCAATCCAGTTCAGTCTAAAAAAGGCTCACAACCCAAAACATCACTTATTGTTATCCACCTGCGATGCTACCTGGCTCATTGTGTTACATGAGCATTAAATGCCTACCTAATTTTACCAAAGTTAACATTTCAGTTCAAAGCATTGCCATTGTGCACACAAGGCTTTTTAAAAGTACATGTGTCATTTATATTGTTTAAGTCCCTGTCCCATTATAAATTCAGATTATCTGGCTTTAAAATGACAGATTTCACTGTTTGGGGATATATTTGATTAAAGAAAACAAGATATAAGGTATCAAGTATCTTGGTTGAGTGGAACACAAGCAATATACCAATTTAATGCTGCCTTTTCATTTCCATTAGTAAAAGTAAACCGAAAGTGCAGTAGGAAATATCCCTCAACAAAAATTACATTGCTGTAAAGAATAGTCCATGTTATCTTCTATGACAATAAACAATCGAAGGACCGGAAAATACAGAGCTGCAGGGCAGCAGGGAAATGAGATCACTTTTGGATTGTTGGAGTTCACCATATGATGAATGGTTTCCTCCTTTGTTCTAAATCCTATGGGTCAGAAACATGTCAAAGCGTTCCGCTTATTGTGCCTATGTAAATTAACATGTTCGTCAATTTCAATATAACAAGGTCTCAAAAAGGAAATGAGATGAATAATCAGTTCACGTTATTTTGGAAGTGATACTTAAGGAAGGAATATTGTACCAGATATTAGATTACTCAACACTTTAAATAGTACAATGAAGTCCAATGGTTTTATTGAATTAATGGAGGAGCATTCAGGCCTAAATTTATGTCTGCAATTAATGATCTAACATCTGACAAAGTAGAGCTTCCTTTACTGGACGATTAATTTAAATTTCTTATTTAAAGTTGGACCGAGTTTAGTTCAGTTCAGTTTAGTTTCATTTATTGGCACATGGACCAAAGCACAGTCAGCGGAAAGGCTGTAGATGATTACAATCATCACAGTGCGGGTTAAAGGGAATAACATTCAGTGCAGGACAAAGTCCAGTAAAGTCCGGTTAAAGATAGTCCGATGGCCTCCAATGAGGTAGATGGTAGCTCAGGACCACTATCTAGTTGGTGATAGGATGGTTCAGTTGACTGATAACAGCTGGGAAGAAACTGTCTCTGAATTTGGAGGTGTGCTGGAAGTTCTCGATCCTGCTTTGGAAATGCATGAGAAATTAATTGATGGAAACCAGCACGTAGAAACAAGTAACTAGTCTATTACTTGGAGAATGCCACTGAGCAATGGATCAAATTACTGAAACAACATATTGTGTTCCATGCTGTTGTGCTAATGGGTGAGATTTGGCATTTGGGATTGCAGCCAGAAAGTTATCAAACATCTATAAACTTCAAAATTCTCAAGAAGAAATTTGCCTTGAAAATCTGTGTACTTTGATGTTATTCACCTTACAGGAAAAAAAAAGAATGAATGCAATTCGCTTTCTGATTCTAAGTGACGCTTTCCATCAGTGGGGATTTCTTTCCAATTTAACATACATGATTTTCCTTTTGAGTCTTCTGTGCATGCAACATACTGATCAAAGAAAGAATTTGGAAATACTCAGCATGCCAAGATGTCATACCCATGTGTATGTATAGCTCAATTGAAGCACAGGCCGATCATGTAAAAGTAGGTCTTCATAATGCACGTGTGCTTTCATCGGTAATTAGAATTGTCCACTAAGTACGCTGGGCAATCATAGCCGGTTGCTGTTGCTCCAGCTCCCTCTCCTACAACTCCATTTAGAAACGTCCTCTGCCTTGCTCACTTTAATGTTGGAGTTTACTAACTGGAGAGATTTACCAGAATGCTGTCTGGATTAGAGGATATTAACTATAAGGAAGGGTTGGATTGTTTCAGCAGAGTTGCTCCCTTAACAGTGCCAGAGACATTGGTTCAATCCTGAAATTTGGCTGATAATGAACATCTGAACTCTGAGAGAATGGAAACCTGTTCTGTGAAGAACAGGTCAGGGCAATTGATGGAGCCTTTTCAGACACAAGTGAAGTCAATGACTATCTGCGTTCATGGGAAGCCAGAAATGCTGGACATCCAGTGTCCAGGTTGTTATTAATGCCTTGCTGAAATTGAAAGAGGCAAAAAACATTGCGTGACGAATACCTCTCTGATGTGCTGAGAAGCAGATCGTCAGGCATGGCTGAGATCTGCTGTGGCCAGGTGGAAGGTTGAGGGTCAAAATAACCTTAACTTTGGTAGAAAGACCCATCCAGGCAGGTGAGTGCAATCGAATATCTCACCACAGAAGGTCATGTCTCACCACAATGCCTTGGAAACACTAAGCCTGAGAGTACATTGTTCACTTGAGAGCTTCAAGTAAGATGTGGTATCTCGGCACATTTCCAGATAAGCATGTATTTGCAGATATCTTTCCAGATAAACATGTATTTGCCTCCTCCCCAGAGAGCGTGAAAGTAACTAAAGCTTCTTACCAGTCATAACACAAACATGCCATTTGGCCACTGTATTACTGGTGCTCCATACTGGCATGTACCAGTGTACTTATGCCCCTGTGCCAAGTGATTCCCAGTCTACCCTGTATAGCTATTCATTACCAATATGACAACTTGCATAATGGATTGCTGCCAGCCAGCTATCGAGATGAATGTCTGAAGCAGTAGGTAAATGTTGGATTAAGCATGCCATGTCAGTTTACACATAGTGGGATTTGGTAGTTGTCTCAGCAGCCTGTTGTTCATTCTGAAGGTTTCCTGTCGGGACTCCCAATGTCAACAGAGTGCTGCTTTAAATTATGGAAAAAGTGCCAAAGAGCACAATATATAATGTTTAAGAAAGAAATGAAGATGCTGGAAAAATCAGAGGTAGACAAAATACTGGAGGAACTCAGCGGGTGAGGCAGCATCTATGGGGAGAAGAAATATGCGACGTTTCAGGTCGAGACCCTTCTTCGGACGGATGTCGGGTGGGGGCATGGTGGAGAAAAAGAAAGGAAGAGGCGGAGACAGTAGGCTTGTGGGAGAGCTGGGAAGGGGGAGGGAAAGGAGGGAGAAAGCAAGGCCTATCTGAAATTAGAGAAGTCAATGTTCATACCACTGGGGTGTAAACTTGTTAAGCAAAATATGAGGTGCTGTTCCTCCAATTTGCGTTGGGCCTCACTCTGGCAATGGAGGAGGCCCAGGACAGAAAGGTCAGCTTCAGAATGGGAGAGGGAGTTGAAGTGCTGAGCCACCGAGAGATCAGGTTGGTTAGTGCGAACTGACGTTGGTGTTGGTCGAAGCGATCGCCGAGCCTGCGCTTGGTCTCGCAAATGTAATGAAGTTGACACCTGGAACACCTGCATCTCCTCCAACCTCCAGTAGATGATGTTGGAGGAGGTGCAGGTGAACCTCTGCCTCACCTGGAAAGACTGCTTGGGTCCTTGGATGGAGTCGAGGGGGGAGCTAAAGTGACAAGTGTAGCATTTCCTGCGGTTGCAAGGGAAAGTACCTGGGGAAGGGGTGGTTTGAGTGGGAAGGGACAAATTGACCAGGGAGTTACGGAGGGAATGGTCTCTGCGGAAAGCAGAGAGGGGAGGAGAGGGGAGGAGATGGGAGGATGTGGCCAGTGATAGGATCCTGTTGGAGGTGGCGAAAATGTCGGAGGATTATATGTTGTATGCAACGGCTAATGGAGTGGAAGGTGAGGACAAGGGGGACTCTGTCCTAGGGGGATGGGGAGTAAGAGCAAACCTACGGAATATAGAGGGGACCCTGGTGAGAGCCTCATTTATAATAGAAGAGGGGGACCCCCGTTCCCTAAAGAATGAGGATATCTCCAATGCCCTGGTCTGGAACACGTCATCCTGAGTGCAGATGTGGCGCAGACGGAGGAATTGGGAGTATGGGATAGAGTCCTTACAGGAAGCAGGGTGGGAAGAGGTGTAGTCCAGATAGCTATGGGAGTCAGTGGGTTTGTAGTAGATGTCGGTCAGTAGTCTGTTGCCAGATTGAATTCAAAACTCCCACTTTATTCTGAGGGTGGAAATGACAACAAGTAAATTATGACACGTTACCGAAGGGCCTGTTCCTATACTGTACTGTTTTATTCAGTGTGTATCTCAAGCCTTAAGAAATTTCAGCTCATGGGAAAAACTTACTGGATTGCTAGGACCAATTTCCAGATGGGCACCATTTCAATCAGAAATAATCGCCAGCATGACCTCACCCAGGGTGAATTGTGCAATTAAAATGAGCATCTAATTCAATTACTAGTCATAATCTGGTTCCTTGGCTCCTTAGCCAGGAGAAGACATTTTCCATTATTCACGGAAGTGTAGAACTTTTCTCAGCTTTCATTATTTCCTCCAACTTATGAGTGTTTGGAGCAACCCCTTTGATTAATTATCTACAGTGCTAAGCTAGATTTGTACTGGGAGAGTTAAAATGCAAAGGTTTAGCAATGATTTGCTAAAATCTGTAAATCTTGACAATCCCAGCTCTCACATAAACCTGAAGTTTTGCTCTCCTTGATGGTAGTCAAGTAATGGCAGTGTATTGAATGCCAATGTAGTGGTTGGACCTTTTTATTGTTGGAGATGATTAATGCATGGAACTTTTGTAGTCCAGGTTTTACTTGCATTTTATTGGGCTTGCTGAAATGCTGGCTAGGTCTCCTGCATGCAGACATGAGCTGCTTTATTTGATGTGAATTGAACATTATGAAATAATAAGCAATCGTCCCTGCTTCTGACTTATTGATGGAAGGAAACTCAATGGTGCCAAGAGCAATCATTCCTATCTCGCCTCTGGTAGTCAGTTTTATGGTCTAAGACTGCGAGGAGGTATGTAGCCACCTGATCCTGGAAAACTGTGTAGGCATTTTAAAGTAGATTATTGGTATTGGGTTATTATTTAGTTTAGTGTACTTTAGTTTCATTATCATCACGTGTACCAAAGTAAAGTGAAAAGCTTTTTTTGCATGCAGTCCAGTCAAAGAAAATAATATACATGAATACAATCAAGCTGTCCACAGTGCACAGATAAAGGATAAAGTGTTCACCATTTAGTGCTAAGGTCTAAGATTGAAGTCCAATAAAGTTCATTGGAAGATATTCAAAGTTCTCCAATGAGGTATTAGATAGGAGGTCAGGACTGCACTCTAGCAAATGAGAGGTTTGTTCAGTGGTGTGATAACAATTGGGAAGAAACTGTTCCTGAATCTGGAGGTAGGGATTTTCGATGGAAGATTTTTAGTACATGTACCGAGTTACAGTAAAAAGCTGTGTAAGAAAGAACTGCAGATGCTGGTTTAAATCGAAGGTTGACACAGAATGCTGGAGTAACTCAGCGGGACTGGTAGCATCTCTGGAGAGAAGGAATGGGTGACGTTTCGGTCGAGACCCTTCTTCAGACTGATGTCAGGGGAGTGGGCAGGATAGAGATAGAATGTTGTCAGAGACAGTAAGCAACTACATTCTATCTTTGGTTCTCCCACCAGTCTTACTGTCTCTGACTACATTCTGTCGCTGTCCCACCCACTCCCCTGACACCAGTCTGCAGGAGGGTCTTGACCCGAAACGTCACCCATTCCTTCTCTCCAGAGATGCTGCCTGTCCCGCTGAGTTACTCCAGCATTTTGCGTCCACATTGAAAAGCTTTTGTTTTTAGGCCATCCAATTAAATCAGATAATGCTATGCATGAATACAATCCAACCAAATACAAGAACAACAGGATGAGCAAAGAGAAACATCCCAGAGTGCAGGGTATAGGTTTTATGCATTGTAGAAATACTATTCCAGATTAAAAAGTCCAATGTCTGCAATAAGGTAGGTTCGAAGGTTTGGGCGACACCCTAGTTTATCAGAGGACCATTCCATAGTCTGAAATCAGTTGGGAAGAAGCTGTTGCTGATTCTGGTGGTACATTGCTTCAAGCTTTTGTACCGTCTGTCTGATAGGAGAAGAGAAAAGAAGGAATGACCAGGGTGTAAATGGTCCTTGATTATGTTGGCTGCTTCTAAGGCTGTGCGAAGTGTAAATGGGGGCAAAGCAGGGTAATATGATGAACTGGACAATGCCCACAAATCTCTGCAAATTCTTGCAGTCTTGAGCAGATCTGTTACAAAAGCAAGATGCGAAGCATCCTGAAAAGGTGCTTTCTATGGCACAACTGTAGCAGTTGGTAAGATTTGATGGAGATGTGTTGAATGTTCTTCAACTCCTGAGGAAGTGGAAGCGTTGGTGTGATTTCTTGGCTGTGGCTTCCATGTAATTGAAATTGTGGATGGACTTCAAATTTATACAGTCAATGGTTTGGAAAAATAAGAGAGGAATGATTTCATCTAAACACCTTCCAATTTAAGGCAATATTGCCAGGGAAATATATATATCCAGCTGATTTTTTTCAAGGAATTCTGGAAGGTAAATTACCTTCAAGTCATCAGTGCCTCTTTGCTGCACCACAAGTTAGGCAATACAACATACACCTCCTGTTGTTAGTTGGAAGTGCTTTAGGAGCATATACATTTACAGTGACCAATATCTTCATACTCATTGATGGATATACATTCTTGGCCTAGCTAAAGGTTTGTGAATTTCTGCTGTAGCTTCCCTGACCTTTTCTATTTTCACACAGCTTTCTATTGACATCCAGGTGTGATCACTTTGATCTGTAAGTGGCTGTGATGGCATGAAGATTTATCATAAAGCCAAACAAAAATGTATCACCCAAGTTGTAAATACCACTATTCTGCATCTTTTCTCTGATCCTCTGCCAATGCCTATAAATAGCAAAGATGTTTCTATTTTAAAAGAAGGAATTCAGTTGTACAAGTCATTAGTTAGGCCGCATTTGCAGTATTGTGTTCAGTTTTGGTCACCCTGCTATAAGAAAGATGTTGTTAAGTGCCCCAGTCATTCTTGGATCCCAATATCAAACACTCTGTCTAACAGTGCCGAGTGAACTTGTGCATAGGTACCAGTTCCCAAAGTGCAATTGTACTACAGGTTCCTATTGCATCCACTCTAGTTAAGGAACATTGTAAGCAGTACAATTGTTAAGACTTTTCCTGAAGTAACTGAAACAGTGGAATGCTTTCAGCTTTGTCTTTAAAAATCTGAATCTGATTTTTGTTATGAAATAATCTAATTTTAATTCCATTTAGATTTTGCAAAGGGCAAGAAAAACTGTTCGGACAGACAATCTAAATAAATCATGGATAATTTAATTAATACAGAGTGATTTCAGAAGGAAAACATTGAGAACATTCATACCCTATTCAGTGACTAAGAAAAAAGACATTTTTAATAATATTTAAAATGAAGACAGTGCATTCTTTTGAAGCTGCAATGAGCCAGTGAGTTATACATCACATAAAAAGACCCTTCAACCCAACTTGTCCATGTTGACCATGATGCTCCATCTAAGCTATCTCAATTGCCCACATTTGGTCCACATCCATCTAAACCTTTTCTGTCCATGTACCTGTACAAGTGCTTAGTTTAGTTTAGAGATACAGCAAGGAAACAGGCCCTTCGGCCCATCGAGTTTGCGCTGACTGGCGATCTCCGTACACTAGTACTATCCTACACACTAGGGGCAATTCACTATTTTTACCGAAGCCAATTAACCTACAAACCTGTACGTCTTGGGAGTGTGGGAGGAAACTGTGGTACCTGAAGATAAACCACGCGGTCACAGGGAAAACGTACAAACTCTGTACAGACAACACCCGTGGTCAAGATTGAACCTGGATCTTCTGGCACTGTAAGGCAGCAACTCTACCGCTGTGCCACCGGGACACCCTTTAAAAAAAATTAAAAGTGTCTTTTAATTTATTTTTTCCAAAGCAAATGGTGGTAAGATTATTCTGATGAATCAACGTATCAGTTAGTGTTTGGAGAAATTATTTACTGATGGGGCAAAGCATTTACTAACAGTTCAGTACAGATTTTGAAAGACTGTTTTATTGACATCTGTATTTAACTAGGGCAGCCCCAGAAATATTATCATCATAGTCTTAGGAATGCATTTGTTCATCATGTTTGAGATGGAGTCTTTTGTACTAATCCAGAAAGTACCACTGCCAATTTGACTCTGAACACAGAGAGATTATAAAGATCATGATTTATTTTTACAGAGAAACCTATATGAGGCAATAAGGTCCTGGTAATATGGCCAAAAAAAATCGCATTCATATCATACCTTTTATGTCCTTGAATTGCTGTAAAGCACTGTTGGCCAATGGAATATTACTGAAGCACTGTAAAGCACTGTTGGCCAATGCAATATTACTGAAGAGCATCTGTAAATTGGTGCACAGCAAATTCCTTCAACAACAATAAAAACAATTTCTAATCATCTTTTTTGATGGTGTCGACTGAGGGATTAATATTGGCCCAAGCCTATCTGAAATGTTTCAGGATTACTATAATACCATAATTGCTTGACTTCCCAGAATATCCAGTCCATAAAAAATGGAAATAATTCAACCTCGCAACATATCATTCATTTCTGTCTTCTCTGAATTGTGGTACGTGAAGAGGAGACAAGGTCATCAATTTTGTGATAACATGGCACTTATTTACCAAGAATCAGCTGAACAAATTCCCAGTTTTGCTTATGCTATGATCATAACTCCAACCAAATTACATTCTTGGATGAGAAATTAATACATTGAAAATTTATATAATTGTTTTCAAATCTTTCCTTCATCTCCCTCTTCCCTATCTCTCATCTCCTCCAGCTCATTCATCCTTCGATATATCTATGTGCCTCCAATTATGGACTCTTGTACTTCAGAATGCATACTCAAATTTATTTCTGACTTTAATTAGCCCACAAATGGATGTCAAGCTCCTAGGCTCTGGACTTCCCCCAAAACCTCCAAATCCCTCCATCCCTCCTTTCCCCCCTTTCCCCCCTCCTTTTAATAAGCATCTTCAAAACATATTCTTGATCAAGCCTTAAGGTTATGTCTCATGATATTTTCTTATGTGGTTTGGCTTCAATTCTTTATGTTTGAAGTCACTCTTGCTATGTAGGTAGAAGTTGTTATTGTAGTTTTTGGCACACACATAGACTAAAGGAGCTGAATTACAAAGAAAATGTAAAATTGACTGCCTTAGATATCAAAGCAAAATTTAGTTAAGTGTGGTACAAAGGAACCAAAAAGAAAAATTGTGGTGATTATTACAGATCCATTAACTCATGTCATGACATTACAAGGGTTTATGATGATAATATACTATTTCCAACTTCCTTTACCTATTTTATTCATGACATTAAGATCAAAACATGTTTTCAAGAGAGAGTTAGATTTAGCTCCTGGGGCGAAAGGAATCAAGGGATATGGGGAGAAAGCATGAACGGGGTTCTGATTTTAGATGATCAGCCATGATAACATTGAATGGCGGTGCTGGCTCAAAGGGCCAAATGGCCTACTCCTGCACATATTTTTCTATGTTTATAAAACTGATTGTCTTGTATTCTACTACATTTGGAATTCCTCAGCTAATGAAGCATTTCATGTTTGATGCTATAACACCTGAATAACATCAAGAAATGGGCTCAACCTAAATTGTAATATTTGATTCACCAGTTAATGAAAGTTCAGAGCTTCTTGCCAATTGCATTTGATTGTATTACAATCACCAAGTCTAACATGATCACCATTGACTAGAAATGTATATAGTTCAGTCACATACATACTGCAACTTTGAGAATAAGTTAATAATTTGATACTTTGCAATGAGAATTTCATCTGCTTATTCCACAAACTAAGCTTCGCTTCTGACTACAAAGCCAAAGTAAGCTTTGAAGTGGTATTCTCCATTTGTCTTGATGAGTACAGTTCCAGCAACGCGAGAAACTTAACATTCTCCAGTAAAAGTAAACCATTTGATTTGCAACCTCCCATCACTTTGAACTTCAACTCCCTCCAATACCAATGCATCATGTTCAAGAAGGAACTGCAGATGCTGGAAAATTGAAGGTATACAAAAATACTGGAGAAACTCAGCGGGTGAGGCAGCATCTATGGAGCGAAGGAAATAGGCAACGTTTCAGGTCGGAAACCTTCTTCAGAGTCTACCAATGCATCATAGAAACATAGAAACATAGAAAATAGGTGCAGGAGTAGGCCATTCGGCCCTTCGAGCCTGCACCGCCATTTGATATGATCATGGCTGATCATCCAACTCAGTATCCCATCCCTGCCTTCTCTCCATACCCCCTGATCCTTTAGCCACAAGGGCCACATCTAACTCCCTCTTAAATATAGCCAATGAACTGGCCTCAACTACCTTCTGTGGCAGAGAATTCCACAGATTCCACAGATTACAATCATGACTGTAATCTATACCTTCTTAAAGATACACTGCAGCAATTCACTAGGGCTTCATTGGGAGCATCATACAAACTTGTGCTAAAAGGACAAACACGGCAGATTTTTGGAATCTGAATGCCTTAATGATGCTATGACATATTGGACGTATGTGTTGGCCTGACTAGGATGTATTATCATTACATATAGCGAGATACAGTGAAAAGTATTGATTTGCATCCTATCCAATCAAATCGGATAATATATACAATCAAGTCAAATTCAAGTACAATAGGTAGAGTGAAGGAAAAAGTGCAGGACAGATCTTGGCATTGTAGCGCAATAGTTCCAGAGATTTCAATGTCTGTAATGAGGCTGAAGGGAATCGGACTTCACCCTAACTTATGGAAGGGCCATTCAGAAGCTTGATAACTGAGGGAAATAATCTGTTCCAGAGTTTGGTGATGCGTGTTTTCAAGCTTTGGTATCTTCTGCCGAAGAGCAGTGAGAAGAAGGAATTTCTGGATCATTGGGACCTCTTTTGTGGAAGGTTCGACCTGTACAAAAAGGATGGGTTGCACTTGAACCTGAGGGGGACCGATATCCTGGCGGGGAGATCTGCAAAGGCTACTGGGGAGACTTCAAACTAGAATGGTTGGGGGGAGGGACTCAAATAGAGAATGCTATTAGACAGTGTGTGAGGCAGGAGGCAGAGAAGGAAAACACTCAGACCCAACATGTTGGGGGGAAAGAAGAAAACAATAATAAACAGATAATAAGAGGTGGTGGGGTTCTTAAATGGGTGAGCAGAGAAACAGAGGGGTGTAAAATGCGGGCGGAAGGAATAGGTAGCAAGGTGAAAAGTAAAAGTGGCAGGCAGACAAATCCAGGGCAAAAATCAAAAAGGGCCACTTTTCAACATAATTGTATAAGGGGTAAGAGCGTTGAAAAAACAAGCCTGAAGGCTTTGTGTCTCAATGCAAGGAGCATTCGTAATAAGGTGGATGAGTTGAACGTGCAGATAGCAATTAATGATTATGATATAGTTGGGATCACGGAGACATGGCTCCAGGGTGACCAAGGCTGGGAGCTGAACATCCAGGGATATTCAATATTCAGGAGGGATAGAGAGAAAGGAAAAGGAGGTGGGGTAGCGTTGCTGGTTAGAGAGGAGATTAACACAGTGGAAAGGAAGGACATTAGCTTGGAGGATGTGGAATCGGTATGGGTAGAGCTGCGAAACACTAAGGGGCAGAAAACGCTGGTGGGTGTTGTGTACAGGCCACCTAGCAGTAGTAGTGAAGTTGGGGATGGCATCAAACAGGAAATTAGAAATGCGTGCAACAAAGGCAAAACAGTTATAATGGGTGACTTCAATCTACATATAGATTGGGTGAATCAAATTGGCAGGGGTGCTGAGGAAGAGGATTTCTTGGAATGTATGCGGGATAGTTATCTAAACCAACATGTAGAGGAACCAACGAGAGAGCAGGCTATTCTAGACTGGGTATTGAGTAATGAGGAAGGGTTAGTTAGCAGTCTTGTTGTGCGTGCCCCCTTGGGCAAGAGTGACCATAATATGGTTGAGTTCTTCATTAGGATGGAGAGTGACATTGTTAATTCAGAAAAAACGGTTCTGAACTTAAAGAAAGGTAACTTTGAGGGTATGAGACGTGAATTGGCCAAGATTGACTGGCAATTAGTTCTAAAAGGGTTTACGGTGGATATGCAATGGAAGGCATTTAAAGACTGCATGGATGAACTACAAAAATTGTTCATCCTAGTTTGGCAAAAGAATAATTCAGGGAAGGTAGTGCATCCGTGGATAACAAGGGAAATCAGGAATAGTATCAAAGCAAAAGATGATGCGTACAAATTAGCCAGAAAAAGCAGCATACCAGAGAACTGGGAGAAATTCAGAGACCAGCAGAGGAGGACAAAGGGCTTAATTAGGAAAGGGAAAATAGATTATGAAAGGAAACTGGCAGGGAACATAAAAACTGACTGCAAAAGTTTTTATAGATATGTGAAGAGAAAGAGATTAGTTAAAACAAATGTAGGTCCCTTGCAGTCAGAAACAGGTGAATTGATCATGGGGAACGAGGATATGGCGGACCAATTGAATAACTACTTTGGTTCCGTCTTCACTAAGGAAGACATAAATAATCTGCCGGAAATAGCAGGGGGCCGCGGGTCAAAGGAGATGGAGGAACTGAGTGAAATCCAGGTTAGTCGGGAAATGGTGTTGGGTAAATTGAATGGATTAAAGGCCGATAAATCACCAGGGCCAGATAGGCTGCATCCCAGAGTACTTAAGGAAGTAGCTCCAGAAATAGTGGATGCATTAGTGATAATTTTTCAAAACTCTTTAGATTCTGGAGTAGTTCCTGAGGATTGGAGGGTAGCAAACGTAACCCCCCTTTTTAAGAAGGGAGAGAGAAAACGGGGAATTACAGACCAGTTAGTCTAACATCGGTAGTGGGGAAACTGCTAGAGTCAGTTATTAAAGATGGGATAGCAGCACATTTGGAAAGTGGTGAAATCATTGGACAAAGTCAGCATGGATTTACGAAAGGTAAATCGTGTCTGACGAATCTTATAGAATTTTTCGAAGATGTAACTAGTAGAGTGGATAGGGGAGAACCAGTGGATGTGTTGTATCTGGACTTTCAGAAGGCTTTCGACAAGGTACCACATAAGAGATTAGGATACAAACTTAAATCACACGGTATTGGGGGTTCAGTATTGATGTGGATAGAGAACTGGCTGGCAAACAGGAAGCAAAGAGTAGGAGTAAACGGGTCCTTTTCACAATGGCAGGCAGTGACTAGTGGGGTACCGCAAGGCTCAGTGCTGGGACCCCAGCTATTTACAATTTATATTAATGAACTGGATGAGGGAATTGAAAGCAACATCTCCAAGTTTGCGGATGACACTAAGCTGGGGGGCAGTGTTAGCTGTGAGGAGGATGCTAGGAGACTGCAAGGTGACTTGGATAGGCTGGGTGAGTGGGCAAATGTTTGGCAGATGCAGTATAATGCGGATAAATGTGAGGTTATCCACTTTGGTGGCAAAAACGGGAAGGCAGACTATTATCTAAATGGTGGCCGATTAGGAAATGGGGAGATGCAGCGAGACCTGGGTGTCATGGTACACCAGTCATTGAAAGTAGGCATGCAGGTGCAGCAGGCAGTGAAGAAAGCGAATGGTATGTTGGCTTTCATAGCAAGAGGATTTGAGTATAGGAGCAGGGAGGTTCTACTGCAGTTGTACAGGGTCTTGGTGAGACGTACAGTTTTGGTCTCCAAATCTGAGGAAGGACATTATAGCCATAGAGGGAGTGCAGAGAAGGTTCACCAGACTGATTCCTGGGATGTCAGGACTTTCATATGAAGAAAGACTGGATAGACTTGGCTTATACTCGCTAGAATTTAGGAGATTGAGAGGGGATCTTATAGAAACATACAAAATTCTTATGGGGTTGGACAGGCTAGATGCAGGAAGATTGTTCCCGATGTTGGGGAAGTCCAGGACAAGGGGTCACAGCTTAAGGACAAGGGGGAAATCCTTTAAGACCGAGATGAGGAAAAACTTTTTCACACAGAGAGTGGTGAATCTCTGGAACTCTCTGCCACAGAGGGTAGTTGAGGCCAGTTCATTGGCTATATTTTAGAGGGAGTTAGATGTGGCCCTTGTGGCTAAGGAGATCAGGGGGTATGGAGAGAAGGCAGGTACGGGATACTGAGTTGGATGAACAGCCATGATCATATTGAATGGCGGCGCAGGCTCGAAGGGCTGAATGGCCTACTCCTGCACCTATTTTCTATGTATCTATGTATCTATGAATGGCTGGGATGTAAATATTTGTATATATAACATATGATTATGTTGGCTGCTTTCCCAAGGTAGTTTGAAGTGTAGATTAAGTCAGTGATGGGGAGTCTGGTCTGTGTGATGGACCGGGATATATCCACAACTCTGCAATTTCCTGGATTCCGGGACAGTACTGTTTCCAAACCAAGCTGTGATGCAACCTGACAATACGCTCTCAATGGTTCTTCTGTAGAATGTTGTAAGAATCATTGGAGGCATGTTACATTTCCTCAGTCTATGCAGGAAGTAAAGTATTTCTTGGCTGTCGCTTCTATGTGGCTGGTCCATGACAGATCATTCGCTTTATTTACAACAAAAAACTTGAATCCCTCAAACCTTTCCACATTGGCACCCCTGATGTAGATTGGGCATGTACTTCACCACACTTCCTGAAGTCAATGCCTAACACCTTTGTCTTGCTGACACTGAGGGAGAGGTAATTGTCCAAACACCATGTTACTTAGTTCTATCTGCTTCCATATTTGTTTATTGCTGATGGTTCAAACACTTGCAATTCCTTACCCAACAAGACTGTGTTGAAGTTGTAGGAAAGATAGACACAAAATGCCGGAGTAAATCGAAGATAGACACAAAATGCCGGAGTAACTCAGCGGGACAGGCAGCATAGAACATAGAAAAATAGGTGCAGTAGGCCATTCGGCCCTTCGAGCCAGCACCACCATTCAATATGATCATGTTTGATCATCAAAATCAGTACTCCGTTCCTGCTGTTTGCCCCATATCCCTTGATTCCTTTAGCCTTAAGAGCTAAATCTAACCCTCTCTTGAAAACATCCATTGAATTGGCCTCCACTGCCTTCTGTGGCAGAGAATTCCACAGATTCACAACTCTGGGTGAAAAGGTTTTACCTCATCTCAGTTTTAAATGAGGGACCCCTTATTCTTACACTGTGACCCCTGGTTCTGGACTCCCTGAACATCGGGAACATTTTTCCTGCATCTAGCCTGTCCAATCCCATAAGCATTTGATATGTTTCTATAAGATCCTTCAGCCCAGCTCATCCATGCCGACCAAATATCCCATCTACAGTAGTCCCATTTTCCTGCATTTAGTTTATTTAGAATTTTATTTGTTTCTATAAGATACCTTCTCATCCGTCTAAATTCCAGTGAATACAAGCCCAGTTGACCTATTCCTTCATCATATGTCAGTCCCGCCATCCCAGGAATTAACCTGGTGGATTTACGCTGCACTCCCTCAATAGCAATAATGTCCTTCCTCAAATAAGGAGTCCAAAATTGTACACTATACTCCAGGTATGGTCTCACCAGCACCCTGTACAATTGCAGTAGGACCTCCTTGCTCCAAAACTCAAATCCTTTTTCAATGGCCAACATGCCATTAGCTTTCTTCAGTGCCTGCTAAACCTGCATGCTTACTTTCAGTGACTCATGTACAAGCACACCCAGGTCTCGTTGCACCTTCCCTTTTCCTAATCTGACACCATTCAGATAATAATCTACCTTCCTGTTCTTGGCACCAAAGTGGATAACCTCACATTTATCCACATTATACTGTATCTACCATGCATCTGTCCACTCACCCAACTTATCCATTCACCCTGCAGCATCATAGCATCCTCCTCGCAGCTCACACTGCTACCCACCTCTGTGTCATCCGCAAATTTGGAAATGTCACATTTAATTCCCTCCTCTAAATCGTTAATATATATTGTAAATAACTGGGGTCCCAGCACCGAGCCTTGCAGTACCCCACTAGTCACTACCTGCCATTCTGAAAAGGACCCATTAATTCCTACTCTTTGCTTCCTGTCTGCCAACCAATTCTCTATCCATGTCAATACCTTACCCCCAATACCATGTGTTCTAATTTTGCACACTAATCTCTTGTGTGGGACCTTGTTAAAGACTTTTTGAAAGTCCAGATACATCACATCCACCGACTCTACCTTATCCATTCTACTTGTTACATCCTCAAAAAGTTCCAGAAGATTAGTCAAGCATGATTTCCCCTTCATAAATCCATGCTGGCTTTGACCGATCCTGTCAAATGCTTTACAAATGTGCTGCTATAACATCTTTAATAATCGACTCAAGCATCTTCCGCACTACCAATGTAGAAACATAGAAAATAGGTGCAGGAGGAGGCCATTCGGCCCTTCGAGCCAGCACCGCCATTCATTGTGATCATGGCTGATCGTCCCCTATCAATAACCCGTGCCCGCCTTCTCCCCATTTCCCTTGACTCCACTAGCCCCTAGAGCTTTACCTCTGTAAGGCTAACTGGTCTATAATTCCCCATTTTCTCACTCCCTCCTTTCTTAAAAAGTGGAGTTACATTGGCTAACCTCCAATCCACAAGAATTGATACAGAGTCGAGAGTACATTGGAAAATGATCACCAATGCATCCACGATTTCTAGGGCCACCTCTTTCTGTCCTTCTCTCTGGAGAGAAGTAATGGGAGATGTTTCGAGTCGAGACCCTTCTTTAGATTGATTAGCTGTTGAAACTGTGGACTGCAGCCAATCAAAAATGGCAACACCACCCTCAAGGGTGTTAACTGTGCGCCTGCCTGGTAAGACATCACTAAACAGTATTGAAACAAAGACCTCACTTATAGCGGGTCCACCATAAGTTAATTCATGTTAACACTTGAAAACTGAAACGATTAAGGTTAAGATGAATTTGGGCACACTTCACATTCCCATACCAACCTTTTGGTCCTTGTTTTGAGTGACAGGCCCATTCCCCTGCAACCGGGACCTTTGCATCTAGGGATCCTGGAAATCCAGAGATTCCCGATGTTCCCTCCATTATAGTAGCGAGACCAAGCATAGGCTAAATGGTTGTTTCACCGACTATATGTGCTCTCTCCGCCAGTTCTACTGAAGCTCCTGCTTGCAAACTATTTTAACTCTGCTTCCCATTTCCATGCCAACCTTTCTGTCCTTGGCCTCTTCCTTTGCCATCGTGAGGCCTCATGCAAACTGGATGAACAGCACCTTATATTCCATCTGGGTTGCACACAATCCAAAGGTTTGTATATTTAAATTCACAAAATTCAAGTAATAACTCCTGTCCCTCTCTTTCCCCTGCCTACCCTTCACCCTGCTGGGCACATATCTTTCCCACCACCACAGTTAGCCAGCTCCTTAGACGTCCTCTGTACACTTATCTCCCATCCCCGAGTTCCATATTTCCCTTTTATTCCCTCTCTTTCCCCTTCCCCTGTCATTTCCATCCATATCATTCCCTCCTGCTTTACAATTCACTTCCCCAGATATTTGTTACCCTTTTGTCTCCTTTTTATCTCTAGCCTTTGCCACTTACTCCAACCATCTGCTCATCACCCCCCTGCCTCACCTACATCCACCTATGACATGTCACCCCCATCTCCCTTTTACAGCTTTCTCTCCCCAACTCCAATCCATCTGAAGAAGGGACCCGATCCAAAACATATGTAGGAAGGAACTGCAGATGCTGGTTTAAACCAAAGATCATCATCTATTCATTCTTTTCACAGATGCTGCCTTGCCCGCCGAGTTCCTCCAGCACTTTGTTTTTCTTTTTTTTGGATGGGTTTAGGAAATAGGTTGTGGACACGCTTGTGATTTTAAAGTGTAGGATAAAGAGAACATTGAGTTGCTTCAACTGAAATGGTTGAAAAGAAAAGTGAACTTCTTTTGTGCCATTGCAACATAACATTATCAAAAGTGTGAAGGGATAAGAATTGTGCCAAGGATTTCCATACATTGTGTTTGCTGCAAGGTTTGTTGGGTTAACGGCTCAACATAAGGCAGCAGGCCTCAAATGCTAGAAACAGGGTAAACCAAGAACATATCACAGTTTAGTATGAATCAATACTAAAATCCTCGGTGAGAATCATATTATTTCATTCCCCAGGGTAGGATTTGAAAGAGTGTGAATTCTCATTTAACTAGATCAGGAATAGTATAAAATACGAATCTAAGGTTTTGCTTGGCAATCTATTTTCTTATTCGTTAAATTAGCATAGAAAGTAGGCTATGTGTAAGCTGTGGGATAAATGTGTTCATTTTTTTTGACAATTACTGTGAAATTATGCAATTATCACCTGAAAACAATTTTCTTCATTTGTGAAGTTTTGATTTGTAAATAATGAAAATGGAAAGTGTTATTGTGGATGCCTTATTATATTGTGAAAGTCTTCACTGAGACTTCTGTAAAACTAATGATGTTTGCTTCAACACAAAATAATTTTAAATGGGCAATACAGGATACTGTGAATGAAAGGTGAAGATTAATTAATAAAAAAGAGAATACTCCAGTATTTAAATTATCTTCAAATTGTAAACTATTATATATTTAGAAATAATTTAGCTGTTACCTTCAAAATATTCCTGGGAAGTACTGTGATGCAGGCTAAGGTCTGTATATGGCAGGAATCACAATTAAGAATGTTTAGGTTTAGGTTTATTATTGTCACATATGTCGAGGTGCGGTAATAAACTTCTGTTTTGCATGCAAAACAAATAATACTATACAATACTATCAGATACCACTATACATAAATACAATCAAGTCAGATTTAAGTACAATAGGTAAGATATAGAGTGAAGAATATAGCTCTCAACATTGTAGCACATCAGTTGCACAGACAAAGTGCAATGTCCGCACAGTAGCCTAGCTTCAGGAAGGACCTTCTTATGGAGGTGTACAATATCATGTGAGGAATAGATCAGGTAAATACACGGTGTCCCTTGCCAACAGCAGGGAAATCTAGAACCAGAGGACATAGGTTTAAAGTGAGGTGGGAGGGGGGGGGGAGATTTAATAGGAACCAGAGGGGTACCTATTTTATGCAAAGGGGTAGGTGTATGGATCGAGCTACTGGAGGAGGTAGTTGAGGCAGGTACTATTGCAATGTTTAAGATACATTTAGATAGGCACATGGATAGGATAGGTTTAGCGGAATATGGGCTAAACGCAGGCAGGAGGGACGAGTGTAGATAGGACATGTTGGTTGGTGTAGGCAAGTTTGGCCAAAGGGCCTGTTTCCACACTGTATCACTCTATGATAATGACTCTATGACTGATCAGTAGCCTGATAACAGAGCGGAAGAAGCTGTTCCTGAGTTTCAAGCTTATGTACCTTTTGCCTGATGGGAACAGGGAGAAGGAATGTCAGGTTACTGGGATAGACTAGTGGTGTGGATTCTAAATATTCCTATCATCTCAGTTGGCAGGAGGAGAAATGTCCTGGCATCAAAGCTGCTGGATAGCATCCACCTTTGGACAACAGACTGATAATTACGAGACCTGGAGGGGACAGCATCTACTCTCCCATGGCAAGGCTGTTCTTGAGGCAGTCTCTGCCTCTCTAAGTCGGTTGCGAGTCTGAAAATATATGTAGTAGCTCTCATCTTCTCAAATTAAGATGGAACCTCCCTTTGACCCAATAAATTTCTAGTAAGGAGAAGTGGAATAAGATACATCTTTTCTGTGGCTGTTTTATTAAACACATATGTCCTGAGAATACACTGGAAGTGGTAAGTGGTAAGTGTACCTCAGCCCTCCAGTAGGTGGATACAGTAACAATTTTAGGACTTGTTTGTTTAATTAGACATCCACAGAAAAGCACACCAGTTACTTTTAGTGAGCCACTAGACCAAGCTGGACCCGTTGGGCCCCGTTCCCCCAATGCAATATTCCACCACTCATCGATAACTGCGCAGGTGCGGCTGAGGGGTTTCCGTTGTGACGCCAGAGATCCCTGTTATGATGCGAGTCATGGCAACCCTCCCTCAACTGCACCTCACCATCCCTCTTCCTACCCCTATCCTCCTCCATTCTACTCCTCTTCACCCTCCCTCTTCTTTACCCTCTCCTCCTCCTCTCACTACTCCCTCGCTCACCTCTCCCTCCCTCTCCTTTCCCCTACCTTCAGTCACTCCCTCCCCCTCCATAACCCCTCTCTCCTCCCTACCTCCCTCCTCTACCTCTATCTCCCTGCTCCCCCACTCCTCACCTCCCCCCATCCCACTCCCCCACTCTCCCTCCTCACCTCCCTCGCTGCCCTCCCTCTATCTCCCACACCTACCTCCCCCACTCCCCCCTCCAAACAAACAAACAATATGAGAGTTTTAGTAATATATACTAGACCAAGTGGGACCCGTTAAAATATAACATCAATCTGAATGGAACACTTTTTTTTAAAACAGATTTTTTTAATGTAAATGAGATCCCATTGTGACATCATTGTGCGGTGGGACACTGCTAACGGGCAGTTTATGTAAATGAGATCCCATTGTGATGTCATTGTGGGGTGGGACACTGCAGATGGACAGTTTATGTAAATGAGAGCCCATTGTGACATCATAGCTGCTAACTGCAAGTTCAAGTGATTTTTCTCAAACTGGATATTGTAAAGTTTAAAATTTGAATAATGTAAAATATACCATCAATCTGAACAAAACTTGATACACCACACACCAGGACAATGGTGAGTAAGGTGGGCCAAAAATTGTAGCACTATCGTGTACCGTTTAAGCGTAGTTCCGGAAGCACAGCTCGGACAGACACACACACAGACATAGAAACAAACAAGATGAGAGTTTTAGTAATATTATAGATAGATGGTGCCTGTTTGCTGAGAGATGCTGGTGATCATTTTAGTTTCATTAGTGGCTGACTCACAGATGACTGCACAGTCAGTCAAGGCCCACACTGCCAATCTCTTTCGGTCTCTGCAAAGCTGCAGCTTAATAATGAATTACAGACATTCTGCCATGTATCCTGTGACATAAAGGAATAATTTGAATCTGACCTATTGCCTTGCTTTCACCCTATACATTTGTTTTTAATGAACTATCCAATAACCACAGAAATACAAATGTAATACCAGTCCAGTGTTAGCAGTAGGAAGCAAATGGTCCCTCATTGTAGAAATCAGCAGGTATCAATCATCAAGTCAAGTCAAGTCAAGTCAAGTGAGTTTATTGTCATGTGTCCCTGGTAGGACAATGAAATTCTTGCTTTGCTTGAGCACAACAGAACATAGTAGGCATTTACTACAAGGCATTCTATAAATATATACACAATGGTCAATATACTGATAAAGTGCAAATAACAGTATTGGCTACTAAAGTTCAGTGTTATGTCCGAGCCAGGTTTAGTAGCCTGATGGCTGTGGGGAAGTAGCTGTTCCTGAACCTGGTCGTTGCAGTCTTCAGGCTCCTGTACCTTCTACCTGAAGGTAGTAGGGAGATGAGTGTGTGGCCAGGATGGTGTGGGTCCTTGATGATGCTGCCAGCCTTTTTGAGGCAGCGACTGTGGTAGATCCCCTCGATGGAAGGGAGGTCAGAGCCGATGATGGACTGGGCAGTGTTTACTACTTTTTGTAGTCTTTTCCTCTCCAGGGCACTCAAGTTGCCGAACCAAGCCACGATGCAACCGGTCAGCATGCTCTCTACTGTGCACCTGTAGAAGTTAGAGAGAGTCCTCCTTGACAAACCGACTCTCCGTAATCTTCTCAGGAAGTAGAGGCGCTGATGTGCTTTCTTTATAATGGCATCATTGTTCTCGGACCAGGAAAGATCTTCAGAGATGTGCACGCCCAGGAATTTGAAGCTCTTGACCCTTTCAACCATAGACCCGTTGATATAAACGGGACTGTGGGTCCCCATCCTACTCCTTCCAAAGTCCACAATCAGTTCCTTGGTTTTGCTGGTGTTGAGGGCCAGGTTGTTGTGCTGGCACCATATGGACAGTTGCTCGATCTCTCTTCTATACTCTGACTCATCCCCATCAGTGATACGTCCCACAACAGTGGTGTCATCAGCGAACTTGATGATGGAGTTCGCACTATGTCTGGCTACGCAGTCATGAGTATAGAGTGAGTACAGCAGGGGACTGAGCACGCAGCCTTGAGGTGCTCCCGTGCTAATTGTTATAGAGTCTGACACATTTCCACCAATACGAACAGACTGTGGTCTGAGTGTGAGGAAGTCGAGGATCCAATTGCAGAGGGATGCGCAGAGACCCAGTTCTGCGAGTTTGGTAACCAGCTTGGAGGGGATGATTGTGTTAAATGCCGAGCTGTAATCGATGAATAACAGCCTGACATATGAGTTTTTGTTGTCCAAGTGGTCCAGAGCGGAGTGGAGGGCCAGCGAGATCGCATCCACCGTTGATCTGTTGTGGCGGTAAGCGAACTGCAGTGGGTCCAGGTTTTTGTCGAGGTAGGAGTTGATCTGCGTCATGATCAACCTCTCAAAGCACTTCATCACCACAGGCGTTAGTGCCACAGGTCGATAGTCAATGAGGCACGTCACCTTACTCTTCTTGGGCACTGGTATAATTGCCCAATTCGAGCTTTGCTGTTCCCTCTGTATATTTTAGCCTTAGATTTACCCTTCCTTGCCAAAGTTGTCGACTAGAGTAGCAAACAGACAAACGTGACCACATCTTCGCAAACTCAATTTTACTTTTTATTTCCAGTGTCGTGGAAAATCAGAGGAGTATTGTTAATCAATATGCACATTTTTGATGAGGCCTCACACTCTGCAGTGAGATGTTAGATTGCTGCTAGCTGTCTGGCGTTTCTTTGACAATGTGTTATCAGGTCATGTGTGCGCTGTCAGTTACAGTCCAGGCAGGCAACATTAAGTCACATGATTTTTTTTGAGGTGGAATAAATGAAGCTTGTAGTATAACTGCAAGGAACTAATTTCCACCTTCAAATGGGGTGGTTATCTGTGCATCAGATGAGACACTTTTAGCTCTGGTACACATCTTACAGGTTCAGTACTGCGACATGAATTTTAATGAGTGTACCTGATTGTTGTATGAAGTTAAAGCCGATTCCTTGATTTACCAGCAATTTTTTACTGTGACAAGTCTTTAGCTCTGACTGCAGATGGCAATTAAACACATTGTTGTGTATAGCTTGGAATAAGATGGACTGTGCATCTCACAGTGTGCTCTGTTAAGGTTTCACGCTGCTTTCCAACTCAACAATGTTTTTGTCTACAATGTAACTGGGAATGGGAGTTAATAATAGCAGAGGAAGAACCTGCCAGAGTAGGGCTTAAGTAGATCAGCGGAGCATCTCTGTAAACAATAAGTTTAACGGGTTAAGAAATAAACAGAAGATAGAAACAAAGTGCTGGAGTAACTCAGTGGGTCAGGCAGCATCTCTGGAGAAAAAGGATAGGTGCTATTTCGGGTCGGAACTCTTCCTCAGTCTAAAAGGGTCCCGACCAGAAACCTTGCGTATCTTTCGTCTCCAGAGATGCTGCCTGACCCGCTGTGGTACTCCAGCACTTTGTGTCTCTCTTTGGTATAAACCAGTGTCTGCAATTCTTTGTTTCTACAAAAAATAAACAGGCTGGATGGTAGTAGGTGAATTCAGTGTAAAATTGTTTACCAGAATTGAAATAAAAGGGGGAAAGAAAAATATATGAAGAAATAAGGAAAAGAAAAACCAGGAAGAAAGAGGAAGAAAGAAGGAATTGCATTTGGAACATATATATTTCCAGAGATAAAGAAGTTTGCTAGCAGTAAATATGTTTTAGCAGGCTATTATATTCATGCTGTTTGGAATTCATTGAGACAAATGCTGTAATCATGGTTTACTGTTGAAAATCTATTTAAAGTACCTCTAACCAAACAATACTTAATATTTTCCCTTTTTTCCTAAGGTTTTAAGTGGAGAGTAGTGTGTAAAGTAATGTTCAAGGAAAATGCTGACCATGTAGTGTGTCCAACTATATACATCCGTGCAAGGGAGCATAATTGCTGAAACTGTTTTGTGAGGTGTAGGACATCAACATATTTTTTTGGAGTCCTAGAATCATACAGCATGGAAACAGACCATTTTTTGGCCTAACTCATCCAAGCCGACCAGATGTGATAACTGAGCTAGAAAGCCGATGGACTGTGCAAAATTCTATGTCAAAAGGTCTGCAAGGGTGTGACCTTGAACCACAACCTGAGGTGTAGAGTGCTTTGCTTCACAGATGGACAATTAGATAAGGAGGATCAGTTCAGTGACCCTCTACATCAGGATCGGGTTGGTATGGGCAGGTGTCGCTATCTGGCTTCATTGAGCAAGTTCAAACACAGGAGCTGCTGCCTCGGCATTACTCAGCAATGGGGGAAAACACTCAATATCACTATTATTACAAAAACAGATTTTTGGCCAATTTGGCACAAAAATATAATTGAAATTGCATTAAGTTTCCATTTCTTTTAGTATGAATTTTAGCGGAGTCAAGACCATGAGTTAATTCAATGATCTTTATTACGAATGGTAAAACAATGAATAACACAAGTCTGTAAGACAGCTAAATAAACGATGTTGCATCCACAAGCGTGGAGCTCGAATGAATGAAAATGACAGAAAGCACGCGAAACCCGCTCCCCGCGCCCACGTGACCAGAGTAGCCAATCCGAGGGTTTGACTACCCCAAGGGACCAACAGGTGCCGCTACAGGGCACCCCCCCCCCCCAGAACCCGATGTACAGAACCGAGCAGGGATCCGGACACAACGACCAGAACGCGTGGTCAGCGGAGGCAGGGCGGGCGTAACAATTGGGACAGGCCGAACAGGGCCAGGAGACCGCAAGGGGGTGGGCATGACAAGGGGGACTGATCGAACAGGACCAGGAAACTGCAGTGGGGCAGAAAGAACGGGAACGACCGGGTCGGGGGAAACAGGCACAACCGGTGCAGCTGGATCGGCCGGCGGACGACTTCTACGTCGGGGTAGTGCGACCACCACCGGGCTGTCCACGTCAACGGGCGGGCTTGAGACGACCGACGGAAACAAACTCCTCCCGGCCACCAACGTCCAAGGTGAAGGCGGCGACACCGGACCGCAGCACCCGGAACCGCCCCTCGTAGACCCGCTGCAAGGGGGATCAGTGGGTATCCCTGCGAACAAAAACATAGGCTCAATTCTGCAGAGCCGACGGCACATGCACCACCGGCAAACCATGCCGCGAAGTAGGAACGGGAGCTAACCCACTCACCCGCTCCTGGAGGCTCACCTGCAACACCGGGACAGAGTCCACCCGCCCACGGACGGCAGGGAGAAAATCCCCAGGCACCCGCAGGGCTGAGCCGTACACCAGCTCAGTGGAGGAAGCGGCCAAGTCCTCTTTGGGGGCAGTGTGAATACTGAGGAGCACCCACGGTAACTGGTCCACCCAGTCCGGCACCTGTGAGCCGAGCCTTCAATGCCGACTTAAGGTGGCGGTGAAAACGTTCAACGAGCCCGTTGGCCTGCGGGTGGTAGGCGGTGGTATGGTGTAAGCGCGCCACGTATAGCTGAGCCAGGGAAGACCATAAGGCAGAGGTGAACTGGGCCCCCCGGTCAGTGGAGATATCGGACGGAACTCTGAACCGGGTAATCCTGTTGGCGCCGCCCGTGGCGGAGGTGTCCGAGAGCGGGATACCCTCCGGCCACCTCGTAAAATGGTCCACGATGGTGTGTAGATGTGTGGCGCCGCTAGATGTCGGCAATGGACCCAGCAGGTCGACATGGACAGAAAACGGCCCGCGAAGGACGTCGAAATCCTGCACCGGAGGCCACACATGCTGCTGGACCTTGGAGGTCTGACAGGGAATGCAGTAATGGGCCCAGGCCGCCACCTGCTTGCGGAGCCCGTGCCAAACAAACTTGGCCGCCACCAGTGCAGAGGTCGCCCGTATGGATGGATGGGCCAGCCCGTGGATGGAATCAAAAACCCGGCGACGCCAACTGGTGGGGACGATGGGGCGAGGCCGACCCGTGGAGACATCGCAAAGGACCATGGTGCCCGAAGCTCCACATGGGACATCAGCCAACTGGAGGCCAGAAACAGCGGTATGGTAGTGCCGCAGTCAGCTCGTCGTAGTCCACGCCATGAATACGGCCAAAATGGAGGGGAGGGCGAGGCGGGACAAGGCGTCAGCGACGGTGTTTAGCTTGCCCGCGATGTGCTGGACGTCCGTGGTGAACTCTGATATGTAAGTGAGGTGCCACTGCTGGCGGGCAGACCACGGGTCGGAGTCCTTACCCAAGGAAAAGGTAAGGGGTTTGTTGTCCGTAAAGGCAGTGAATACACGACCCTCGAGGAAATATCGAAAGTGCCTGATGGCCAGGTACAACACCAGGACTCTCGGTCGAAGGCGCTGTAGTTGCGCGGGGGGGCGTGCAGTTGACGGCTAAAAAAGGCCAGCGGCCGTCGACAAGCTGCTCCAGGATGCCGCCCACAGCTGCGTCTGAGGCGTCCATGGTGGGAGCCGTTGAGGTCAGGTTGGCCAGGGCCGCCTTAGCACCCTCGTACACCGCGTCTGCCTCCGAGGACCATTCGAGCTCCTGCGGCTTGCCTGCAAGGCACTGGAACAGGGGGCGCATGATGTTGGTAGCTGCCGTCACAAAACGGAGATAAAAATTCACCATGCCGACAAACTCCTGCAAGCCCTTTACCGGGCGAGGCCAGGGAAACTGGGGCGGCGCCTTGAGATGTGACACTGTGCCCCAGAAAGGAGATGTAACGGAGGCCGAACTGGCATTTGGTGGGGTTGATTACGAGGCCGTGGTCGAGGAGGCGCTGGAAAAGGATGTCATTGAGGTAGATGAACACAAATGGCAGACCCCTCCCGACCCTGTCCATAAGCCTTTGGAATGCCTGCGCGGCGTTCTTTAATCCAAAAGGCATATGTAGCCACTCGAACAAGCCGAACGGTGTGATCGTTGCAGTTTTGGGGACGTCGTCCAGGTGAACGGGAATCTGATTATAGCTCCGGACAAGGTTGACTTGAGAAGAAAGCGGCACCCTCAAGGTGGGCAGAAAAGTCTTGGATGTGCGGCACCAGGTAGCGGTCTGCCGTTGTCATGGCGTTCAGACGCCGATAATCTCCACATGGTCTCCACCCGCCCAGATGCTTTGGGGACCATGTGTAGAGGGATGCCCATGGGCTGTCCGAGCACCGGACGATCCCCATGTCCTCCATTAGCTGGAACTCATCCCGGGCGATGCGCAGCTTGTCCGGTGGAAGGCAGCGCGCCCGGGCGTGTATCGGAGGGCCCACGGTGGGGATGTGATATATGACCCTGTGTTCGGGGTCTGCCGCGTTGAAATGGGGGGTGAGGAGCTCAGGGAAATCGGTGAGGAGGGAGGAGTAGGGGCCGTCGACTTTGTCGACGGCGCTGAGCTGTGCTCTGGGTGGGGGCGGGGGCCGCGGGACCGCGGGGCCGATTGTGGAGTCATGCGCCTGCCCCGCACATCGACTACGAGGGAGAACACCCGCAGGAAGTCGGTCCCCAGGAGCGGCTGTGCGACGTCAGCCACTATGAACGTCCACTCATACGGGCGAGAGTCAAAAGCGAGTGAGAGGGTCCGCGTGCCGTAAGTACGGATGGTGTTCCTATTAACGGCCGTGAGCACTGGGCCCTGCTTACCAGCATGGGTGTCGCGTCCGGTCAGCGGGAGGATACTGACTATAGCCCCGGAGTCGAAGACGAAGTATCTGCCAGAGAGATGGTCGCGGACGTAGAGGCGGTTGTTTGAGCCGATCGTGATCGCCTTTACAGACGATCGGCTGAGGCATTTCCCTGAAACAAGCAGGGTTGACGGCAGCGTCGAGCCTCAGTGCCCCAGCAGAGGTGATAGAAGCACCATTTGTGCTTAACCCGGTCCCCGGCGCGCATGATATGGGGTCGGCGAAATATGCGCCGGCGAGCATGAGGCGGACATCGTCCGGCATCTGCTCCAACAAGGCCTGTTCAAAGAGCAGACACGGACGGTGGCCATCCATCAGGGCAAGCATTTCCGCCATCAGCACGGACGGCTTGCGATCGCCCAACCCGTCCATGTGTAGGCGGTGGGCGGCTCAGTCTCGGCGGCTGAGCCCGAACGTGCGAAGAAGGAGGGTTTTGAGGCCCTCGTATTTAGCGAGTGCTGGCGGGTCTTGCAGGAAAGGCAATAACCGCAATGCCGTCTCCTGCGTGAGCGCTGCGATGACGTGGAAGTACTTTGTGTCGTCCACCATTATGTTACAGAGGTGGAAATGTGCCTCCACGTGGGCGAACCAAACCTGTGGCTGTTCGGCCGAGAAAACCGGCAGCTTGAGGCCGACGGCATTCTGTTGAGCGTCGGGAACGGCGGCGGCGTGCATTGTCGGCGTCCAATAATGATTGGGCGCATCGGGGTCACCAGTTTAGCGGAGTCGAGACCATGAGTTAATTCAATGATCTTTATTACGAACGGTAAAACAATGAATAACGCGAGTCTGTAAGACAGCTAAATAAACGATGTTGCATCCATGAGTGTGGAGCTCGAATGAATGAAAATGACAGAAAGCATGCAAAACCCCCTCCCTGCGCCCACGTGAATGGAGTAGCCACTCCGAGGGTTTGACTACCCCAAGGCACCAGCAGATGCCGCTACAAACTGACATAACCGCAGCAGTATCAAAATCCTCTGAACGCCCTCTTATCAGTGAGGCCTAGTTAGAGAACACAGTACAACAACTAATGTTAGCTGCCTGTGGCCTGAAGAGCCTCATTGGCAGCATTATGAGCAGGCTCCATATAATCTAAATAACATGAACTATTTATAACTATTTATTCACAGGAGGTTGAATTCAAAGGTCAAGAGTTTAATTGTCATATGTACCGAAAATAGTACGATGAAATTCTTACATGCAGCAGCTAAAAGGTCTATAAACACACTAATCATAGATAACATAAAAAGCAAATAAAAAAAGTTCCACAAATTAAAAACTATATATTATTTGCTATATACCATTAAGCTATATGCCATAAACTATATATCATTAAGGAAGTAGAACCAGTTTATATGGATAAAGATTAGATAAATTTGAACAACGTCAATATTGTGTAACCTTGAAGAGATGCTAAGGGCTTCTCGTTATGTAATAAGTAAATAAATAATGAGCTGGAAGTATAATACTAGATCATAGATTAATTGAGTCATAGAGTTGTACAGTATTGAAACAGGCTCTTTGGCATGCACATCTGTGTTGACCATCATGCATATTTATACTAATTCCACTTCTGCATTAACTGAGTACCTGTCCAGATACCTCTGAATTGTTGTTACTCCTCCTGCCTCAGGCATCGTGTTTGGAAGCACATTCCAGATACCAACTACTCTTTATGTGAAAATGTCTCTTTCAGATCTCCTTTAAACCTCCTCCCTCCCACCTTAAACCTATGGTCTCTCATTTTAGACACCCTTACCATGCTAGACAGATGCTTGCTATTTATTCTGTCCATGTGTCTGACAATTTTACATCATCTGTCATCTGACCTCTCCATCTCTCCAGGGAAAACAGATCTACCCTATCCCTGTCTCCTGATAACGCAGCCTTCGCTGGCCCTGACAATTAGAGATGATTAAAAGCAGCTCAAATAGACTTAAATAGACTTTAAGAATAAAAATAATCAATTTAATTCAAAACATACAGGTCCTTGAAATTAATTAAAAGCATTCAGATACTTTAAATAAAGGAAAACAATTCAACCACTTACCACCACTTCTCTTCTTTGAAACTCAAGGACACTGACCCAATTCAGTTGAATGAGGTTGCAGTTCTTACACCAGTTATGGCTGGTATGAAGCTGTGGAGCCCTCAGCTCAGCATGTCTCTGCACAACTGCTGTACTCAGAGCCAAGTGTTAGGTGCAGGTTTTAGGATTATTATTATCAAGTTCATCCACATACAGTGAAAAGCTTTGTTTTGCATGCTATCTAATACTATACAAATCTACAATCAAGTCAATGTAAAGTACAATAGGTAGAGCAAATGGGTGGTAGACACGAAGTGCAGAATATAGGTCTCAGCAATGTAGCACATCAGTTTTACAGACAAAGTTCCATGTCCCCACTGGGGTAGAGGTGAATCAGACAGTACTATACATATTATGGAAGGACTGTTTTGAAGCCCGATAACAGAAGAGAAGGCGCTGTGTCTAAGTCTGGTGGTACATGCTGTCAAGCATCTGTACATACTGCTGGTTGGATATCGTCAATGCCTGTCATTTGTGTGGGCAAATGTTATTTGCCATTTATTCACCCAAGCTTGGATATTTTCCAGCTTTTGCTGCATTTGGATATAGGCTGCCTCGTCACCTGAAGAATCATGAAAGGTGCTGAACCTTGTGCAATCGTCAGTGAACACCCCTACTTCTGATCTTATGGCTGAAGGAAGGTCATTGAAACAGTTGAAGATGGTTGGTTGGGGTTACGAGTCCACTCTGAGGAATGCCTGCAGAAATGTTCTGTGACTGAGATGACGGACCTCGAACAAGCACAACCATCTTCCATTGTGTAAGGTATGATTCCAACCAGTGGAAGGGTTTCTCCTCGATTCACATTAACTCCATTTTAGCCTGGGATCTTTGATACCATAGTATCAAGGTGTACCATGGTGAATCTGTGGAATTCATTGCCAACGACAGCTGTAGAGGTCAAGTCAATGGATATTTTATGGCAGATTTTTGATTAGTACGGGTGTGAGGAGTTATGGGGCAAAGGCAGGAGTGTGGGATTGAGAGGGATAGATAGATCAACCATGATCGGATGGCAGAGTAGACTTGATAGGACGAATGTCCTAATTCTACTCCTAGAACAAATGCTCAGATAATGTTCCCTCCATGGTCTGAACAACTTAAACTATTTATTTGCAGGAGATTGATTTGTTTGCTCTATTAAGGAAGTGGAACCACTATTGTTCTATTGTTAAGGATTAGATACGTTTTCATTACATTTAGCCATTTCAAAGTTGTGTGACATTGAACAGCTGGTTAGAGCTGTTTGTTATATAAATAAGCAGATGATTAATGAGCTAGAAGAAGATCATGGAAAGAATGTTCACCTGAGATCACTGGATCTTTAGGCACTAAAAGAAATATGTAGAGCAGATGAGTGAGAGGTTATGGATCTGCTCTGATTCTATTAAGTTACTGAAATTATCAAGGGGACTTAGGACATCTTCTTTGTTCTAATTTTCTTGTGATCATATATTCTCATTCTGTTCTCATTTTCTCTCCAGTTTGTCAACATCCCCCTCATAATACAGGTCCTCCCTTTGCCATGGCATGGTTTCGTTACTGTGAACTGTTCATAAAATGGCACAGTGTCACAGCTGGTAGAGCTGCTGTTGCACAGCACCTTACACTCAGGTTCAATCGTCACCTCAGGTGCTGTCCGTGTGGAGATTGCATGTTCTCCCTGTGATCACGTGGGTTTGCTCCGGGTGCACCGGTTTCCACCTGCATCACAAAGTTGTGCAAGTTCACAGGTTCACTGGTCTCTGTAAATTGGCCGTAGTGTGCAGGGAGTGGATGACAAAATGGAATAATATAGAATTAGTGAAAATGGGTGATAGATGGTCAGTGTGGACTCTGGGCCGAAGGGTCTGTTTCCATGCTGTATCTCAAAAGCAAAACTAAAACTAAACATAAATAATTCACAATTCAGAAGTGTGGCTGCGAACTGTGTTCCCAGGTGACAAAGATGCCTGCGACCCCGTAGCAGGCAACAAAATCCCTCCTGTCCTTTGCTCATTCATATATGTGCGCTGTCCATACATTGGGCATTCCTGAGCTGGAAAAGTCCTTGCATTGACTATAATTTCAAATTGTGCATTTGCTGTTTAACTTTTTACCTTCGCTGCCTGGACTGACATGTGACGAGGCAAAGCAGAGACTCTTTATAAGACTCAATCTTTCAGAGATGACATATGGCTACAGAAACTGAGGAGTGCACCAACTTTTTGTGTAATCTGAGATGGTACAATTAAAAACATGACATGCTCAACTGAAGTTTAGTTTAGTTTAGAAATACAGACTGGAAACAGTCGCTTCAGTCCATGCCGACCATGGGTGTAAATCCAGGGGGGGACAGGGGGCAGGGGGCAGGGGGCACGTCCCCTCCATGATTTGAGAAGTGGGGACAATCTCCCCCATGTTTTGTAATCCGCATTTCGAAATTCGGTGAAAACAAAATCTATTTAATTTATCTCTGCTTTCCACGAGACAGTGGGGGGGCTGGGACTGATGGTCGAAGGAGCCAATTGGAAGAGAGAGACGTCGGTCAGCAGGCAATGGGGGGGGGATGGGACATGATGATTCAGCACGATGATTGGAGGAGGGAGGTGTCAGTCAGAGGCGGGTGGGATTGAGGATAGAGTGCGGTGATTGGAGGAGGGAGACGTCCTAGTGGAGCAAAGGTCATAGAGCAGAGCTTGAATTGGCCCGTTCGCGGGGCCGATGTTGAAGCCCCCACCGGGGGATGGAAGATCCCGCGGCCGATTTTAAGCCACGCTGGGCGATGAAAGGCCCTGCGAACGGACCGATTCAAGCCCCACGATTCGGGGCGGAAGAAGCTGCTGTTACTGGAGTTTGGAGTCAGTCACCAACCAGATCAGCTCCCGATGTTACCGTCCACAGGCCCACGGCCGATGCCTCTGAAGGTGTGTGTGTGTGTGCGCGTGTGCGTGTGCGTGTGCATGTGCGTGTGCGTGTGCGTGTGCGTGTGCATGTGCGTGTGCGTGTGCGTGTGCGTGTGCGTGTGCGTGTGCGTGTGTGTGTGTGTGTGTGTGTGTGTCCACCAAGAAATTGTGTGCCCCCCATGTTTTGATAGCAATTTGCACCCCTGCCGCCGACCATCAATTCTATGCTCCTCTCACACTCTTCTATGTTATCCACTCTCACACCCACTCCCTACACATCAGGGGCAATTTTACAGAGGACAATAACCCTACAAATCGATGTGGGAAGAAACCAGAACACCCAGAGGAAACCCATGCATTCACATGGAAATTGTGCAAACTCCACACAGACAGCACCCAACGTTATGATCAAACCACTGGTCCCTGGAGCTGTGATGATCCAGCTGTACCAGCTGCACCACTGTGCTGCATAGATTATACATTTTTTAATTCTAGTTTTAGTTTTCAATATTTTCTGGAGCGTCTAAATAAATATTTCAGTTTAGCATTCTGGCCTCCAACATTTCTATTCTCAATTGCAGTCGAGTCCATAGTTTCATTCTGCTGTCACTGCTAAACCAGAAGATGGCATAATATGCTTTTTAAAGAAATTTATGATTTTATTCATCTTGATAACTATTTCAAACTGAATTTTCAAGAAAGTAAAGAACAAGGCAAAGAAAAAATCGCACAATGAGGAAGCTTATTTGGTTTCCTGATTGGTTTTGCGGTACTATAATCCTTGCTCAAAGATTTATCTTGATTGCCTTCTCCCAGTGTTGCAATTCTGCTGCCTCTTGCCACCACTTTTTTAAAATGTTGAATGAAATAGGATAAGGTGACCTGTGCTCAATCTACCAGTGAAAAATAACCAAGTCTCTGCTTTGTGATTGATTACCAGAAACCACCTTCCTTGACGCTTTAGTGTGGTTCACACATTACACTTTTTGTCAGTATTTATCTTTAGAAAATTATCTGGATTCATTGTTATCCCCTTCTATCCAACTCCCCCACCACCTGCTTTCCATGACCCCATCCCCTCTACCCACCTTCTCCTTCTCCGTCCCCCCTCATCTCCATGCAACCAGAGTGAGTGGTGGTGGGCTATGAGATGCATGGCTCAGCTTTTAATGTTCAGACTACAATCATGATCTCGTAGAGTATCCTTTTTGTAGATGTTTACCATACCCCCTTATGTATCTTTACATCTTTGACATAACCAGGTGACCAGTACTCTGCCCATTGTTTTTAAATGTCTTTCAGCCAAGATTCTAAATAGGTTTACTGACATCTCTGAGCTTTTAAATTCCTCTAGAAATTAAATCTGATGACTTGTTGGCATTTTTTCATGGTTTTAGTAACTTGTAATAGATTGTTATTCTGTGATCCTCAGCTCCCTTTGCTCTTCTGCCCAGACCAGATTTCAATTCAAGAGTGTAATTCATCAAGTTAATAATTGCCAGCTTGCATAGATTTGTCAAAGGGATATCACATTTAACTAAGTTTCTTGAGGTATTTTGATGAAGTGATAGAGAGAGATTGATGAAGCAGTGTTGTGTACAATGTGGACTTGTTAGCAAAACTGGAACCTCAGGGGGAACAGTGGTAGAAACAGCATGTGAACAAAATTGGCGAAGGAACAAAAGCAGCAAATAGTGGTGAATGATTGTTTTTCTGTCCAGAGGGAGGAATCCAGTCTTTGTTCCCAGGGGTTGTTATTTGGATCGTGGCTTTATTTGATATATTTGTGAGCTATTTTTGAGTACACAGGCCATAAGTGCAAAATTTGCAGATGACACAAAAGCAGTAAACAGAAAATTAGTAGCAGACTTCTGGAGTACTGGGACAGACTGGTGAAATTGTGGCTGTACGGCAGATAAGACATGAAGAGATGTTTAGGTTTATCAATACCGTTTGTGCTGAAATACAGTGAAAAGCTTTGTTTTATCTGACTATTCAATCAGATCAGGTAATACTACACATACATATAATCAAATCAAACTCAGGTACAATAGATAGAGGAAGATCCAGAGTGCAGAATGGAGTTCTCAGCATTGTAGTACATCAGTTCCATAGTCCATTGTCCTCTACTCCAGCTAATGGAAGGATCGTTCAGAAGCCTGATAATAGAGGGGAAGAAGTGCCGAATAAAATATTTTTAAAGGAAGAATGAGATGAACATTTTAAAATAAAAGCTGCAATTTTCAAAAAGGTGCATTATCAGAGACACCTGGGATTTCTGCATGTGCATCTTTGAAGGCAACAGGATGAGGCTATTCTAAAGGAATAAGCGACCTTTGCCTTTTTATAACCAGTGGTATAATTGTGCAAAATTGGAAATCTCTTACAAAAACGCAAACAGAGCCAAATGGTCCAACAAGCACCTTGAAAATAATATGCCCCTTATGCATCCATTCTACCAGAGTCAACGAGACACAGAGAGATAGAGCACAGAAACAGACAATGTGTGTGAACACCTTCTTTTGTAGTTTTCTCGAGTTTAGCCTGTTTCAAACATTTCTTTCGAAAGACTCCTGCTCTCTCATGGCATGCTGAGAAATACATTTCGGTTAATTTTAGTCAATACGAGACTGTGGGACCCATTGGGTCCCAGCCTCACACGGGAGGGCTGGTCACCCAATGCAATATTCCACCTCTCCACCAATTCCAATATTGCTGGCCAGTGGGGGGGGGGGGGGGGGGGGCTTTCTGTTGCACTAGTATGGGTGTTGTGGGCCGAAGGGACTGGTTTCCAGAATGCTAGTATGGACATTGTGGGCCGAATGGATTCTTGGGCTGGCAGCTCAGTCACTGAGGCCAGGCAGCTCAGTCACTGAGGCCTGGCAGTACAGTCACTCGGACCTGGCAGGCTGGCAGCTGAGAAACTGCCAGAAATTCTGCCCAAAAGGTGATAGACTCTGTGAGAGAGAAGGGGGTGAGGATGGACTGAATGATTATTGGGAAAAAACACAAATAATGCCTTACTGTTGATGAAATGCAGTGAGCAAACGCGATAATTCCCAATATTTTCAATCTCGATATCTGCACGGCCAATGTTCGCCAAGCACTTTAGCTGTTGTTGTCCCTTCAGCTCTCGCTTCTCTTTACCTTCATTTCTCCTCACTTTTGGAATTCTGAAGTAGGATAGATGTCTCTCACAGTTACCCTGACTTCCACAATTATTTACAGTGCAAAAATTCACCATTTTGGCGGGTTTTAACAGGTAGGAAAGTACGCGTTTCGTGTACCGGAAGCTGCGATGTCCTCCAGATGGATTGATCAGTTCCGTTCGTCAAGCCCTTTCACCCAGAGACCTTACGTGCAACCCCCTATACACACACACAGACTCTCAGACACACACAGACACACACACAGACACACATACACACACACACGCACACACAACCAATACTAAAATGCCAAGTAACTTCAGAATGTGGTGAACATACAGTGTGTAAACCGAATGATTCAAACGTTTAAAGCCTCCTGTCGAGGCTGCTGCTGAAGCAAAAACGTGCTTTAAATAACGTCCAACAAACACACTCACCATAGAGCAGTAAGCTCTCTTGAATTATTCAACGACGTCTTCACTCTTTGCCTTCTGCAGTCAGCGCCATCTTGCCATGAACCGGAAATGACGCATCAGCGCCATCTTCCCGCTAACCGGAAATGACGTCATCGGCGCCATCTTGCCACTAAGCGGAAGTCACGGAATGAGCGCCAATTTTGCAATTAAACACAGTCCTGATCTAATAAAATGTTTATTCACGCTTTATCCATCCGAAAACTGTTGAAAGCCCTTTAAAAGCCAAGCCAATTGGGCAAACCCTTTGCAAGCCGACAAACCACACTTTCTGAAAGCCCTTTAAAAGCCAAGTCAATTGGGCAAACACTTTGCAAGCTGACAAACCACACCTTCTGACAGCCCTTTAAAAGCCAAGCTAATTGGGCAAACACTTTGCAAGCCGACAAACCACACTTTCTGAAAGCCCGTTAAAAGCCAAGCCAATTGGGCGAACACTTTGCAAGCCGACAAACCACACTTTCTGAAAGCCCTTTAAAAGCCAAGCCAACTGGGCAAACACTTTGCAAGCCGACAAACCACACTTTCTGAAAGCCCTTTAAAAGCTAAGCCAATTGGGCAAACACTTTGCAAGCCGACAAAACACATTTTCTGAAAGCCCTTTAAAAGCCAAGCCAATTGAGCAAACACTTTTCAAGCCGACAAAACACATTTTCTGACAGCCCTTTAAAAGCCAAGCCAATTGGGCAAACACTTTGCAAGCTGACAAAACACATTTTCTGACAGCCCTTTAAAAGCCAAGCCAATTGGGCAAACACTTTGCAAGCCGACAAAACACATTTTCTGAAAGCCCTTTCAAAGCCAAGCCAATTGGGCAAACACTTTGCAAGCCGACAAAACACATATTCTGAAAGCCCTTTAAAAGCCAAGCCAATTGGGCAAACACTTTGCAAGCCGACAAAACACATATTCTGAAAGCCCTTTAAAAGCCAAGCCAATTGGGCAAACACTTTGCAAGCCAACAAAACACATTTTCTGAAAACCATATTGAGGGGACTCACCGTGGGGTAGACGTGCGTTCAGTGTTATTTACAGCTCAGAGAGCCATGACCCTCTCGCTTCCTCCATCTCGCAGAGACTGAGTGAGGCACGACACTTCCGGGTTTTATAGTCCCTCCCCACTGCAACCAGCGGGGGCAGCAGAGAGTATGGTGAAATTTTTTAAAACATTAATAACTCTCTGATTTTTCATCGATGGGAAAAATCCTCCAGTCCAATCTGGCGGAGGGGGACTCTGAGCGAGTTGGCAAAACATGACCACCGTAAGTGGCGGCGTTCTATCGGAAAACACGAAACAGAAAGTCGAAAGCGGTCAAGATCTTAGTTTTAGTAATATAGATTGGTTTGCAACGATTATATTATATTCCTGTTTGAGATTTAACAAGAGTCTGTCCTTTGAAAGGGTGGATGAATATAAGTGGATCAGAAAAGAGATTTCAGTGATGATAGACACAAAATGCTGGAGTAACTCAGCGGAACAGGCAGCATCACTGGATGGAAGGAATGGGTGATGTTTCGGGTCAGGACACTTCTTCAGACGGAGAGTCAGCAGAGAGGGAGACACAGAGATACGGAAAGGTAAGGTGTGAAAATGAGAGATCAAAGGCGATGAGGTTCAAGGACAATGCAGATGAAAATGTCTGAACCGGGGTCTCGACCCAAAACGTCTCCCATTCCTCTCCAGAGATGCTGCCTGTCACGTTGAGTTACTCCAGCATTTTGTGTGTACCTTCGATTTAAACCAGCATTTGCAGTTCTTTCCTACACAAAATGTAGATGATGATGTTCTGGCTGAAGCAATGCTCCTCACAAGTGTCTATGCAGCAACATTACTTTTTTTTTTTTTTTTTTTTTTTGGGAATTATTTTTTATTGGAGGTAAATACATATCATATTAAAATCGATACCAGTCTTACATTTTTAAATTAATAATATTGTCAAATATTATTACATTGTCTCCAATACTTTTTTAAAAAATGTTTTTAAAAAAACTAAATAGAACTAAAAAGATAGATGAAATAAAGAAAGAAAGAGAGAAAAGAGAAGAAACAAAAAACAAAAAAAAACACACAAAAAAACAAAAAAAAAGGAAAGAGATAATAAAGAAGAATGGAATAACTTACTACGATAAAAAAACTTCATTCGAGATATATTCGTACATTTCAAGTATAACATTTCATCTATTCCTTGGCTCGGGTGCTAGTCAGGTTCTCGTGCTGAACCATTCTGACCCTTTAAATAGTCAATAAAGGGAGACCATTTTCCAACGAATAGTTCCTGTTTGTCCAACAGGACAAGTCTAATTCTTTCCAAGTGTAAGGTCTCCGTCATTTCTATAATCCACATTTTGATTGTGGGGGTTATAGGGCCTTTCCAAAATTTTAGAATTAATTTTTTCCCAGTTATTATACTATAATCAATAAAGTTTCTTTGAGTTGTTGTAAATGTTTGATTTAGTTCTAATGTTCCTAGTATTATTAATTTTGGATCCGGGTCCAATTGAATGCTAGTCACTTTAGATATTATTCTGAAAATATTTACCCAGAAATTTTTAATTTTTATGCAATTTGCAAACATATGAGATAAGTTAGCTTCTAAATGTTGACATTTATCATATATAGGTGAGATATGTGGGAAGATTTTATTTAATTTTGTTTTAGAATAATGTAACCTATGTATTACTTTGAATTGTATTAGAGAGTGTCTGGCATTTAATGAACATTGATGTATGTGTTGTAAACTTTCTTCCCAAGTATCTTTTGTTATTATTTGATTTAGTTCTTTTTCCCATGTTTGTCTGTGTAAGTCCGTCAATGGAATATCGCTGTCTAATAAAATATTATATATATATAAGATATTAATTTTTCTGTATTAGGATGTTTATTCCAACAGTCGTCAAAAATTTCTGAATTTCTAATTCTAAAATTTCGAGTATTTGCTTTTACGTAATCTCTAAATTGAAGATATCTGAAAAAATCATTTACTTGAAGTCCATAAGTCTGTTGCAACTCCTGAAATGAAAGAAAAGTATCTTCCTTATAAAGTTGTCCCATCTTTTTAATTCCATAGTTTTTCCATTGTGTGAAACCTTTGTCCAACCATGAGGGCTTAAACAAAGGGTTATTCGCAATTGGAAGAAAAAGTGATAAATTATCTAGTTTTAATGTCTTTTTTAATTGTTTCCAAATTCGCATAGCACTATATATTATAGGATTTTCCCTATAATTTTTTTAATTTAATTTAGAAGTAGCAAATAGTATAGAGCCCTTTTTCAAAAGGTGAGCAATCTTCCTTTTCCATTTTTAACCAATCTGGTTGTTGATCTATTTCTTCCAACCAAAAATTCATATTTTTAATGTTAACTGCCCAAAAAGAAAACAAAAAGTTTAGTAAAACCAAGCCTCCATTTATTTTTGATTTGCACAGATGTTTTTTGCTTATCCTATGATTCTTATAATCCCAAATAAAGTCACTGACAATGGAATCTAACTTTAAAAAAAAAATTTTGACAAGTATATCGGAATTGTTTGAAAAAGGTATAATATTTGCAGTAAGAAAATCATTTTTATGGCATTAATTTTGCCAACCATTGAGATAGGAAGTGTTTTCCAATACTGAATATTCTTATATAGTTTATTCAGTAATGGGGGAAAATTTGCTTTAAATAATGATGTATATGTCTTAGTGACATAAATGCCTAGGTATTTGAATTTTTCATTTACCATTTTAAATGGAAATTGTTGTATTATATGTTTATTATGTTCCCTTATTGGCATAATTTCACTTTTATTCCAATATATTCTGTATCCTGAGAGTGAACCAAATTGGGTTATTAGCTTTAATAAGTTTGGAATACTAATTTCTGGTTTTGTAATGTAAATTAATACATCATCTGCGTATAGAGAAATTGTATTCACTGTTTCCTTTGTGTTATACCCATATATTTCCGGATGGGTCCTAACTCTTTCTGCGAGTGGCTCTATAACAAGCGCAAATAATAATGGAGACAACGGGCATCCTTGTCTGCAACCTCTAGATAGGTTAAATTTAGATGATAACCTTTGGTTTGTTAATATTCTAGCCGTAGGGGTGGTATATAACAGTTTTATCCATGCGCAAAATTTCTCGCCCAGCTGCAATTTTTCCATCACCGAAAATAAATAGGGCCATTCCACCTGATCAAAAGCTTTTTCAGCCTCGAGTGAGATTATTGCTAGATCTTCATTAATATTTCTCTTTGAATATATTATATTAAATAATCTTCTTAGATTATAATATGAATACCGCTTCTGAATAAAACCTATTTGGTCAGGGTGTATTAGTTTATTCATCACTGTACTTAATCTGTGCGCTAAAATTTTGGTTAGTATTTTCTGATCTGTATTTAAAAGTGCAATTGCTCTATTTGATCCTGGATCTTCCGGATCCTTATCAGCTTTAGGAATAAGTGTTATTATAGATTAATTTAAGGTATCTGGAAGTTTCTGTTGAGTATAAATATGTTCATACAGCATTTGTAAGCGTGGAGAGGGCAAATCGTAAATTTTTTAATAGAATTCAGAGCCTAAACCATCTGGTCCTACTGCTTTACCATTTTTTAAAGATCCACTAGACTCTTCAATATCTTTTATTGTAATCTCCGCTTCTAATAATTCTCTATCTTTTGAATCTAAACCTTTTAAATTACATTTTTGTAAAAAATCTGCTATTCCTTCTGGTTGTACTACAGTTTTAGTTGAGTAAAGATTGTGATAGTATTGGAGAAATCTCTCGTTTATATCCTTGGGCAATTTTAATAATTCTCCTGTATCTGTTCTAATTTTATGAATTATTTTTTCCCCCTCCATTTTTCGTAGCTGACGTGCTAATAGCTTTTGTGGTTTGTCTCCGAACTCAAAATGTAGTTGTTTAGTGTGTTGATAAAGTTTTATTACTTGTTCTGAATACATTTTGTTTAGTTTATATTTCAGTACAGCAATTTTATTATGTTTTAACATAGATGGCATTCTCGCATTTTCTATATCTAGTTGCTTTATTTCCCTTTCCAATGTTTGTTGTTAAATCCGGTTCTCTTTGTTATAAAATGCTTGGGCCGAAATTAATGCGCCTCGGACAAACGCTTTAAATGTTTCCCAAATAAGAGAAACAGATGTGTCAGGGTTGTCATTTGCCTCGAAAAATGTTTGAATCTGTTTAATAAGATATTCCTGGCATGATCTTTCATTCAATATTTGTGGGTTAAATCTCCAATATGTTTGTTTCTCGGACATTCCATTTAATTTAATCATAAATGTTACAGGTGCGTGGTCTGAGATTATAATATTATGGTATTTTGAGTTATAAGTAAATGGGATAAACGTGGAGTCAACTAAAAAATAATCTATTCTTGAGTATGTTTTATGCACCGGTGAGTAAAATGAGTATTCCCGTCCAGTTGGGTTTTCAATTCTCCAGACATCCTTAATATTAGTGGTATTAATAAATGAATTTAAAAATACACTTGATTGAGATTTTACTTTTTTTTGCCTTGATGATCTATCTAAATAAATCTAATGTTCAATTGAAATCTCCTCCAATTATTAATTTGTATTGTGTAAATTCTGGGATTATATTAAATGTTTTATTAAAAAACATAGGAATATCAAAATTAGGTCCATATACATTAATAAGAATCACTTTTTTCCCATTTAACTCTCCAACTAATATAATATATCTACCATCTATATCCGCTATTGTTGATGAATGTGTAAAAGATATTCCTTTACGAATTAATATTGCAACTCCTCTGGACTTGTGTGAAAAAGAGGCATGGTACGATTCAGCAATCCACTTAGCTTTAAGTCTATATTGTGATTCCTTTTTAAGGTGTGTTTCTTGGAGGAATATTATATCTGTCTTGAGTGAATTTAAATGTGTTAAAACTTTACCTCTCTTAATTGGTTCATTGATTCCCTTAACATTCCAACTACAAAACGTTATTCCTTCACCCCCTCTTGTCATATTACCATCTTGCATATTGTTTCTAGGGTGGTCTAGAGCAGAAGGTACAACACATAAAACCTGACCTTGTCCCTGAACCTCAGATAGATTAATTTTAAATGACATACATCGCTCCTCCGAACACATCTCCTTGAATTAACCTTGTAGTTCCATTCAAACTTAAAATTATAACAATAATTAAAGTGAAAAAAGTGATATAGTTGATTAGTATAGGGTGAAAGAAAAAAAACTACAACTACAATTAGTTTAGTTAGTGATAGCCACACTAGCGTGGCTAGAATTCTAAAGACTTCCGTAGCCTTTGTAAAAGAAAAAAATCCTAGCTCCGTGCTTTAAAAAAAAAAAAAAGATAATATTTCTGACAATCAAATAACTTCTTTGGGAGTTGCAAAATTTTTTTAAAACCCAAAAAAGGTAAACAACAGTAAAAGTTAACAACGTTATTATTCTCTAAATACCGTATTAATATCTTCTTTAGGTATGTATTTTTAATTTTGAATTGAAAAATAAAGAGGAAAACCATCAAACCTTATTAATACATGGGCTAAATTACCTCTTACTTATATTCCTATGGAATGTATGTATGTAATCTATTTCTATGTTAACCAGAAACTGTTAGTTATTAATCATGGTTATTAATCATACATGGTAAAAATATTTATGAATAATATAGATGTTAGTAATTTTAGTAGTAATATTGATATTTAATAAGTATTAGTAGTTACATGTATGGTTAAATATGAATATACTAAATAATAATAGTGATTAGTAACAATTGATCGTAACTGTGATATTATTGTTCTTAGAATTATAAACTAAACGCGAAGAATGAATAAAAAAAATTAGAGATATTAAGAGAGATTTTTTTTTTAAAAACGAAAATAAAAAACCCCCAGGTTTTCTCCAATGTCCATTTCAATTTTCAAACGTCCTTAAAGCTCTTAAAAGTACTTTAAAGATCCTTTTAGACCTGGCGAGGTCCCATTATTCCTTGACTCCTGAGGAGTGATGTATATTGTTCAGTCTGTGGACACATTCCCGATGCCTTTGGCGAATTCCAGTGCTTTTTCATGGTCTGTAAAAAATTGCTCCTTCTTCATGTAGGTGACTCTTAATGTTGCGGGATAAAGCAAGCCGTATCTCAAATCCGCTATATTCTTCAGTATTCTTTTTGTCTCAGTAAACAGCGCTCCTTTCTTGAAGACCTCCGCCGGGTAGTCTCTGTAGATACTGATCCTCACTCCTTCAAAATAGAGGTCTCTGCTACGGGCAATTTTCTTCATTATATCGTCAAGTTCATGATCAAGTTGCACCTTTACTATAATTTGTCTTGGGTAGGCATCATCTCATGTACGACGCCCCTGCGCTCTATGTGCTCGACCAAGTAAAGGTTTTTGATCCAAATTTAAGGCTTTTTGTAGTAAATCTGCCACAAAATCCCGAGGGCTCATATCCCTCTCACTTCCTTCTTTCACACCTACGATTCTTAAGTTCTGGCGTCTTTGACGCCCCTCCAGGTCGATACACTTTCCACTTAGTTTAGTCACCATTTCGGAGAGGCGTTGATTTTCGGTAAGGAGTCGATTTACAGTTTCCGCACTTGTCGCCACACATTTCTCAAATTCAGTTATCGCTATTCGGTGGCGCTATGGAGGCTTGAGCCCAGCGTCAACTAGCTCCGTGCTGAAAAATCTGAAAATGGGAGAAAAATCGGGACCTACCTGAGGCGATTGCGAATTGAACTGCTGCCTACTGCGAGTGACGTCATCAGGCATGCAACTCTACCGGTATGTCGATACAACATACCCCCCTCAGGGCGGAAAAAAAAGCCGGTAAAGTGAGACAACCGACGGAAGAGGTAGGCCCAACCGAGGCCTCGGCCTCAGGTACAACGATGTCCCCGGAAGACCCATCGAAGAAACCAAAGCAAAAAAAATCTGAAATTGAAGAACTTAAAAACTTTCTCTCCATAGAGATAAAAAATATTCAAATACAGCTGAAAACCTTTGAAGGAAAGCTGAATTTTAAAGAGGAACTTAACTCTTTTAAGGTAGATTTTAAAGCAGAAATGCTCTCTACCGTTCAGGATATATTGGAAGTCTGGAAGAGGTCGAGGGACGAAGAGGTCAATGATCAGATGGGAGAGGTGGAAGGCAGGATCGCTTCGGTGGAATCGAGCCTTAAGGGGCAGCAACATTACTTGAAAATGAATGACCTCTTTCTGGGAGCCCTTTCTCCCCCTCTTCCTCCCAACTCTTCCAGCAGGTTGTCCTGCTTTATACGTTCTCTGTTATTTATATGACAATCTATCCACCTATGACTTGAGTCAGCACTTTACTAAAAATTTATTTTATTTTGGATATAGGTTTAGATTAAGGTTATTATTGTTATGTGTACTGAAGTACCGTGAAAAGATTTGTTTTGCATGCTGTAAAAGAGATCAGATGTGTTATACATAAATACAATCAAGTCCAACTCAAATACAGTAGGTAGAGCAAAGTGGAAGATATAGAGGCTAGGGTGGCACAGTGGCATAATGGTAGAGCTGCTGCCTCATGGCGCCAGAAACCCGGGTTCGATGCTGACTGTGGGTGCTGTCTGTGCCAGATTTGTATATTCTCCATGTGACTGAGTCGGCTTTCTCCAATGTTTTGATTGTCCAGTTTAATAATTGATCAAAACACAAACTGCTGGAGGAACACAATGGGTTAGGCAGTATCTGTGGTGGGAATGACCAGATGACATTTCGGATTGGAGCCTTTTTCAGACTCCAGTCTGAACATGAGTACCAACCTGAAATGTTGTCTGTCCACTTCCTCCCAAGAGGCTGGAATAGAATGGAATGGAATACTTTATTGTCACATGTGACAAGGCACAGTGAAATTTCTTTGCTTGCATACCCTAGGTATGCAAATAATCACCACATAAACGATGCTAACAAAGTTACAAAGTACCCCCACCGGCTCCTCCTTTGTTCCCCCCTCCTCCCCCTCCTCACGGCAGCACCAGCACGCTGGGTCCATTGTTCTCCCCCCCCCACATGGTGGTTCCCCCGCACCCTCATAGTCCGCCGACCGCCGCTGAGCCCTACCTCCGCTGCTGAGGCTCACCGCTGCGAGGCCTCACCGCTGCGAGGCCCCACCGCCACCGAGGCTCCACCTCCGCTGCCAAACACCCACCGCTGCTTTAATAATTGTTTTGTTATCAAATTGTGTTTGTTCGTATTCCCATGAAGCTGCTTGGGATGCTTTGATGCCTTAAATTAGTGCCATTCTATAGTTCAGTAAAGTTTAATCCCATTGCTAAGTGCCCTTAATTATTAATATTCCTCTTTTGCAATGGGCTAATCAAGGTGGTAGGTTTTAATTCATTTTCACAGGAAATTAACCAAAATTCACTGTTTCACTTACTATAATGAATCCGTTGAGATTGGCAGTTTTGGAATGGAATGAGGTAGCAGAGTTCTACTGCCATCTCCCATCTCAAAAGAGAACCAGGAGAAGATCAAACAAGCTTGAATGCTACAGCATGCACCTGCATTTATATGTAAACAAACACGGTGTTGACAACCTCCATTTTACCAGCACCCTTCAATGAAAGGGCTTAAAGTCAATAGATTTCATCAAGCTTGAAATGCGGGCAGTTTATCAGCAGATCAGACAACTGAGCAACTGAAACAATAATTGAGACGTTGAACAATTGTAAGGAAGATGGGTAAAATGTGTGGGCATTCCTGCTATAGTTGTTTGCATGCACAACAAATCTACTTCTAGTCTCTTCTCTGTCTTCGATTGTAAGTGTAAGAAAAGTCTAAAGCTTTTAAAGCTGGTCTTGTTTATAGCTGCAGTGATGTTGGTCAAACATGAAATAAGGCTTACCACCCCCTACTGTGATTTACTAATGGTAACCCATTAATCTAACACATTTTCTGGTAAATATTTATTTCCTGGTCTTTATGCCCCAAGGGAACTATTAGGAACAATTTGGTGTAATATCAGGGAGCTCCAAGATTTGTAAACAAGATGCAATGTACCTGCAAAAGCACTTTGCCTACTTCTAGCTCTCATTTCTACTCCTCTCCAATCTCCCTTGAATTCATGAGGCCAAGCCTCACGTTTGGTCACGCTAGAGGCAGGAAACATGTTCCCAATGTTGGGAGAGTCCAGAACCAGGGACCACAGTTTAAGTATAAGGGATAAGCCATTTAGAACGGAGAGGAGGAAATACTTTTTTCTCACAGAAAGATGTGAGTCTGTGGGATTCTCTGCCTCAGAGGGCAGTGGAGGCCGGTTCTCTGGATGCTTTCTAAAGAGAGTTAGATAGGGCTCTTAAAGATAGCGGAGTCAAGTGATATGGGGAGAAGGCAGGAACGGGGTACTGATTGTGGATGATCAGCCATGATCACATTGAATGGTGGTGCTGGCTTGAAGGGCCAAATGGCCTACTCCTGCACCTATTGTCTATTGTCGATAAGCCAGGATACAGTGTATTAGTGGAGATTACCCTCTTTCTCTCTCATCACATCTATCTTTAAACAGCATTTTTCAAATAAAATCCACTATTGGGTGCCAACATTATCACAAATAATGTTAATCCACCGCTACACTAGCAGTTTAGAATGTTATGGAGTGTTATGGAGGTTATGCTATAATAAACAGAGGTGCCACATAACGGCTGAGGATTTCAGTAATTCCTTGGAAAATCTGGGTTGATAATTCACTGCAGGAGAGTGGGAGGCATAGAGTTGTCATTGAATGGGAAGCAACACAAATAGAATGATACAAGAAGTTGCTTAATGTACATCACTGGATACATTTGCCATCAAGGCAATGATGGACACCAAGAAAAAAATCATTTATTTTTAAATGTTTTGGAATTTCTTGAATATTATTTTTAATTTCATCCTACATCAAGATTCAAACCGGCAAATTATGTTGTTCTGCAGTACAACATGATCAAGATGTCCCTCAATCTATGTTGGAAATGAGGAGGTGGCACAGAGGTGCAGCGGTAGAGTTGCTGCCTTACAGTGCCAGAGACCCGGGTGTGATCCTGACTACGGATGCTATCTGTATGGAGTTTGTACATTCTTCCTGTGACCACGTGGGTTTTCTCCAGGTACTCCGGATCCTTTCACACTCCAAAAATGTACAGGTTTGTAGGTAAATTGGCTTTGGTAAAAAAAAATGTAAAATTGTCCCTAGAGTGTAGGATAGCATTAGTGTACGAGTGATCACTGGATACCGCTCATTTATCTGCATTAAATCCCTTGGCTCACTTGCCTAGCTGATGAAAATTCCATTATAAAACTTGATAACTATCTGCACTGTCTTTGATACTACCTACTTTAATATCCCCTGCAAATATTAATTACATATTGTACATCCTCATCCAAATTGCTGAAATGGACATCAAACAGCAATGGGCACCCAGCCAATTCCTGAGCATACCACTAGTTACCAGTCTCTAGTCTGAAAAATAACCATTCACCACCACCCTCTGCTTCCTTCGTAAAGTCATAGAGTGCTACAGTGTGGAAACAGGCCCTTTGGCCCAACTTGCCCACACCGGCCAACATGTCCCAGCTACACTAGTCCCACCTGCCTGCTCTTGGTCCATAACCATCCAAACCTGTCCCATCCATGTACCTGCCTAACTATTTCTAAAACATTGGGATAGTCCCAGCCTCCACTACCTCCTCTGGCAGCTTGGTCCATACACCCACCACCCTCTATGTGAAAAAGCTACCCCTCAGATTCCTATTAAACCTTTTCCCCTTCACCATGAACCTATGTCCTCTGGTCCTTGATTCCCCTACTGTAGGCAAGAGATTCTGAGCATCTACCCAATCTATTCATCTCATGATTTTATACTATGCCAAGTCCACTAAGCCAATTCTGTATCCAGTTAGGACTCCCTCCTGGATACCATGCAATCTAACTTTCCAGGACAGCCTAACATGCAGAACATTATCAAAGGCCTTGCTGAATATCATACCCTCTATGGCCCTGCCCTCATTAACGCTCTTGGTTACTTCTAAAAATGTGATCTTCCTCTCACAAAACCATGCTGACTATTCCTAATTAACCCCTGTCTTTCCAAATGTACGTATAACTTATTCCTCAGAATCTTCTCCAGTGACTTTCCTACTGCAGATGTAAGGCTAAATTGTCTACAGTTTCCAGATTTTTCTTTGCAACCCTTGATAAATAGAGGAACATCATTAGCCGCCCACCAGGTTCCCAGCACATCACTTGTGTCTAACAATGATGCATATATCTTATCCAGGGCTCCTGCAGTTTCTCCTCTCACTCCCACAGTGTGCTTGCATATCTGAGCAGGGCTGGGAGATTTATTTACCTTCATATCTGTTTAGATGTCCAGCAGCTCCTCAACTGTAATACAGACTGTCCTCAAAACATTGCCATTATCTTTCTCAAGTTTACCTAGTCTTCATGTCTTTCTTTAAGGTAACAACAGAGGAGAAATATTAATTAAAAACATTGCCCATCTCCTGCAGCTTCACCAATAGATAATCACATTAGTTTCTGACAGGCCCTATTCTATTCTCTCTCTCTCTTTACCCTTTGTCCCTTAATATACAGGACTGATGACTTCTTCCTTTACCTGACCAAAGCCTCAATTTCTTTTGTTATCCTGTGTTCCTTACTCTAACCTGCATTGCCTTCACTCTGACAGGAACATAAGTACCTTAAAAACTTCAAATCACACCTTTAAAAGCATCCCACTTTCTGGATGTCCCTTTGGTTATAAGGTCATAAGGTCATAAGAAATAGTACCTCATAAGCTCCCCATAGCCTCTGATACCTGTACTAATCAAAAATCTTTCTATCTCTGCCTTAAAAATATCCACTGACTTGGCCTCTACAGCCTTCTGTGGCAAGAAATTCCACAGATTCACCACCATCTGACTAAATACATTTCTCTTCATCTCCTTCCTAAATGAATGTCATTTAATTCTGAGGCTATGACCTCTATTCCTAGACTCTCCCACCAGTGGAAACATTCTCTCCACATCCACTCTATCCAAGCCTTTCACTATTCTGTATGTTTCAATGAGGGTCCCCCTCATTCTTCTAAACGCCAGCGAGTTCAGGCCCAGTGCTGACAAACGCTCATCACAGGTTAACCTACTCATTCCTGGGATCATTCTTGTAAACCTCCTCTGGATCCACTCCAGAGCCAGCACATCCTTCCTCAGATATGGTTCCCAAACAATCTACTTTTGGAAGTTCCTATCTAATACCACCAAATTTGGCGTTGCCCCAGTTTAGAACCTTAAAGGGCCTGTCCCACTGCGGGGACCTAATTTGCGAGTGTAGAAGAGTTTAGGAGAGTATGAAAAAGTGTCATGGTCGTGTTGTATCGCCGAAGTAGAACACCTCCTTCGACCTTCCTCGACTATGTAGAGAACCTCCTATTAGCAATGTCACAAAATTTTGAGATTTTAAAAATAAAGTCTGCAATTTATCCCATCAGATAAAGGATAAAAAGAAGTTTAATTTGACACTTAATTCACTTTCATATCTTCAGTATTAAAGAAGTTATGGCCATTATCATACTCAGAAATTAGCATCTAGTTCCCTATTGCTTTTCCATTGACTTAACACAAAAGCTGTGATCGAGGACAGTTAAAAGCCCATAACTTTCTTAAAAATTATGATGACTGAAAGAAATTTTCAGTTATTATAGATTGAAGCATTCTGAAACAAATATGAAACAATCTTACTTCGAAGACATGAAAGTAAAGCATATAATTAGTTAGTTACCTAATTGTAGCTAATTACAAAATTCAATTACTAGATCTAAACATCTATCAATTTCTTAAGAATAGATTAACATTTTTAAATAGCCTAAGTGTCCAAATAACATTCACACAATAATTCACAATATAACATAATTTTTAAATCTAATTTTCATGAATTTACAGGCCAAATGGAAGGAATTGAATGTTTAATACCTGTAAATTAATGGGGATTTAATTCATCTTGCGAGTGAGGATTTCTGGAACGCGATCTTTTGGAACGTTCATTTGCGGTGAATTTAACCCCGTATTGGCATGAAAAATACTGCCATTAATTCGGGGAATAAAATCACCGTGTCGCATGTAAAAATGTGAATTAAAGGCCTCTTAAGGAGAACGTTTATACATTAAAATAAAGCACTTTCGTTTACCTTTCCCTTGTGTGAAATCTGTCCCCGTTGTTGGCGTTGACGTTTCAGAAGATGATTTTAAAATGATTCCAACGCTGAACTTGTTGGGAGATTTTTAAAACAAACTACCCAAAACGGCACTCGGAACGCTTCTTCCAGAGAAGCTGGTACTCCAACAAAGTATAATTCAGGACAAGGGAGGAGAAACCCGCGCTTTAACCCCGCCCCCCCTTAAAGGCGCCAAAATCGCGCACACGGCCAGTGGCAGAATTACAGCGCCGCTGAAGGCAAGTATTGTAACATACCTACTCCTATGAATATGTTGAAGATCTCCTTCGACTATGTAGAAGACCTCCTTCGATCTGCTTCGACCTCCTTCGAATATGTTGAAGACTAGCTTCGACTAGCTTCTGGAAAATTGGACACCGAATAGTGGAGAGTGAAGATGACCACCTTCGACTACCTTTGACTATACTAACACTATCTACGACTACCTTCGACTACCCTCGATTACCTTCGACTACCCTCGATTACCTTTGATTGCCTTCGATTACCTACGAATAACATGCCGACCTACTGCGACCTACTTCGACTAAACCTACGAGTAGGTTTCCATGGCGACCTTTTTTTACTCGCATACAATTTTCAGCATGCTAAAAAAAAAACTCGACCAAACTGAGGCCTCGAGTACGCGGGGACTACTCTCGAGCATGAAGGAGAGTTACAAAGACCTCCTAGAACCTCGTGTCGACCATGCTGCGAGTATGAGTCAAATGCAAACTCTTCTAAACTCGCAAATTAGGTCCCCGCAGTGGGACAGGCCCTTTATGTTTCCTGGTTGTTCACATAACACCATTAGCATTGTTATTTGTTTAAAAATATAGTGATCAAACAGTTGACTTATTGTCCATTGATTTTTCCTCAAGGTGTTTGATAAATTCAAGTTCCTATTTCTTGGTATCTTGGTATTTCTTTTTGTCATCTGCTGAAAATACTCATTTTCAGCAGAATTTGCATGTACGCAATGTGTGACCAAGTAAAAAGAGAAATGTCATCTACTATTATATCAAAAATAGACATCCTGATGAGATTTCAGGGGACCGCTCAAGTTATGGACAGTGTGTGAATATTCTGAAATCACGTAGACAGAGGCTAGCTCTTCAATAGTTTTCTGACCTGAAATGATGACTTTAAATTTTAATTTGATGTACCAATGTATTCACTGCAAAGTAGCTTGAAAAATATTTCAATTGTTCAAGCGTACATTATATTAAAAATTGTTTAAATTAATAAACATGGCTGGTTAGCCATGAAAGCAAAATTTAACGTAACATGCTCTCGATGTGTTGATTCTTATATAAAATCTAAATATGGCCTATTAGGAATCTCTGAAGATGTATTTGTTAATAAACCTATAATATGTATCTGGATAATAATTGTATCTTTAACACTCTCTTCATGTTGAATTACTTCTTAGGATTGAATCCCATGAAAGGATAATCATATATAATATGCAGGGTATAGATTGAACCTGGCCAGCCATCTCAATTTATCATGATTTGTATTTTGTGTCGTGATTAAAGCTTGAAACAAAAATAAACCTAGTTGGTTTAATTTATGGCATTCTGTTACTATTGACCCTGGAAAATGAAATGCCGCCATACATGGAGTATAATAAAAGCATGTTTATTATACGCATGCGAATAACAATACAATATAATAGGCAATTACAAGAAATTACAGCGGAGCTGTGGGATATTGAGGAGACCCTAGTGAGAGCCTCATCTATAATGGAAGATGGGAACCTGGGCACAGATACGGCATAGACGGTGGAATTTGGAGTAGGGGATAGTGTCTTTATGGGAGTCAGTAAGTTTATAGTGGATGTCAGTCAATAGTCTGTTTCCTGTAATGGAGACAGTGAGATCTAGAAATGGTAGGGAGATGTCGGAGATAGTCCAAGTGAATTTGAGTGCAGGATGGAAATTAGTGGTGAAGTTGATGAAGTCAGTGATTTCTGCATGGGTGCAGGAGGCAGCACTATTTAATTTAATCTGGTTGCTTCAGTTTGTTTATTATAATGTCCTACACTTTTAAAAACAGCTCTGTCAGCTACGATGTAAAATTAATATGATAGGAATCACAGCTTGAGACAGGAGAGTGTTTCAATGCCACCTTGTTTACCAGTGCACAGGGAAACATAGTATAAGCATTCAGTTCTGTTTCTTTAATCTCAACAGGATCTCTATTTTCATTTTTAATATGGCTATGGAATCACTGAAATTGTGAATTTTCCACTCTCACTTATTCAAATTTCAGTTTAAATAAATAGCTAGCTCCAATGTGATATGGCTCTAAAAAGAGTCAGTAAAGGTGGACTCCTGATATTCCACTCAAGGTTACCACATTGAAAGGAGTGGACCAAGGTAATTGGATACACCTATTCATCAGTCACGATCTGTATAACACACATCCCCTTTCCCATTAACACTACACTCCAGGGCCCTACTCTTTAAAGGGTGTCCACTTCAATAATACTGTGGGTCTTCTTATACAATATGCAGAGAACCACAATCAACAATTTTTGACCAAGAAGCCAGAGGGTAAGTGAAATTTAGGCTGCTGGACCAGCTGGAGACAAGATAAAAAGGGAGTATTTAGTTGCATTTCTGGGGACAGATGGAGCAAAGGGTGTTCCTCCATATAAACAGCCTGATCATCTGTAACCTCCTTGGTCAATTCACCGTCTGAATTGCCAGTTCTATGATTTCTGGGTTGAAGCATAGTGCTTCATTAGCGGCTGCTCAGCTTGTTCATTAATCCCCCACTCCGTCCACTGAGAGTGGGCAGTCACTGAAAACAGAATGTTACACTTGCCTTCACTGATTGGCTGATGGAGTGCTTGAGAATGGGAGGGCGGGGAAATACATCCCCTATTTTCCAAATATGACCACTACGTATAGGTCAGTAATGAGCAACGTGAGACTGGGAAACTTCTCCCAAATAAACATAAAGAGAGAAGTTGGTGTATTTTTTATGGTAAGATGTCCATTATAGAAAAATATTAAATCAGATGATACAACATAGATATCAAATATAATTATTTCAGTGTTGGCACTGTTAATAAAATCCTGGCACATTATGTGTAGCACAATTTTTTACGTGTTCTGTTTCCCCAATTAACAGATGCACTGTTGGAGAGTAGATGTGAACTGATTATTACTGCAGGATGAACACCATTGTACACAACATTCATCTCTCTAGTCATAGTACAATGACTCTGGACAGGTCAACTAGCATTCAGAAACATTTTTCAGTTTTAACTTCATGTGTAAGTTCTATGACTTGTGAGAACTTAGCCAAAAAGAACCCAGATTTCTGAAGAAATAAAATAATGTTGCACACTAATTAACTAAATCCTGATTAATGTAAATGAAGTGCGAGAGCCAGAATGACTCTAACATGGATATGAATGAGCATTGTATTCTGGGAGCAAATAAAAGTGCTGGCAGCAAATATGAATGAAGCATACTTCCATCCATTAACATCTAATTCAGCATTAATTATACTGATGAAGGTATAGGAGCAGAGTCTAGATGTTTTGTCAGCAGGAATTTGGGTATAAACCGGAAGAGTATACTGACCAATTATTTACTTGTAGCCTCTGTGTAAATGGTGCAACCCCATATAGAGAGACTTGTGTGGGAATGCGAGAAAGGACAGACCCCTTCTAGAGCTGGCAGAAGGGACTGCATGTAATCAAAAGAATATGTTAAACCTCCAATCAACCTAATAATGATGAGAGACAGCGTAACGGTAGCAATCGCAAATGTTGCCCCTGCGAACTAATTGTCACATAAATTCAGAGGTAGCGCAAAAGGGGGGAGTGGTGTCACCATACAAAATTAAGTGCCTCTTCCATCTAGGATGCTAAATGTGCAATATAATAAATGTTGTTCTTCACCGGACTGAATTAGGCCTAAATCTCCCGTGTCCCCAGACCTGTGGAAATTAAATGAAGGGATAAATAATTGTTATGCATCTGATTGCAGTGTACAGCATGCTGATCTCAGCAAGTGTTCCTCTCATATGAAATAATAAATGTAAGAGACTATCCTGTTAAACAGTGATCAATTCCTATAGGAACATGTGATACTTGATCATCCCTAAATGGGGCAGCAGTGATGTATGGTTCCTGTGCAAACATTCATTGCTTTGCTCAGCAAAAATGCTCAAATGTACTGTAACACAAGAGGCATCCATCCATAATTTACTCAAAATACATATGAATCACCTTGAACTATAATTGGAGAACAGCATCCAGCATTACAGCGGGCAATATTACTGCTGTTTTGCTCAGAGCAGTGTTATCATCATCACGTTTGAATAAAATTGAGAGGATGCTGCTGGATAGATCAGGCAGCTCCATATTTTAAACAAAAACAGAAATACCGAATATTGCAATTTTTTTTTGCTACATTGGGAAAATCTAGTGCCCTGCAGAAGTGGAATAAAACAAAATAAGCCTTACACTCTTTCACTTCATTTACCTTAACATGGATTCAGTTGTAGTTTTAGTTTTAGTTTTGGAGATACAGCATGGAAACAGGCCCTTCGGCCCACTGAGTCCTTGTCCAAGCCCAGCCTGTATACTAGTAATTTTACACACTAGGGACAATCTACAAAGCCAATTAACCTACAAACCTGTACATATTTGGAATGTGGGAGGAAACCGGAGCACCTGAAGAAAACGCATGTGGTACAGGCAGAACTCATAGCCGGGATCGAACCCAGGTTGCTATATTGTTACATTATGTACTTTGAACACTACTTCCAAACTTCCATTCCATTACATTTGGAATGCACTGATGTGACTGTACATTTAACATTAACAGTGGGGGTGAATTATATATGAAGATATGTATAAAAATTACGCCATGTTCTGCTTTATTTGTAAAGCATGCTTTATGAATTGACTCAAGTGGATTGAAGCTACTGTTTTCATCTGCTTCAAGGAAACCTCCATCATTCCACTCCTCAAGAAATGTAAAGTGCTCTGTCTCAATTACTACCTAGTGGCTCTAATATCGACCACAATGAAGGGATTTGGAAAGATTGGTGATGATCCCCATCTCAAGCAGCCTTCTGGGCAATTTAGCCCACTTGCAATTTCTATACAGGAAAAATAAGTTTTCCCAGGACACCATTTCAGCATTCGGTACCATAATACTGAGTAAGTGCATCTCTAAACTCCTAGAGTTTGGTCCTGGGGTTTCTATCTGCATCTGGACTTCCTGACTGGCAGATCTCAGTCAGCTGGAATTGATCATAACATTTCCTTCACTCTGATCCTCAATGCTGGTGCTCCTCAAGGTTATGTGCCCGATCCCCTGCTCCACTCCATGTACACCCATGACTGCGTGGCCAAGTACAACATCAACTTGGTGGTTACATTCGCTGATTACACCACTGTTATCAGCCAGGTCAAAATAATGATGTGACAGAGAATGGGAGAGAGAGCGTGAACCTTGTGTCAAGTGGTCAGGACGACCACTTAGCCCTTAGCATGTAGGAAGGAACTGCAGATGCTGGTTTAAACCAAAGATAGACACCGAAAGCCGGAGTAACTCAGCAGGGCAGGCAGCATCTCTGGAGAGAAGGAATGGGTGATGTTTCAGATCGAGACCCTTCTTCAGACTCGTCAGGGGAAAGGGAAATGAGAAATATAGACAGTGATGTAGAGATAAAGAACAATGAATGAAACATATGCAAAAAAGTAACAATGATAAAGGAATCGGGCCATTGTTAGCTGTTTGTTGAGTGAAAACGAGAAGCTAGGGTTGGGCTGGGACAAAAACAATCTTGTAATTAATGGAGCTGCTGCAGAGATGGTCAACAGCTTTACGTTCCTCAGCATGCATGTCATTAGCAAACAAACCTGGTCACTCTATACAGTGATCAATCAAGTGCACTAGTTAATTTACTTTTTTGGTGTCTTCTTTGGAATAGACCAGTTAGCCTGACATCAGTGGTGGGGAAGATACTGGAGTCAATCATAAAAGATGAAATAACAGTGCATTTGGATAGCAGTAACAGGATTGGTCCGAGTCAGCATGGAATTACAAAGGGGAAATCATGCTTGACTAAACCTGGAATTTTTTGAGGATGTAACTAGGAAAATGGACAAGGGAGAGCCAGTGGATGTAGTATACCTGGACTTTCAGAAAGTATTTGATAAGTTTCCACATAGGAGATTAGTGGGGAAAATTAGGGCACATGATATTGGGGGTAGAGTGCTGACATGGATAGAAAATTGTTTGGCAGACAGGAAGCAAAGAGTAGGGATTAACGGGTCCCTTTCAGAATGGCAGGCAGTGACTGGTGGGGTACCGCAAGGCTCGGTGCTGGGACCAGAGATATTTACAATATATATCAATGTTTTATATGAAGGGATTCAACGTAACATTAGTAAATTTGCAGATGACGCAAAGCTGGGTGGCAGTGTGAACTGTGAGGAGGATGCTATGAAAATGCAGGGTGACTTGGACAGGTTGGGTGAGTGGGCAGATGCATGGCAGATGCAGTTTAATGTGGATAAATGTGAGGTTATCAAATTTGGTAGCAAAAACAGGAAGGCAGATTATTATCTAAATGGTGTCAAGTTGGGAAAAAGGGAGTACAACGGGATCTGGGGGGTCCTTGTTTATCAGTCAATGAAAGTAAGCATGCAGGTACAGCAGGCAGTGAAGAAAGCGAATGGCATGTTGGCCTTCATAACAAAGAGGAGTTGAGTATAGGAGCAAAGAGATCCTTCTGCAGTTGTACAGGGCCCTAGTGAGACCACACCTGGAGTATTGTGTGCATTTTGGTCTCCAAATTTGAGGAAGGACATTCTTGCTATTGAGGGAGTGCAGCGTAGGTTCACAAGGTTAATTCCCAGGATGGTGGGACTGTCATATTCTGAGAGAATAGAGCGACTGGGCTTGTATACTATGGAATTTAGAAGGATGAGAGGGGATCTTATTGAAACATATAAGATTATTAAGGGTTTGGACACGCTAGAGGAAGGAAACATGTTCCCGATGTTGGGGGAGTTCAGAACCAGGGGTCACAGTTTAAGAATAAGGGGTAAGCCATTTAGAACGGAGATGAGGAAACTTTTTCACACAGAGAGTTGAAAGTCTGTGGAATTCTCTGCCTCAGAGGGCGGTGAAGGCCGGTTCTCTGGATACTTTCAAGAGAGAGCTAGATGGGGCTCTTTAAGATAGCGCAATCAGGGGATATGGGGAGAAGGCCGGAACGGGGTACTGATTGTGGATGATCAGCCATGATCACAATGAATGGCAGAGCTGGCTCAAATGGGCCGAAAGGCCTACTCCTGCACCTATTGTCTATTGTCTATTGTCTGAGAAGATTCAGCATGTTCACGAGGATTGCTCTTTACCATATTTAGTTATTCAGTTACTACACTTTAGTGTTTTCTTTGCACTACTTCAGATTGCACTATAACCTTTGCACCGTTCTGTTGTTTTGTCGATGTATTTATTGTTGTATATATCATTATCATGTGTACTCTGCACTCCATGAGCCTCATGTGAGAAAGTAATTACGTTGCATCCTGTTACACATGACAGTAAACTAATCTGAATCTGAAGCTAATTACACCGAAATAAATCAGACAAAGGTGAGGATGCAGAGAAAGCATTATTGCATCAACTGCCATAGGAATGAACAAGTGAACTGCATAACATGCATATTGTAGGCTAATGTAATTTTCTCAATGGTTAAATGGTACTTTGTTGTCACATATACAGTGAAATTCTTTTTTTACAATTCAGTAAAATCTTGCAGTACATACAAATATTTATAGCTAAGCACAAGAGTGTAAGAATAGAAGATTACACTAAGGCAGTACGCAAGTCATCACGTTTCCAGTGCTTGTATCCTTCACGATTCAAAGTTATTAAGAATCTACCCTTTTTTGCCTGCTCCCAATCTGTTTGTATCCAATCATTTTGAAGGCAAGGGGAAAATAGGCCAACTCCGACCACTGTGGTGGAGAATAATGCAATAAAACAGAACATAGTCAATACAGCACAGAATGTTGGCCCAATGTTTATGCCGAACATGATGCCAAGTTTATGCCGAACATGATGCCAAGTTTCCGGCACTTCCATGTGCCTATTTAAAAGCCCTTAAATGCCACTATCGTATCTGAATCCACCCCCATCCCTGGCAATGTGTCCCGGGACCACACCACTCTCTGTGTAAAAACCTTGCCCTGCACATTTCCATTAAACTCTTCCCCTCTCACCTTATATCACAAGTGTTAGACATTTCCACTGTACACTATACATATTCAACAATTTGCAAATGACCCCTCAACCTAAAAAAATTCCCACAGTCATGAGTAAGATTATCTTTTCCTCATACATCAAAAATGATATTTTGCTATTTAAATTTACTTTGGGCTGAATTTTGTCCTTGTGGTTGGAGAAAATGTTTTGTCAAAATTTGTAGCTAACAACACATACCTTGGTTCTTTTTCCACTCATTGACTTTGCCTTGGCTATGGTGCATTTAACCTTGAGGCAACATCACAATGCAGCTAAAGAAGTACATGACAGGCCCTTTGTGTATGTTTGTTTACATAATATTTACATAATGGTTGTTTACATGAATAGCAGGGCAAATTCACATTATCATGTGAAAATTGAAGAGAAAAATAAAATTTAAAATATTGGTTTTGCACTTTCATTTCACAGAGTTTGAACTGAAAAACTGAAGAATAACTATAAAAATGCTTGGATGTATAGGACAAAAATAAATGCAACATTTAAAAGACACAGCTATATGGATAGAAAAGTTTTACAGAGATCTGGGTCAAACACGGGCAGGTCGGACTCGTGTAAATGGGGCATCTTGTCGGTATGGGTAAGTTGGGCTGATTGGCCTGTTTCCGTGTTGTATGACTCTATGACCATATAAAATAATAATAAATGTATTATGACAATAAAAGTAACATTTAAATTGCATGATAACTAAATTTGGGCCATTTTATGCCAATGGAAAGGAAAGCAAATATTGGACTAGCATTAAAGAAATACTCCAAATATATTTTCTGGGCTCTGTCTAATGGTCTGTCTTAAAAAAAAGCCACAGAGTTCTAGAGTAACTTAGCGGGTCAAGCAGCATCTAAAGAGAACACGGTGAGGTGACATTTTGGGTTAGGACCCTTCTTCAGACTGTCTTAAGCTTTTTAGGTGATATAAAGCACAGATGTGATTTTCCTCATCCTGCAGCAACCTAACAAATTATATGCCTCTCACTGATGAGCCATCTCTCACTGACGTGTTCAGCAGCTCACTGCATACATTATTAAGATATATTTCACAATAATCAAGGTATTCTATAAAATAAGGGCATAGATGTATTAAAATAAGAACACTTATTAACATGCATACATTGTTGCAGCCATCATATTGGGAACAGGGCAATGTTTTCTCAGTTAACATTAATAGTTAAATGGGGTCAAGGAAAGAGCGTTCACGTCGCAGCCCTGTTTCCACCAATCTTTCCACCACTATGCACAAGAAGCACTAGAAGCGCAAGACGCCATTGTATGCAGATGCCGAGAAGCGTGTTCAGCTCTGGCTGAACAATTCTAATCTTGTAATGTGGACTCGATAAGAAGTACAGTTAAATGTACTAAATATCCCATTTCACCCATTAATTGACAAAGAATAACAAATGCTCGTCTTACTGGTGGTGAACAAATCATTAGTCATCTTTAAATATAAGCACACACATTTATTTCTCCAATGCATGGTCTAGACTTAATAAGATGCATGTTTCCCTTTAATATAGCCATTTTTTAAAACTGAGCCAGAAGGCTTTCCAAATCACTAAGGCTTTGCTTTGAACAGAATCCAAAACCAATCATCTTAATACCTAACTGCCCAGTGTGTTTCAACAGCTGACACAGTAATGCCTGTGCTGAGTGTTTGTGCAGGTGCTGGCTTTATCCTTCATTCAGTACTGAATGGATAAATTCAATTCTGATTCTGCAGCCCTGGTCACAATTACAGAACTTCCTCTACATGTTTTGTTAATCCTTGAGAATCGAGGCAAATTTCTACACATGATCTTTGAAAGACAGAAACAATTACATACTTTTCATGTTGTGGCTTTCATCACAATAATGGCTTTTGAAATCACAGTATACATTCTTTCACAATTACACTATTACAGTGTATTTTAATCTGGACTATTCCCAATCGGTGACTCATGTTGATTCTTATGTAAAATAAACAATGTTATTCCCTCCATTTGATTATGCTATCTGCTCCTAACAACACTGAATCATGCTGACATACAGTTTTCCCTGGGTGCTGGCAGTTCTCCAGTATCTTATATCATCATCCAGCTCTAATATTTCCAATTTAACTCTCGTCATTGACTGTATGTGATTGATTGACCAAGTGGCAGAGATCACCAGAACCAATTCTGGCCCTAGGAATCTCAACAGAAACAGCCGACATTTGGATAACCCCCTTAATGTCAAACATCCCAACCCATTTCACGGTAGTATTATCTGACAAAACTTCTCAATGAGCCATGTTAACTGTTCTGAGGGCAGATGACCACCAAGATGTGGTTTTAATAAAAGAACAAATATAGACCTCAAGGATTCAGTGGCTTAAGATATGGCTGCCAGTGATAAATTGAATTAAATTGGTGATCCACAGAAGCCTTGAAATGGAGGAATTCAAAGACTGCAGATGATTGTAAAGCAGAAGAAACAAGGCTGGGGAACACTGAAGACATGAAAGTATTTAAAGCAAAGAAGGTAATTTTTAAATTGTGCCAATGAGCACAGGGCAATTGGAAGTTTGTGCAAGTTAGTTTATGACCATCTAAGTGTTGGTTGAGCTCACGGTAAGGTCAAGTCTAAACATAATAAAGACATCGACGAGAGATTTAGTAGCAGATGAGCTGATGCTGAGTCAGAGTTAAAGTCAGCCAGCGATGGATTAAGTTTTCATCTTATCTGCACTTCCACTAACAATTATTTGATTTGGCGAGAATACTAGCTTATATCTACCCCTCTGTCAGGTTTAATGTAGCCAACTATAATGATGTTGTCTCACCTGTTTCATTTCCTTTTGTCTGAAATATCAATGCTTATTTAAATGCAAATGATTTAAATGCCCTTTTCTTCCCCGTCAGATAAAGTTGGGACCAAATTATTTCTATGTACTGATCTAATTACCTGACAAGTCTTGTCCCCACTCATCCTGGAACATTTAGCTTTAAAATGCAATAATACCACAGAACAGCAAATAGAACTAATTAAAATACCCAAGATAAAAGTGGACAGATCTGCTGTAATTATAAGCACTTTGGGTCCTTTGATGTGTAGATTATGAACAATAATGGATGCTTTTACGTTGATCTGATGACATGATTTATTTCAATGGTAGTTATGTTAGTATTAACTGGATTGAATGGATGATGCTTTGCGCTGGGAAAAACAGTCCTTTGTAATAATAATCCTTCCAGCATTTACAGTTCCAGCAACATTTTCTTTATTCTGGAAATTCACTCTTGTATTTGAGGTTCTGATCAAAACAACTAATCAGATGTAAGTAGAATAAATAATGAGATTTGAGAAGCTTGTAGGCCAGAGATGACTTAATGAAATCTAATCACATAATATAACTTAATTATATGCTAGGAAAGTCAGACTAGAGACCAGTAAATTAAAAGCTGGAATGGTGTTAAACTTCTTTACAGTAAATTAGGCGATTTCTTTTTACAGTGGAGTAACAGAAAAGCATTAGAACTGTTCAAAGAGTTGGATAACATATTGTCTGGCCAAAGGCAACAAACACAAACTTCCCGAGATAAGCTCATGATTCGTAGGAAGGAACTGCATGTGCTGGTTTATACTGAAGACATAAAGTGCTGGAGTAACTCAGCAGGTTAGGCAGCATCTCTAGAGAGAAAGGGTTGGTGACGTTTGAGGTCAGAACCTTTATTCAGACTGAAAGTAGGGGGGGTGGGGGGTTGCTGTTCACAGGCCAATGATTCCCTGGGTCACCAGCATTGTCCCTTCATTCATGGTGTTGAGGCAATTTTCAACACTGAGATCTTTCCAAAGAATGGATCTTTGCCCTTCAATTCTCATGGTAGTAAATATTCAGCAGCCCTGCTACCTACACATCTGCAACAACCTTTAATGTATTTAAACCACAAGTACATGTATACTAATTATCTTGTCTTTGATCAGGGTACCACATTACCAAATGATGAACTGGAACCAGCTTTCCAAGGAATGAAAGGATAAATGTTATAATTTAATACATTGGATAAACTTTCCAACTAGCTTCTTTGATGTAAAATATGTGGAATTAATACAATGCTGGAAAAACTCAGTTAACATTTGAGTGGAGAATTAATATTAAAGAGGAACCAAGAACTTTCATTTTAATATAGCCTTTCAAAAGCTCGACGTCAGAGTTTCAGAGCCAGCAGAGTACTTTGGAGCTAAATTACAAACACAATCTTTGTCGTCAAAACTGTTCAAGATTTTTTACAAAGAAAAGGATACCAGGCTGAGGTGAGGAAGAGGATAATGGAGTAAACAGGGATTTCATCACTGTAGAGTGAAAATGAAGGATTTGAAGATGTTTGGATACATGGGGGAAAGAATGGCGTCAACAGATAGTAAAAGGTCGGACATCAAAATTTGAGCTGAGGAGAGAAGCACCAAGGAGCCAATACTGAGGAGCAAATATAGATGAAATATAGAGATGAATGGAGCACCACAGCTGGGCATGTCAAAGCAAGAAGGCCCTTATACACAAGGGCAACAGTGCAAGTCAGCCAGGATAAGCTAACATTTGAATGGGAACAGGATGTGAATGGGAACATTTTATGTTATAGATTTATGTAGAATTGACCTTTGAAACTTGGTGATGATGGTGTGGATAAGAATTTTGGTTATTGCAAAAAGTAGGGGTTGTTGAAAATCAGCAGGAAATTAAAAAAAAAAACATCTTGAGAGGGACTGGTCTAATGGTTTGAAGTTTGGTGTTAAACAGAATACTATCCAACTCGTTCAAAAATAATGAAATAGATTGAGACTGATGTTTTCAGGGAACGATACAAGATGAAAACCCTGATTAAATATTCAGTGGGCCTTAATGGTTTGTGGGCTTCTGGCTGAACATAGGAAACTTGGGATGTTTCCTGAAGGTCATCAGGCTTTGAATATTTGGAGGAAGTGTGAAGATGCATAAACAGCCGAGAGAGGTTTGATCAAGCATTATTTAACCTGCTTTATCTCACAGGTTAAATCTGTGTTGAGTCTACATTCAGGGAAATTGTGTAGAAAAAAATGTTTCATGGCTTTATTGTTCTCCATTAAACCAGATAGTGAACAATTTGATATTCCTTAGCGTTTGAATATTTCCTTTCATTTATGCCAGGAATCCCATTTCTCTAGATCTTGAAGACAACGGATCAAGTCTTTCATTGTTTCTTCAGCAGGTATCATGCCGAGTTTAAACTGACAGCCTTGTTTCTAAGTTACAGAGTTGACTACAGTCCTTCATTGATCATAGAGCACCTCGGGATATGTGAGGTTCAGAGAATGTGTTATAGGTATGCAAATTCTTTCTACACTATTCTTTAGGTATAATTTTGAGTTCTCTATTGTAATTTTTTTCTCATAGAAATACACCCTCACATTTAGTTTGAAATGCTTTTTATATCTTACTGGTTGATGTTCACTCATGTGGGGCACCTCCTTTTGTGCAATCACATGGAAAAACTACTCCTGGGAAATATGACATAATGTCGCAGGTTTTTCAGATTGCTTCAAGGAAATGAAATAAGAATTATTTTTATTGTCAGTGCGATTTAAAAAATAAATGCTTTCCCACTACCATGTGCGCCTTCCACACTCAGTAGACTCTGTTTATGAGATTAGAATCTGGAATTAGATGACAAGACAATTTTTCTGGAGCGGACATGTGTTCACTGTCAATTGCAGGATATTGCCTGGAATAGTTCCCAGTTATCAGCAGAAGAGAACCATTATTATCATTGATTTAAACTTAGTTTCTCAGAGGTTAAGAGCAGAGAAAGAGAATACTGAAATAGCTGGCAATGGCATTCTATTTGCCTGCTAGCACATTGTATTTATGTGATGGGACTTTCTAGGGAAGTGCGATGTTGGATTGTCCTTTTATTATTGCAGCTGTCTCATGGAATGAAAATCTCTCCTTGATGGTTATGAGGATCCTGTTTGGGCGGTATTAGTCCAGCTGTTCATGAGCCCATGCCTAAAACGACAGCTCTCATTTATGTTGCTAATATATTAACTATTTTGAGAAGTGGGGCTCATAGGAACATTACTTGTGAACAAAAAAATAGATCCATCTGAGCCATGTAAAGAGATATTAGAAGAGGGGGAATTTAGAAGAATGAGGGGGGACCTCATTGAAACCTACAGAATAGTGAAATACTTGATAGAGTGGATGTGGTGAGGATGTTTCCACTAGTGGGAAAGTCAAGGATTAGAGGTCATAGACTCAGAATTAAAGGATGTTCTTTTAGGAAGATGAGGAGAAATTTATTCTGCCAGAGGGTGGTGAATCTGTGGAATTCTTTGCCACAGAAGGTTGTAGAGGCCAAGTCAGTGGATCTTTTTAAGGCAGAGATAGATCGATTTTTGATTAGTACAGGTGTCAGAAGTTATGGGGAGAAGGCAGGAGAATGGGGTTAGGAGGGAGAGATAGATCAGCCATGATTGAATGGTGGAGTAGACTTGATGAGCCGAATGGTCTAATTCTACTCCTATCATTTATGACCTTATGGCCTTAAAAGGAGGAGGGGTGAAAGAAACAAATGATTAGTGAAGAAATTCTTCGTGATTTCAAAGCAGAGCTTAGTATGATGGAGGAATAACATTTGGAAATAAGTAAGAAAGCAGTGAGTTATTTTTTTTAATGTTGTCGGAGGTGGTGACATTTTGCCAGCAGCTGAACAGGTCAAGATTAGATCTAGACATTTAAAACTTCTTAAATTAAGAGAAACAGCACAAGTCAATGCTGTAACAGAAAGGCTATTGGACATTTATATGCATTTATATGCATTAGCACTATTGCAATCTCCCAATGGCAATGTAGTTGCCATCAGCAACAGAATTGCCGACAGGTGCACACTTTGCAAAATGTAATATATGGCAATGCCTCAAATAAACAAAACAAAACACTGCATAAATAAAAGACGCATTAGTTGCAGTCTTCACCTTATGGCTGAGCTCATGATCAATGTGCGAGTGAACTTTGTACACATTAATAGTTTGCGAAGAAATGCTATCCTCAATTCAGATTTTCCACTGAGTGCTTTGCAGAAGCGACCAGGATTATAAAATCCTTGTACCTCACCCTATATAATCGCTCATGCTTGGCAACCGAATCAATGTATCAACACATAATTAAATTAAATATGGTTCTAATATCATAAATTACAATTGTTTGAAAGGTGACTGACATGTATTCGACAGAAAGCCATCAGTGCCAAATAATAAAATATTCTGTACTTAGACACTGCGGTACTATAAGTTTGTACATGTGTGGAAATAATAATGTGAATAGGCAAAACTTACATAACTTGGTGTTGTGACTGTGAACTCAGTCAGGGGAGACTCTGGAGTTGGTAGATGTGAAGGACTTTACCCGTGATGACAAGCTGGCATTCTCTTAGAGACCCGCTCAGTAGCATCTCCTTGAACTCAAAGTACTTCAAGTTTTTATACTCTTAAGAACAAAGATAGCAGGTGACTCAATGCAAAACAATTTCAAAAGCTACAACACCATTGTTTACTTGAATATTTTGTGTTTGACATATCGTTCTTTTCAATTATACTAGACTAAGTGGGACCATGATCACACGGGAGGGCTGGTCCCCCAACGCAATATTCCACCTCTCCACCAATTCCAATATTGGTGGCCAGTGGGGAAGGGGGGGAGGAGGCCTTTCTGGAGCGCTAGAGTGGGTGTTGTGGGCTTAAGGGACTGGGTTCCAGAGGGCTAGTATAGACATTGTGGGCTGAATGGATTATTGGGCTGGAAGCTCAATCATTAAGGTCTGTTGGGCTGGCAGCTCAGTCACTCAGGCCTGGTGGGCTGGCAGCTCAGTCACTCAGGGCTGGCAGCTCAGTCACTCAGAGCTGGTGGGCTGGCAGCTCAGTCACTCAGAGCTGGTGGGCTGGCAGCACAGTCACTCAGGGCTGGTGGGCTGGCAGTTCACTCACGGCTATTCCTTGAAATTCCATTTCAAGCAGAGTGCAGGCCACCAAATTCAATTTCATAGCATTTCAGGCAGAGTGTAGGCCACCAAAGTAAATTTCGTAGCATTTCAGGCAGGGTGCAGGCCACCAAAGTCAATTTTGTAGCATTTCAGGCAGGGTGCAGGCCACCAACGTCAATTTCGTAGCATTTCAGGCAGGGTGCAGGCCACCAATGTCCATTTCGTAGCATTTCAGGCAGGGTGCAGGCCACCAAAGTCAATTTCGTAGCATGTTGAGCAGAGTGCAGGCCACCAAAGTCAATTTCGTAGAATTTCTGGAAGAGTGCAGGCCACCAAAGTCAATTTTGTAGCATTTCGGGCAGAGTGCAGGCCACCAAAGTCAATTTCGTAGCATTTTGGGCAGAGTGCAGGCCACCAAAGTGAATTTTGTAGCACCTCGGGCAGAGTGCAGGCCACCAAAGTCAATTTCGTAGCACTTCGGGCAGAGTGCAGGCCACCAAAGTCAATTTCGCAGCACGATAAGGACAAGATGGCGGCGCCTGTCAGCAGCGGCCTCTGCAGCCCATCTGTCATTTTTTCTTTTTGTCCTGTTAAGTGAATGTCTTTTTAGCTGTGTATATATGGGGGGCGGGGGGGGGGGGGTCTTTTTAATCTCTTCCCTGTACGGGGACCCGACTTTTTCCTTGTCGAGTCTCCGTTGCCGTTGTTCTTAGCACTTCAGGCAGAGAGCAGGCCACCAAAGTCAATTTCGTAGCACTTCAGGCAGAGTGTAGGCCACCAAAGTCAATTTCGTAGGACTTCAGGCTGAGTGCAGGCTACCAAAATCAATTTCGTAGCACTTCAGGCAGAGTGCAGGCCTCCAAAGTCAATTTTGTAGCACTTCAGGCAGAGTGCAGGCCACCAATTTCATAGCATTTCAAGCAGAGTGCAGGCCACCAAATCGCCAAAAAGCTCATTTTGTTGTCATTAAGGGCTAACAAATCGTTTATTGCAAGTACATTGCAGACTCACAGTTCAGTTGATTCACAGCATAGAATCACAGTTGTGGACTCTCCCTCACGATCTTCCAAAGTGACTGACTCATGTCCAGGCATCCGGGGTTTTATAGTCCTGCCCCCCCGGAAGGGGCATTACCTTCATCGTGGTGATTGACAGGCGAGTGGACCAATCAGCTGATCTCAAGATTTTTTCAACACTCATAACTTTTTATTTTTCATCGATCGGAAAAATCCTCGGGGCTGCCTCAGCGAAGGAGGACGGTGAGTAAGATGGCCAAAAATCATAGCGATATATAGTAGCGTTTTTTCTAAAATCAATATACAGTGCAGACAGGAAGTGGTCAAGATGAGACTTTTAGGTATATAGATATTTACAAAGTGCGCGGATTGTGACTGACAAGATTCCACCGAATGTTTGATGGGAGAAAGTAATTCACATGGATGGCATTGCTTTATTAATTTTATGTGTACCAAGATAAAGTGAAAAACTTTAATATGACAAAATAGAAAACAGAATGCTGAATATAGGATCATAAGGTATAAAATCTTTCAAGGATAGGGAACAAGGCACCCAAAATTTGTGTTGGGAGGACTGACCCACTGCAAAAGATCCCAATTATTGACTGGCAGAGCAAATATGCTTATTACCATGGAGACACAAGAACTTTAGTCTTTAGATTTTAGAGATACCGAGCAAAAATTGGCCATTCAGCCCACCGTGTCCAAAACTAATTAACCTCCAAACCTGTACGTCTTTGGAGAGTAGGAGGAAATGGGAGCAGTCATAGGGAGAACCTACAAACTCCATACAATCAGCACCCGTGGTCAGGATTGAACCCGGGTCTCTGGTGCTGTTAGGCAGCAACTCTACCGCTGTGTCACTGTGCTACCCCTGTGGATGCTAAAACCTTGAGTGGTGTAACTCGGCAGGTCTGGCAGCATCTGTGAAGGGAATGCTCTATGAAGTAGGTCCCCAACCTAAAACACCTATCCATTCCCTCCCCAGATAGTGCCAAGCCTGCTGAGTCACTCTAGCAATTTGTGTTTTATGCCTATTACCATGCTTGTTGTGCAAACTGACAAAGTAAGCCCAATCTAGAACCTTCCTTGGTTTATATTACAATGATTAGTTTAGTTCAGAGAAACAGGCCCTTCGGCCCATCGTGTCCACACTGACATTCGATCACCCATTCACACTAGTTCTGTTATCCTATTAATGCTACACACTAGGGGCAATTTACAGAGACCAATTAATCTACAAACCAACCCGTATTTAGGATGCAGGAGGAAACCCACATGGTCACAGGGAGAACGTGCAAACTCCACATCAACAGCACCAAGGTCAGGGTCAAACCTGGGTCTCTGGCGCTGTGCGGCAGCAGCTCTACCAGCTGCGCCGCTGCTGCAAATTAACTGATGCTGAACATGTCTGCTGCCTGGTCTGATGTCGGCCAAGTAACATACCCCATTGTCCTACATCTGGCTGAAGCAGACAAGAACGTCTCATGGGCATGACATTTTACAAACTATGTCTCTTCAGCAACCAGCCTCCCATTATGGCCCAGCTGCCCAATGCTCCATGGACATCATTTGTTTGTTTACAGAGCTGGCCTTTTAATTCAAAACTGATTACTGCTTCTGCTTTACATTCCAGCAGCTTTTCTTTTGAAGACTGGTTCTCATGTGTATTATTGCCTGCTTTCCACATAATTCCATAACTCTTGAATATTTCCCCTCCCATGGTGCAAAGCAAGTTCATATTCTTGAGGCATGATGGGGTAGGAGTGAGAGGCATTTGAAATGTGGGATATAATGTCAGCACAAAGTAACCAAACATTTCTGCCCACTCCCAATGCACCCAAGGTAACTTACAAAACTGCTTCGTAACCTCAGCTTCAAAGGAAAAGACCATGCTAAATTATTGAGCCGGTTAGTTTCCCCACAACTCTGAGTGGCATAGGCACAGTTGATGTACATAGAATATAAAACAGAACAGCATAGGAACAGGTCCATCAGGCACAAAGAGCGTCTGAACCTGATGCCAAGTTAAACTTTTACCAAGTTAAGTTATCCTCCGCCTGCACGTGACCATTATAACTCCATCCCTGTAAACCCATGTGATGATCTAAAAGCCTTTTAAATATCACGGTCATATCTATCTCCCCCATCAGCCGTGTCAGGGTAGACACTGTGTAACAAACTTGGCTCATACATTTCCATTAAATTTTGCTCCTCTCACCTTAAAAGGAACTTCCAGTCTTCCAGCCCAAACTGCATTTTAATTGCCAAAACAGAAGAGTGGCCCAGACTTTAACATTATTAAAGTAATATTGCTAAGTGTTCGTCATTATAAACCGAGCAATTTGGACGTCAGCTTCTGGCATCTACATCTCTCCCCATGGACGCGCACAGAGGTTGTCAGAAATATCCCATTCCGAAATGAGGTGATGTTCTTGCCAACAGAGTCGTAGTAGGTTATTTCAAAATCTTTAACAGTACTTGCCCAATATTACCACACCCAGGGCAGCTAGCAAATTTAAGGTTGGGACATTAAGTAATAATCATTGATGAACAAATAATCTGGCCATGACAATTTAATTTTATAATTGTCGAGTTATTGTCATAGTCATAGTGGCATATAGAGTCATACAGTGTGGAAACAGGCCCTTCGGCCCAACTTGCCCACACCGGCCAACATGTCCCAGCTACACTAATCCCACCAGACTGCGCTTGGTCCATATCCCTCCAAACCTGTCCTATCCATGTACCTTTTGCTTAAATGTTGGGACAGTCCTAGCCTCAACTACCTCATCTGGCAGCTTCTTCCATACCCCCACCACCCTTTGTGTGAAAAAGTTACCACTCAGATTCGTATTCAATCTTTTCCCCTTCACTTTGAACCTATGTCCTCTGGTCCTCAATTTCCCTACTCTGTGCAAGAAACTCTGTGCATCTGCCTGATCTATTCCTCACATGATTTTGTACAGCTCTAAAACATCACCCTTCATCCGCCTGCGCTCCAAGGAATAGTCATCCAGCCTACTCAACCTCTCCTGTAAGCTCACACCTTCTAGTCCTGGCAACATCCTCGTAAATCTTCTCTGAACCCATTCAAGCTTGACAATATCTTTCCGATAACATGGTGCCCAGAATTGAACACAATATTCTAAATGTGGTCTCACCAATGTCTTATACAACTGCAACATGACCTCCCAACTTCTATACTCTATACTCTGACTGATGAAGGCCAATGTGCCAAAAGCCTTTTTGACCACCTTATCTACCTGCGACTTAACCGTCAAGGAGCCATGCACCTGTACTCCTAGATCCCTCTGCTCTACAACACTACCCAGAGGCCTACCATTCACTTTGTAGATCCTTCCCATGTTCGACGTCCCAAAATGCAAGACCTCACACTTCTCTGTATTAAATTCCATCAACCATTCCTCTGCCCACCTGGCCAATCAATCCAGATCCTGCTGCAATCTTTCAAAACCATCTTCACTATCTGCAAAACCACCCACTTTTGTATTATCAGCAAACTTGCTAATCTTGCCCTGTATGTTCTCATCCAAATCATTGATGTAGATGACAAACAATAACGGGCCCAGCACCGAACCCTGAGGCACACCACTAGTCACAGGCCTCCAGTCCGAGAAGCTACCTTCCACCATCACCCTCTGCTTCCTTCCCTGGAGCCAATTTGCTATCCATTCGGCTATCTTTCTTTGGATCCCATGCAATTTAACCTTCCAGAGCAGCCTACCATGCTGAACCATGTTAAATGCCTTACTGAAATCCAAGTATTCAACATCTACAGCTCTGCCCTCATCGACTCTTTTAGTCACATCTTCAAAAAACTCAATCAGATTTGTGAGGCACGACCTCCCACATACAAAACCATGCTGACTATCCCTAACCAACCCTTGCCCATCCAAATGCCTATATAACCTATCGCTCAGAATACTCTCCAGTAACTTTCCAACTACAGATGTTAAGCTCACCGGCCTATAATTCCCAGCATTTTCCATGCAGCCCTTCTTGAACATTTGCCACCCTCCAGTCATCCGGCAGCTCTGCTGTTTTTAAGAACGGCTTGTAAATTTCAACTAGGGCTCCCGCAATTTCCTCTCTGGTTTCCCACAATGTCCTCCGATATATTGCTTTAAAGAAAAAATGTGGCAAATCCTTTTGTTTTCCTTTTAAACTCTCTTCACATCTCATCTGCATTTCCCAAACATTGCTTTCAAATTTAGTGCTAATTTTGGTCAATATGTTGCACTCTGATCTGTCGGTCGGAAGGCAGTGGGTTTTCGATCTCTTGGCAAATGTCTAAGCACAAAATCCAGGCTAATACCTTGATGTAGTACACAAGGACAACTATGAATTGTCAACACACTTTGTAGCTGTGTAACAAAATAAAAATGACACAATGAGATATTAACTTAGACGACCAAAAACATGGGCATAGGTGTTACGGAGCTCCTACAAGGTGGGAGAGAAGCAGTGATGCAGAGGTGTTTAGGAAATAAATTTGATGGCTGAGAGGCTTAGTAGCTAAAGGCTGAGGTGCCGATGTTAAAATACAGGATGAGCATTGTGATTTTGCTGGAGCAAAATTCACTGCAGTAAATAATTATTGCAGAGGTGTCTTCTGAATGTTAGTTCCAACATGACTTCCTTTGTCTGGGTAGCAATTCTATACCATGGAGATGACCTGGCTTGAAATATTCTCTTCAAATTATTTCTCATTTTCTTGTATTAATTAACATCAGATGCAGCATATAACATACATTGTTATTGAATACTGTATTTGACATTACCTGTCAAACATGAATTTATACACAATGGACTTTGTAAAGAAGAGGACATATTTAGGTGAGCGATCAGCTTGTGGTCAAAAAGGACCTTAACAAAATACACATGTATGAAAAGTATGTTTTAAACAAAGGCTAGAGTTGAGATAGGTTTGGAATTAATTGCAATGGTCGTGTTTCAGGTGAGCCTCCTCAGGCCAATGATTGGGTGGCAAAAGTCTGGCCTTTCCTAGCATGGACAAGATACAAACACACTGACGGGGGTTAAGACAGGTGTGGAAAAGTAGAAGATAGACACAAAATGCTGGAGTAACTCACTGGGACAGGCAGCATCTCTGGAGAGAAGGAATGGGTGACGTTTCGGGTCAAGACCCTTCTTCAGACTGAAGGTCTATAACGGTAGAGTTGGATACCATCAGTGTACACACATATGTTGTCCCCATGTAAATAGATGATGAAACCAAAAGCTGGAGTAACAGATGAAGAGAGAATATTAAAATATTAAAAATTAAAATAAATGCACAGGTTTTGAATATTTGCTCCTCATCTTTAAAGTCTGTCAGTGAAATTGTTTCATTGTTGAGAATACCTATTGTAGTTTTGAATACATCGAGGATACAGATTTTTAACAAATGCTCCAGTTGTAAAAATGGCAAGATATCTTTGCAATATTAACAATGTTCCTTTTTCTGGAACCATCAACATTTCTTTTCCCATAAATAGTTAATTGATTGCAAAGCACTTTGAGATGCACCACTGACAATGATGGGGTGCTATATCAATGCAACAGCCTTCTAAATAAAGTAGAACATAGAAAATATTAGAATAATAAATCAGGTCAGGGAGCAACAGAAAGACAAAGATAGATTAATATTCGGCTACAGAAATGTAAATGTATAAATCTTCCATTCAGGCTAAACACTAAATACAGCTGAGAGATATTCATTATTTTGTTTTCCTCTGCATGGGCTGTAGTGTAATTGATGCATTGCAAAACTGCAGACTGTGACTGCAATGACCATTTTCAAAACCTACAAAAGCCAGATAAAGTGAGTCACAGAGTCATAGTGTCATGCAGCCTGGAAACGGGCCCTTCTGCCCTACTTGCCCACGCCGACCAATATGCCCCATTTACATTAGTCCCACCTGCCTGCATTTGGTAAATAACCCTCTAAACCTATCCTATCGATCTAAATGCTTTTTAAATGCTGTGATAGTACCTGCCTCAATTACATCTGGCAGCTCGTTCCATAAATCCATTACCCTTTGTATAAAAATGGTACCCCTCAGGTTCCTATTAAATCTTCCTCCCCTCATCTTAAACATATGTCCTTTGGTTCTCAATTCCCCTATTCTTGGTAAGAGACTGCATTTATCCGATCTATTCCCCTCATAATGTTTTACATCTCTATAACATCACCCCTCATCCTCCTGCACTCCAAGGAATACAGTCCTAGCCTACTCAACCTCTTCCTATAGCTCAGGCTCTCAAGTCCTGGCAACATCCTCGTAAATCTTCTCATCACCCTTTCCAGCTTGAAAACATCTTTCCTATAACATGGTGACGAAAACTGGACACAATACTCTAAATGAATTGAGATTATTCTCTCTCAGAAGTCATTGGAGTCAACCTTTTAAATCTAGGAGAAAGGAGAATCCCAAATGGATTAATAGTTGCATTAGACTCTCTCGGTTCCATGTCACCACTATCTGTGATATCATATACGAACCTCTTCCAAGAGGGTTCCCCATAAAAATTCTTCAACCAACTTTAAAAATATAGCCTAAATTAATTAATTTGCATTACCCTGCGAGTTACAGCTGAATTCCTGATCTAAACATCCACTATTGAATCCTGATCTGAGGAATGCTCACTTTACTGATGTTAACTGATTTGGAATAAAAAGCATTTTTGCTTTTTAGATTTCCAGCACCTAGAATTTTTAGGTTTCGTGCCAATCCTACAGGTATAACTTATGTTTTATTAGAATTCTCTTCATTCTAAAGCTCTTTAGGTCCTATTTCCATTATTTCTCCTTCCACTTAATCAAATGGAAAATGGCACTTTTGATTAAAGAAACCTTTACAGTAAACATCATTTGAAGTGCAAAGTTAATAAGGTAGAATATTATTATCATAAAATCTGTAAATATAAATTTAATTAGTAAGTAGGCAGAGGATCATTATAAGTTTCTTCATCACATAGTTTTTCGAACATTGGAGCTGTGGATAGTTGCATTGAGTCCAATATAAAACTTAATTGTTGTGTTGGACTGCATTTTGTTTACATGCATTAATGCCATCTGCTGGAAATTCCGGTACAGCAGCTTTGAGTTACGTTTCCTGTTATACAGGAAGTCATCATAAACTAGGAAGTCCAGCTCAGAGAGGGTACCTCATGGTTTTAGACAGTGTGTAATCCATAGCCATCCTTCCCCACAGAGATTGTTAGACTGTAAGTAAGTAAAAATGCCTGTAAGTAATTATGATTGTTAATATCATCTTTATGTGTTATAAAGGTTATTGAGCAGGAATGTTATTAACAGTTAAGAATGTTTCATGTACCCTGGCTGGTTTCTTGCGTAACAGCACTGTATTTGGTGGTGGCATCATAGTGAATGTTCCTATACTAAATGTATAACGTAACTAAACACTATGCTGTTTCTTTTTCTGCTTGTATGTTACAGTTTCACAGTTGAATACAGTAAAGCATCAACGACATCTCATGTCTACGGGTCTTTATTGGATTAATTGTTTAACTTGCTAGATAGCTGGATAGGGACATTCAGCGAGTCCAGTATAATTGTACTTCACTCTATGAACTCACCGGTGTGAAATCTACCTTCTGCTTAGTCAATGTGCTTCGTACTTTTGCTGATTTTTCATTCATTGCTTTAATATCGGTAACCCCATATGTCTCATTATGAGGGTCAAATGCTAATATCCAGCTTCTTCAGGCACTTAACTGTGATTATTACTTATTTCCAAAAATTGGAAGGATAAATTCACACTAGATAGCTAAATTACGTCTTGGTGTCTCCGCAAGTAGAAACATAGAAACATAGAAAATAGGTGCAGGAGTAGGCTATTCGGCCTTTCGAGCCTGCATCGCCATTCAATATGATCATGGCTGATCATCCAACTCAGTATCCTGTACCTGCCTTCTCTCCATACCCCCTGATCCCTTTAGCCACAAGGGCCACATCTAACTCCCTCTTAAATATAGCCAATGAACTGGCCTCAACTACCTTCTGTGGCAGAGAATTCCACAAATTCACCACTCTCTGTGTGAAAAATGATTTTCTCATCTCGGTCCTAAAAGACTTCCCCCTTATCCTTAAACTGTGACCCCTTGTTCTGGACTTCCCCAACATCGGGAACAATCTTCCTGCTTCTAGCCTGTCCAACCCCTTAAGAATCTTGTAAGTTTCTATAAGATCCCCCCTCAGTCATCTAAATTCTAGCGAGTACAAGCCGAGTCTATCCAGTCTTTCTTCATATGAAAGTCCTGCCATCCCAGGAATCAGTCTGGTGAACCTTCTCTGTACTCCCTCTATGGCAAGAATGTCTTTCCTCAGATTTGGTGACCAAAACTGTACGCAATACTCCAGGTGTGGCCTCACCAAGACCCTGTACAACTGCAGTAGAACCTCCCTGCTCTTATACTCAAATCATTTTGCTATGAATGCTAACATACCATTCGCTTTCTTCACTGCCTGCTGCACCTGCATGCCTACTTTCAATGACTGGTGTACCATGACACCCAGATCTCGTTGCATCTCCCCTTTTCCTAATCGGCCACCATTTAGGTAATAGTCTACTTTCCTGTTTTTGCCACCAGTGGATAACCTCACATTTATCCACATTATACTGCATCTGCCATGCATTTGCCCACTCACCCAACCTATCCAAGTCACCTTGCAGCCTCCTAGCATCCTCCTCACAGCTAACACTGCCCCCCAGCTTCGTGTCATACGCAAACTTGGAGATGTTGCATTCAATTCCCTCATCCAGTTCATTAATATATATTGTAAATAGCTGGGGTCCCAGCACTGAGCATTGCGGTACCCCACTAGTCACTGCCTGCCATTCTGAAAAGGACCCGTTTACTCCTACTCTTTGCTTCCTGTCTGCCAGCCAGTTCTCTATCCACATCTATACTGAACCCCCAATACCGTGTGCTTTAAGTTTGCATACTAATCTCTTATGTGGGACCTTGTCGAAAGCCTTCTGAAAGTCCAGATATAACACATCCACTGGTTCTCCCTTATCCACTACTAGTTACATCCTCGAAAAATTCTATAAGATTCGTCAGACATGATTTACCTTTCATAAATCCATGCTGACTTTGTCCAATGATTTCACCACTTTCCAAATGTGCTGCTATCCCAATTTTAATAACTGACTCTAGCATTTCCCCCACTACCGATGTTAGACTAACTGGTCTGTAATTCCCCGTTTTCTCTCTCCCTTTTTAAAAAGTGGGGTTACATTAGCTACCCTCCAATCCTCAGGAACTACTCCAGAATCTAAAGAGTTCTGAAAAATTATCACTAATGCATCCACTATTTCTGGGGCTACTTCCTTAAGTACTCTGGGATGCAGCCTGTCTGGCCCTGGGGATTTATCGGCCTTTAATCCATTCAATTTACCTAACACCACTTCCCGGCTAACCGGGATTTCACTCAGTTCCTCCATCTCATTTGACCCCCGGTCCCCTGCTATTTCCGGCAGATTATTTATGTCTTCCTTAGTGAAGACAGAACCAAAGTAGTTATTCAATTGGTCTGCCATATCTTTGTTCCCCATGATCAATTCACCAGTTTCTGACTGCAAGGAACCTACATTTGTTTTAACTAATCTTTTTCTCTTCACATATCTCTAAAAACGTTTGCAGTCAGTTTTTATGTACCCTGCCAGTTTTTTTTTCATAATCGATTTTCCCTTTCCTAATCAAGCCCTTTGTCCTCCGCTGCTGGGCTCTGAATTTCTCCCAGTCCTCTGGTAGGCTGCTTTTTCTGGCTAATTTGTATGCTTCATCTTTTGTTTTGATACTATCCCTGATTTCCCTTGTTATCCACGGATGCGCTACCTTCCCTGATTTATTCTTTTGCCAAACTGGGATGAACAATTGTTGTAGTTCATCCATGCAGTCTTTAAATGCCTTCCATTGCATATCCACCGTCAACCCTTTAAGAATCACTTGCCAGTCTATCTTGGCCAATTCACGTCTCAACCCTCAAAGTTACCCTTCTTTAAGTTCAGAACCCTTGTTTCTGAAGTAGGACTTTATCGGTTGTGAGTAACTGCCTGTGGTTACTCTGGCAATTAGAGCAAAGCCATTGTGTCATGGTATTAGCCTTGGCTCAATAATAGGTCACTTATCTTTGAGCTTAGTTCAAGTTCCAACCCAGGGAGTTAAGCATATATTCTAGGTTGGTACTTCATTATAATACTGGTGTATTTTGAAAGGGATTCATTAACTTTGAATGCTTAAGGATATTCTGAAGATATGAAAAGGTACAATATTAATTGAAGTTCCATCTTAATCCACATACAGCGACAATGTTAATGTTCGTTCACCATTAGTAGACTGAATTGAGAGATGTGATCACATAGATCGGAACAAGTGATATGGTCACACCAGACACATGCAGATTATGCAGGAGTCATGCCAACACTAGGTATACTCTATTGATGTCCACATAATTAAACATTAATGAAACTAATGCACGGGAAGAAAATCTGTTCTGAACAGCAGAAACATTGACTTGGTTGCCTGTACCTCTGCTCTACAAAGTGATTATCAATTATTTGCAGATTTATTGGTGATTGAGGTAGAGAAGGGCTTGTGTAGGGCAGTTGAAAGCACGTTTAGAAATGTTGGTATGGATAAGCTAAATTACTCCTATATTCACAATTATTTTGAGAGTCTATAGTTAAATGTAGAATAACAATTCTGTTATGAATATCCAGTTATTGATTCCACCATTTGAAATGGAATTACGTCCATACAATATTTTGTTTTAAATGAACAGGTTAATGGTTCAGTTAAAATAACATAGATGAATTGAAGAAAACATATGTGAGGATGTTGATCGGTGTAGTAACAATATGAAACCAACCGATCTTCATTTTGATAGTTATTAAATAATGGACCAGATCAAAGACAAACCTCTTCACAACTATATCTTTGCCTGAAGCCTTCTCTTAATATGAATAGGAATTAGTGTCATGCTTTCTACAGCTGCAGTATCCTCTCTCTCCTCTTGTTCGGCTGACAGCAAGTCTGGCTTCACTGAACTTGAATGGATAAAACCGAAAACTATTCCTTTCTCATCTGTAGCATCTCATAATACAATTTAATATTCTTCCAGTCACAGATGAAGATGTTTTCAGCATCTAACATTATTCCTTGAGCTGCCTTTCAAAAAAGCAGCAATTTGGTGAGCAAATCCTAATAATGCAGCAATCCTGGAGCAATATATTTTAATTTGGTAAACCTTTAATGTATTGCTTGGTATCATGGCAGTAGTCAGGATTAAGTTATCGTTTAAATTTTTTCCATTCTTTATTGGGATGAAGGTACTTTTTCAGGATCATAATGCAGAATAGCAAAATTCATTAATTTTGAGTACATTTTATTGGCACCCCAAAGGTTGGTGATAACAACTAGAAATATGCTGGCAAGTATCAATAATGCAATTTAAATGAAGGTAGTAAAAAAGAGAACAAGGGTGCTGTGCTAGCAAAAGAGTTTTATTATTTTTTAATCATCTTGAGCTTCTTCCATTGCTTTGAATTTTATGTTTCAAAGGAAGTCTCCAGCGTATCAGACATCCTCATGAAATATTGCATGGCTTTCAAATGTATTCCACTTGACATTTACAACAATACTCAGCTTAGAAGAAGGAATTATTTCCACACCAACTTTATTTCAGTATTAACATTGCCTACAACTCCTTAAAAGGGATTGTTCCATTTGAGTTTACAATGATTTGTACAAGGAAATTATGGTTTATTGTCAAGTGTGTGGATACACAGCTGCATTGAAATGGCATGAAGGAGAACATTATTTTTTTAAGAAGCTCCTTTATTGTATGTCTGTTTTGCAACCTTGAAGTTTTGAAGCCAGTCTGCACAGTTTCTGCTGCCAGTGAGTGAATAGACCTACAAAGAATACAAGCCCACAAATTCCTTCCATTCGTGCACAAATCATGCATGGAGATTGTTTTATCGAGGGTAGATGGAGCTAGTGATCAGTTCCACGTGAATCATAATAATCAGGCAACAGGCCTGGGCACTTCTGTTCATGATTTATCCTGGCACAGGTTGCAGTTTCCTGGCATCAAATGTTCATTTAATAATGTCTCAAGTTGTACTACATTTTTCCTCCACTGCCGGCAGAAATCGCAGCTCTTGGGTGCAATCTACCATCTTCTTAATCATTCAGAAAGATTAGGAGTACATCATAGAGGGATCAGAAATGAGAAGATTATGAAAGGGGCTGCAATGTGCCGTTGATATCTTGCACGTAGCATCTGCCAGCCTCCACATTATAGAAAATGTATCACTGGTGTTTGCTTCACTGTTTGTGGCCATTTTGTTCCAATCATTATGCTGTGATTACTGCCCTTTCATCAGTCTACATTTCATTATGGTTTTATCCACCTACAGCACAGGAGTGGATCAATGAAATGATCAATGAAGGACTATGCGGCACGGTGGCGCAGTGGTAGAATTGCTGCCTTGCAGCGCTTACAGTGCCAGAGACCTGGGTTCTGTCCGTACGGAGTTTGTACGTGACTGCATATGTTTCCTCCGAGATCTTCGGTTTCCTCCCACAATCTAAAGACGTACAGGTTTGTAGGTTAATTGGCTTGGTATAAGTGTAAAATTTCCCTAGTGTGTGTTAGGGTAGTGTTAATGTGCGGGGATCGCTGGTTGGTGCGGACCCGGTGGACAGAAGGGCCTGTTTCCACGCTGTATCTCTAAACTAAACTAAACTAAAACTAAAAGACTGGTTATTCTTTCAGTATGATGGACCTGCCAAGATCTAATGGTTCAGGCACTTCCTGAGCACAGAGCCGAACATTTGGGACAGGACAGTTAGCTAGAACTACCCATGTTTTACTTGCAGTGAAGGAATGGGTGGGGATAAATGGATCCATTGCATACTGTCCAAAAACACCAGTCAACCTTCCTTCAACACCGATTGAGTCATTTAAAGGCCCTTTATATTTTCAATCTGTCCATTTTACAACAGTTAAGAAAAGGGAAGTTAAAATGAGAACTGAACCAAAGCACAAGAAGCTTTTCCCAGCTCAAAAGCATATGGCAGATATGTGTAAAGAAGAACTGCAGATGCCGGTTAAACTGAAGACAGACACAAAATGCTGGAATAACTCAGTGGGTCAGGCAGCAACTTTGGAGAAAAGGAATAGGTTGATGTTTCGGGTCGAGACCCTTCTTCAGACTGAGAGTCAGGGAAAAGGGGAACAAAAGATATAGACAGTACCAAGGACAAATTAATGGGGGATATGCACAAAGCAACAATAATAAAGGAAATGTAGAGCCCACACAGGTCTATTGTTGGCTGTGGGATAGGTAATAATCAGTAACACGGCAGATACATGACCTTGCCGAGGTCTCAGACTCTACCATAAGTATTCATGATCTCTGGGTCATAAGCAAAATACTGCACACGTTCATCATCTGAAACAAACATAGGAAATGCTGGAAATACTTATCAGGTCACATCAGATCTTTGGAGAGAAAAATAAAGAGTTCAAAAGTGTTTCATTAGATGACAAGTTCTGCATTATTTCTCTACATCGCAATAATGACTGCACTTCAAAAGGAATTCTTGGCTGTAAAGCACATTGGGACATCTTAAGGCTGTAGAAATAGCTATATTCTCAGTGCACCAGACTTTGCCACATCTTACTTAATGAGGATATAACAGCCCTGCCACTTGACTAACTCTGACTAACTCTGCTGCAAATTAAGTGTGGAGTTAATCTTATTGGGCCTTCCCCCAGTCTGCCGAGGGAACATTGCTACAATCAGTGCTTTCAAGTTGTAATTCTGCCACAATTGCAGCAAAATTACCACAGGGGAGAGGGCGAATCCAAGGAGATTACTGGTCCATGTTCTTTATGTTCTCACCCACGGGAATCAAATTCAAACTTCAGAGTATCAATGAAACATGATAGCTGGGCCTTTCCCTGCTCTGGTGAAAATCTACTTTGGAGAATTTAGCCCATATCTTCCTCTTTCCAGTACATATTTCCCTTTAAAAAAAAAAAATATTTATTTTATTAGAAGCAATTGTACAAGGAGAAAGTAATCGACATAACAATTATACAATTTTCGTACAGCTTCAGTTTAAACATTTTATAAACTAATAAGTAAATCGGAAAAAAGAAAAAAAGGAAAGAAGGGAAAGGAAGAAGAAAGGAAGGAAAAAGAAAAGAAAGAATTTCGAAAAAGATACGAAAAAGAAAAAAGAAAAACCCTTGAACTAACGAAGAAGTGAAAAAAAAGCGGAGATATATCCCACTACCCTTCCCTACGCCCGCTCACCCAACCCTAGCATCGGTTTTGAATTTATGTTCAACCATTATGTTGTTGCATATTTTCCTTTTTATGAATTTCTAGCATTGTCAGGTTCCTTACTTCAAGCTTGCATATTACCAATACATCACCAGAGCCGAGTGGCAAAATCTGTGGAATAATCCAAGATAGAATCAACCTTGAATAACTGAGACTGCGCGACTTGCCAAGCAACTGGTAATTTTCCAAGTAGCATGGCTGTTATACTCTCATTATAAAAGGGATGGTAAAGCAATATAGCTATTTTCAGCCTCAAGATGTCCCAATATGTTCCCTTTGAATTCCCTTTGAAGTGCGGTCATTATTCTGATGTAGAGAAATAATGCAGAACGTCATCTAATGTAACAAATTATAGAATCAAACAACTGTAGATGCTGGTTTATACCAAAGATAGACACAAAGTGCTGGAGTAACCCAGCGGGGCATGCACCATCTCTGGAGGAAAAGGATAGGTGACGTTTCGGGTTGCGACCCTTGCTCAGACTTCATTCAGACATCACCTAGCAGTTTCCTCCACAGATGCTGCCTGACCCACTAATTTACTTCAGCAATTTGTGTCTATCTTTAATGTAACAAGCTATATAGCTTTAAGAGAGTGATATAGATGTAAATGAGGAAAAAGTTTAAATCTGTTTGTTTTCTGATTATTTTCTAGTCTTCCTCTCTCTTGTTTGTTTCATTATTTTCTGAAGATATAATTATGTTTTACTGCATTCTTTATATGCAACCTTCAACAGTAAATGATGGTGCATTACGCATCTTTGAGAATGATGATAGACGAGTGTTTTGATGGCTCTTTGCACTTTCTATCTGTCCATCTTAAATCAGGCTGCTCCAGGAGGCCAGAGAAGAAATTGCTGGAACCCTAGTTGAGATTCTTAAATATCACTGGACACTGATGAGGTACTTGTTGACTGGATGACAGCAATCGTGATCCTCTTATCAGGAAAGGTAGCAGGGAAAAGTCTGGCAAATCTATACCTGTGAGCCTAACAACAATCATAGGGTATTTACTGGAAAATATTCCCTGGGAGAGGGTTAATGACCACTTGGAAAGGCAGGGATTAATCAGAGATGGCCAATATGGCTTTGTTATGGCTGATCTGATCTGTCTGACCAATTTGATTTAATTCTTTAAAGATGTAACCACGTAAATTGCTGAGGGCAGGATAGTAGATACAATTTAAATGGACTTTTCTAAGACCTTTGACAAGTCCATCCCAGGAGACCAGCTCGAAAGGTTAGGGCCCAGAAAAAAGTTGCAGACTGGATCCAAAGTTAACCTTACAACAGGACATAGAATGCGATGGTGATGAGTTGCTTTTGCGATTGGATGCCTGTGACTAGTGGTGTCCCATACATGAATGACTTGGATATGGATATAGGAGGCATGATCAGTAAGTTCTCGAATGACATGAAGATTGGGGAACTTTTTCATATTGTATGAGGTAGTCTTAGATTGCATATTGAAGAGCAAGTGAAATAGGCTGAAAAATGCAGATGGAGTCCAATAAGATGACATGAATTTTGCAGATGTTAATGAGGCTATAGCATTTCGGGTATTTTGGATATTGAAGAACAAAGTTTTGGAATAGGCCCACAGATCCTTGATGGTGGCCACACAGGTAGATACTAGTTAGGAAGGCACATGCAATACTGGCCTTCACAAGCTAAGGCATAGAATGTTCAATTCTATTCAATTTTATAAAAACGTTGTCAGATCACAATTGGAGTACAGTGTGCAGTTCTCCTCACCACGCTGGAGGAAGGATGTACTAGATCAGGAGAAGGTACAGAGGAAATTCACTAGAATGTTGCCCCGAATGGAGCAGGTCAGTTCATTGAGAAACTCGAGAAGCTACGTCTGATTTTCCTGGATGAGATCAACAGGCGGCATTGTTGAGGTTAATAACATTAGGCATAAATGGGATAAACTGCAAGAAAAAAAATCCCCACATCAGAGATAGATTTAGTTGAAGGAGAAAAAATTTAGAAGGGACATGAGGGAGTTATTTTTTGCCAATATGCGGTAAGTACCTTGTTGGTCCCTTCCCTGCTCAGGTGAAAATCTACTATAGAGATGGTAGCTCATATCTTCCTGTTTCCAGTATCCATTTACCCTTTTGCTTATTTCAAGCTTGAATATTTCCAATACATCACCAGAGACAGGCGGCAAATTCTGTGGAATAATCCAAGATAGAATAAACCTCAAACGGCTGCGACTGTGTAACCCACCAAGCCACTGCAATTTTCTCTCCATAATAACTACAGCGGCAAAACATTATTTCAGATATTCATATTCAATGGGCAAACAGTTCCCCAACAACATGGCTTTCCAAAAATGACTAAAATTGGTTGAATAACTTTATTTACTTCATCTGTAGCAGTTGGCTTTAGATTAATAGACTTGATTGATTGTAAAATTTTGTCTACATTGCAATCACTGCCTTTTCTAATAATTCAGCTTAATCTGATCAGGTTCAAGCCTGACAGTCACTACATATTTTGAAGTGCAAGGAGTGACATTTCCAAGTACCTTCTTCCAACCACCAGAGAAGATTGATAAATTTAATGCTTATGATTGCAGAGATTTATATCTTTCAGACATCGAACAGCCTGAGCAACAGCTAATACGACTCTTTATAAACTGAAAAAGGTATGTGGTGTGGAAATAAGGAAAGTATACAATTATTATGTATTTTAGAGAGCAATTTAAGTCAAATGGAAATGTCAAATACATTTCAGGCGTTATTTCAAACTGAACGGAAAGAAATGGAGTAGTGAAAAACTAAAATTGTGCTGAAACAAATGGAGATTAATGCTGTACAATACTGTAGAGCACAAAGAGGAAAGATGAGGAATGGAAGAAAAGTTGCCTTGGAAACGTTAATGTCAAGATTCGAGAATTACCACTGAATTGATCGCGAGGATGTTATTTATGTGCACACTTTACAACAACAAAAAAATATAGTAATTTTGAAATGTTACTGTATAATAGTTTCCAAAAAGACAGCAGCAGATTATGTTTATAAGAAATAGGTTGCTTGCTCAGGAAATCTTTTTTTGAATTATAATAATATTAGTAGCTACAAAGTTAGCACTTTGATGAAATTCAAATTAAACTTGAGTTTACCATCAGAGCCCTGTTGATGAAAAGATGACCTGGTTTTGGATGTTTTAAGAGATGTACTGAGTAACAAGAATCCATATTTCTTGTTACTCAGTAGGCTTACACGTACTTACCATAGAAACATAGAAACATAGAAACATAGAAAATAGCTGCAGGAGGAGGCCATTTGGCCCTTCGAGCCAGCACCGCCATTCATTGCGATCATGGCTGATCGTCCCCAATCAATAACACGTGCCTGCCTTCTCCCCATATCCCTTGATTCCACTAGCCCCTAGAGCTATATCTAACTCTCTCTTAAATCCATCCAGTGATTTGGCCTCCACTGCCCTCTGTGGCAAGGAATTTCGCAAATTCACAACTCTCTGGGTGAAAAAGTTTTTTCTCACCTCAGTCTTAAATGGCCTCCCCTTTATTCTAAGACTGTGGCCCCTGGTTCTGGACTCGCCCAACATTGGGAACATTTTTCCTGCATCTAGATTGTCCAGTCCTTTTATAATTTTATATGTTTCTATAAGATTTCCCCCTCATCCTTCTAAACTCCAGTGAATACAAGCCTAGTCTTTTCAATCTTTCCTCATATGACAGTCCCGCCATCCCAGGGATCAATCTCGTGAACCTACGCTGCACTGCCTCAATCACAAGGATGTCCTTCCTCAAATTAGGAGACAAAAACTGTACGCAATACTCCAGATGTGGTCTTACCAGAGCCCTATACAACTGCAGAAAAACCTCTCTACTCCTATACTGAAATCCTCTTGTTATGAAGGCCAACATTCCATTAGCTTTCTTCACTGCCTGCTGTACCTGCACGCCAACATTCAGTTGACCGGTGTACAAGGATGCCCAGGTCTCGCTGTACCGCCCTCTTACCTAATCTAACCCCATTGAGATAATAATCTGCCCCCTTGTTTTTGCCACCAAAGTGGATAACCTCACATTTATCTATATTATACTGCATCTGCCAAGCATCTGCACACTCACTCAACCTGTCCAGGTCACCCTGCAACCTCCTAACATCCTCTTCACAGTTCACACTGCCACCCAGCTTTGTGTCATCCGCAAACTTGATAGTGTTGCTCCTAATTCCTTCTTCCAAATCATTAATATATATGGTAAACAGTTGCGGCCCCAACACCGAGCCTTGCGACACTCCACTCGCCAATGCCTGCCATTCTGAAAAGGACCCGTTCACTCCTACTCTTTGCTTCCTGTCTGCCAACCAATTTTCTATCCACGGATTACATACCAAAAGACATTAGTTGTCTGATCTCAGCAAAACTGGGATTGTATGTCCAGGCAGTCGACTGTGGAGACTGGATCACTGCAAGTCAAAACATAGTGAGCCACCATTAAACAATGTGTGTCGGAAGGAACTGCAGATGCTGGTTCACACCGAATATAGACATAAAATGCTGGAGTAATTCAGTGGGACAGACAGCAACTTTGGATAGAAGGAATAGGTGACGTTTCAGGTCGAGACCTCTAAAGAAGGGTCTCGACCCGAAACGTCACCCATTCCTTCTATCCAGAGATGCTGCATGTCCCACTGAGTTACTCCAGCATTTTGTGTCCATCACCATTCAAACAATAATATCTGCAGAACAGCTCTAACAATACCCCAGATGCAAAAACAGGTCAAGATCTTAAAAAATTACAATCTTTGCAATGAAACTCAGGATAGAAAATAGATGCAGCATTGTAAGAAATGAATAAGAAATGACAATTGTTACAACTGACAATTGTTACATGGCCTCTGGACCTCAAAATGTTTTCTAATTGATAGAATATGTTTTAAGTAAACCTATAGTTATATTGCAGGAGGCAATTCCCCATACAGTATTCCTTCCCATCGTGATCTCCAACACAAAGAAGGAGAAAAGCAACAATATTAGGCAAACACCATCACTTTCAAATTCCTCTTGCAAATCAATAAATGTTCTAGGTCAATAATGGAGATTCCCAAACACCTAACAACCTTGCAACACCTTATTTCCCTTTTCAGGACAACTAAAAACAAAAACATATAAATGAAAATAATATTCGGGGAATTATATTCAACTCCACTGACTATGGTGAATATTTACGCTCCTAATTTCGACAATCCCCAATTTTTTAATAAAATATTTAATATAATCTCACTCCGGTCAGCAGAATCTGATAATTGGAGGAGATTTAAATTGTGTATTAGATCAATACTTGGATAAATCTTCACGTCAAAGGAAAAGTATTTCAAAATCAAAATCGAGTGAACTTTTAAACATGTATATAAATAATACAAACATAACTGACGTATGGAGGATTGCCAATCCATCTGGAAGAGAATATTCCTTTTATTCAGGTGTTCATAAAATGTATACACAAATTGATTATTTCCTGGTAGATGCAAAACTTATCCCTTTTACCTATAACCCAAAATATCACAACATTATTATTTCAGACCATTGTCCTCTAACTTTTTCAGTAATGTATAATAAACAATCGTTTTGGAGATTCAACCAACAAATACTAACTGAGGCAAGTTGTTGTGACTATTTGAAGCTACAGATGAAAACATTTTTCGGGACAAACGACACCCCCGGTATTTCTTCAGCATTGCTGTGGGAAACGTTTAAAGCCTATGTTAGAGGCTATATTATCACATACCAAGCTTTTCAAAACAAGAAAAATAAGACTGAACAATTGGAATTAGAAAAACAGATTAAACAGTTAGACTTAGAAAACGCGGTTGACCCAACCACTGCAAAACATAATAAGTTAGCTGCATTAAAATTTAAATTAAATCAGATTCTTTCTGCAAAAATTATTAGGGTATTTCATTATACTAAGCAAAAATATTTTGAATTTGGTGATAAACCACACAAGCTACCTGCATGTCAACTCCGCAAATTAGAGAATGACCGTACAATAACACAATTTGATCAGAAAAAGGAGATCTGCTTACATTGCCTAAAGATATTATGAAAGATTCTTACAATTCTACCAAACACTATACTCATCAAAAACAACCGCCGATCCCGCAAAGATGAAAAGTTTTCTTGAGAATTGCAATGTTCCATCCCTTAATGAGGAGGAACGGGATGAATTAGGAGCAGAGATAACAACAAAAGACATTGTAGAGACTATTAAATCATTGAAAAGTGGAAAAACTCCGGGTCCGGATGGGTTTAGTAACGAATTTTATTAAACATTTAATGATTTAATTTCCCCACGTTTACGTCCTTTATATTCAAGCATTAAAAGAACAGATTTTACCACAAACTCTTGCTGAATCAACTATTACTGATTACAAAAAAAGATAAAAATCTTGAGGAACCTGGATCCTATAGGGCAATAGCCCTTTTAAATACAGATCAGAATACTAGCTAAGAATTTGGCTCGGAGATTAAGCTTGGTTATTGGTAAACTAATACATCCAGATCAAATTGGGTTTATACCTAAATGACATTCGTTTTATAATTTGAGACGTTTGAATAACATAATATATTTGCAGAGAATGACAAATGAAGATTTAACAATTATTTCTCTAGATGCAGAAAAAGCTTTCGACCAAGTGGAATGGTCTTATCTTTTCACAGTGTTGGAAACATTTCAATTGGGAGAAAAATTTACTTTATGGGTGAAGCTTTTATACACTAATCCGACAGCCAGAATACTGACAAATCAAATGCTTTCACCTAAATTTTATTTATCTAGGGGTAACAGACAAGGATGCGCCCTTTCTCCAATGTTATTTGCTTTAGCCATAGAACCCCTTGCCGAGAGTATTAGGTCCCATTCAGGCATTTATGGATATAATACCAAATATACCACCAATAAAATCTCGTTATATTCAGATGGTGTACTTTTATACATCACTAATCCCCATGTTAGTATTCCAAATGTGCTAAACATTATAGAAGATTTATATGCCAATAAAAGAACAAGACTATTCTCAAATCCAAAAATGTCCTTTCAGAATTGTTACCAAAAAGTTCAGATATCTCGGAATTTACGTGACTAGAAAATATTCCTCTCTGTTTAAAATAAAATTTCCACCATTAATTACTAAACTATATGCCTACATTCAATTTTGGAAAACACTTCCTATCTCCCTTATAGGTAGATTAAATGCCATAAAGATGATCTTCCTTCCGCAACTCCTATATTTATTTCAATATATATCTCCCTAAAAGTAAAAAAAATTAGACAATAGACAATAGACAATAGACGCAGGAGTAGGCCATTTGGTCCTTCGAGCCAGCACCGCCATTCAATGTGATCATGGGTGATCATCCCCAATCAGTACCCCGTTCCTGCCTTCTCCCCATATCCCCTGACTCTGCTATTTTTAAGAGCCCTATCTAGCTCTCTCTTGAAAGCATCCAGATTCTATTGTCGCTAATTTTATTTGGGACTACAAAACCCATAGAATACACAAAAGACATTTGTGCAAATCCAAAGAAAATGGAGGATTAGCTCTTCCTAATTTTCTTTTTTACTACTGGGCAACTAACATTAAAAATATAATCTTCTGGTTGGACGATACATGTCAACATGTAAATTGATTAAAAATGGTGAGGGAAGATTGTTTGCCTTTTAGTATAGGCTCGATCCTCCTATCTCCAATACATTTGAATAAGTCAACGTATGAGCAAAATCCGATAATACATAGTACTATCCGTATCTGGAAACAGTTGAAATTCAGTCTTAAATTGAGAAACATGTCTCTCCTTCTTCCTATTGCAAACAATCCCTCGTTTAAACCATCTACTTTAGATATGGTGTTTGGTCAATGGAAAAACCTGGGAATTAATACTGTGGGAGACCTCTATAAGAAGGGGACTCTCTTTTCTTTTCAAGAACTACAGGAGAAATATCACTTGAACGCAAACAATTTTTTTAGATACCTTCAAATCTGAGATTATGTGAAAACATATACACTAGACTGTCCTTTTATGGGTCCAGATATATTAGACGATTGCTTGAATAGACATGCCGATACAAGTAAGTTGATATCTTACATTTATAACACTCTCTTAAATATTGATACCCCACCTTCTGAGATTTATAGGTGAGCATGGGAGGACGTTGGGTTTACCCATTTCAAAAGATATATGGGAGGAAAGCCTACTATACATACATTACTGTTCTTTAAATGTCAGGCATTGCCTGATACAATTCAAAGTATTGCATAGGTTATACTACTCAAAGACCAAATTGAATAAGATTTTCCCAACTGTCGCCCCTCTCTGTGATAAATGCCACCTCCAAGAAGCTACCCTAACCCATTCTTTTGTATCCTGTATAAAAATACAACATTTCTGGATGGGAATACTTAATACCTTTTCTAAAACACTCAAAATTCAATTGGAGTCAGATTCAAAATGAATAATATTAGGAATGTCAGAGGGCTGCTCTAAGTTGACGATATTCCAAAGACGTTTCCTTGACTATGGTTTAATAACTGCGAAAAAACATACTTAAATTCTGGAAAAAGATAACAGTTCCCACAGTGAAGATGTGGATCACAGAAATGACCGAGACACTACATTTAGAAAAATTAAGGCTTGTTTTGGCTGACAAATCAGACCAATTTTCCAAAATATGGTCTCCTTTCATTGAATTTCTTCAACAACAGAATGGTTGAAAACACAAATTGAAAACCGAAGCTAGGGTTGGGTGAGCGGGTGTAGGGAAAGATAGTGGGACATATCTCCGCTTTTTTTTTTTTTCCTTTCACTTCTTTGTTTGTTCAGGGTTTTTTTCTTCTTTCTTTTTTGTATCTTTCTTCTTCCTTTTCATTCTTTCCTGTTTTTCCGATTCACTTATCAGTTTATAAAATGTTAAAACTGAAGCTGTATGAAAATTGTATAATTGTTATGTCGATTACTTTCTCCTTGTACAATTACTTCTTATAAAATAAACATTTTAAAAAGAATGAAAATAAATAGACTGAAACTGATATTATACACACTACAGGGTCTGCATGTTTTTTTAAAGCAGTATGCATTCAAATATGTATTTTTGATTTGTCACCACTGTTTGCCATGTATAAGCCAGTTGTGGTCGTGTATCTCTAGTAAAAGCAGTATATTAAGCATTGGTTTACTAATTACGTTGATACAAGGTCACTAATGCCCAACTGAACAATGTAGTATCTTTAAAAAACGATACCTGGACTTTCAAGTCTGAAGAAGGGTCCTGATATGTAGGTCACCTATTCATGCTCTCCAGAGATGCTGCCTGACCTGTTAAGTTACTCCAGCAATGTGTGTCCTACCTGGAGTTTCAAAATGGACTTTTCATTGATGTGGTTGGTTAATAAAGTTCCAATAAACGAAGTGTTTGAAAATATAAAAATAGATAATTCTGAAGGTGTGCTATAGATCAGCAGATCAAAAAAATTAAAAGGACAGGTTATAAACTGAAAACTTGGACAGGTACATGGATAGCAAAGAGGGATATAGGCCAAATGCAAGCAGGTGGGACTAGTGTACTGTAGATGGGGCATCTTGGTCAACATGGGCAAGTTTGGCTGAAGGGTGTTCCATCCATGCAGTATGAGTTAATGAGTTTACTGTATAACTTCAAAAATGCTTTAACAATCCAAATTGTTCTACTGGAACTGTTCATAAACAATTTGTAATCAGAGTTAATAAATATAATGAAATACTGTTTTTTAAGCCAATATACTTGGGATGTTGAATAACTAACTCACATTGTGATCCAATAATGTATGTAACCGTGAGTCTTTTCACTACTTCTAAAACTTTGACATGATTTTCGATGAAATAATAACAAAACTTTGAAATGTCATACATAATTTAGAAGGCCAGTTTTTAAAATTAAAAAAAAGACCATACAAATTCACACGTCAAATGAGATTTTCTTGGCTATCGGTAAGAAAGATTTTCTATTATTCTTCATACCATAATTGAATCTCATTATAAAATCATATTGAAAATGCAAGTTTTATATTCAATTACAATCTTACAAATTGCATAGGTTAAAGCATTCTTAATAAGTAAATATTTAGATTGTAGAACTCGTCAAGCAGAATGTATCATTGAAAGTAATCATGATAATCCAATCAAGGAAATTGTTCTTATCGTGGTCTAACGTGAAACATTTGAATTAATAGTGCTTTGATGAGGTAGCATCGGACAGCACAGTGGCTTTACACGCACATATTAAATTGGAAAATGTTGCCAGAGATGATATTTAAAGGGTTTATTAAGTATGAAAGTCCTTTACATTGTTTACATCTGGCCTTTAGGTGCTATGTAAGATTGAGTTCCATTACTTTGCTGAAGAACTGCAATCTAAAAGAAACATGTTGATCCCACGTCATACTAAAAAATCTCAACTGACTAGTTAGTCTGTGGCTTGCATCTTCATGATCCATCTACAACGAGTCTAATTGAACAGGTTTAACAGGTTTGGTTGTTTTAACATGTCTTTTCCGACATAAACCAGATGAGCAGGCATTTAAAATAAACATGGCATTCAACCTGCTCACATAAAGTCCCACAAACATTATGATGATCAGTTAATTAGATTTTGGTGCGGTTCATGGAATAAATGGAGGTGGCGCTTTGATGGCAGCCTCGCCTACATTCTGTCTGTCCTTTTTGTCTTTTTTTTGTTATTTTTAGTGTGTTTAAAAAGTATGTGTTAACGTCCTCTGGTTTGTTTTATGTGTGGGGAGGGTGGGGGGGTCGGGGGAAACCTTTTTTCAATCTCTTACCTTGCCGGAGATGCGATTGTTTTCCGGATTGTATCTTCGGTCGCTCTGCGGCCTAACATCATGGAGCTGGCGGCTTTGCTCGGGACTGAATTTGAGCCCCACCGCGGGGCGTGGACTTAACATTGGAGCCGATACCTTGCCTTGGATCGATGCTCCAACTGCAGCCTGCGGACTTTAACATCAAGGAGCTCGCCGTCTCGGGTTGAGACCGACATCGGGAAGCTCCTAAAGCCGCACGATGTTTGACTAGCCCCGACCCTGGGTAGATCGCCCGGCGCGGGGGAGCTAAGATTCCCCCCTGATGCAGGTGCTTGATCACCCCGACGAGGAGGCCCGCCGCCGGCTACGGGAGTAAGATCGTCCCGTCAACGGGAGGTTAGAGGCCCCCGACCGCTGGAGGACAAAGAAGGGAGGGATTGAACTTTCCATCACAGTGAGGAATGTGGAGGAGTCACAGTGGTGGATGTTTATGTTAAAATGTATTTTGTGTGTTCTGTTGCTTTTTATTGGTGTGACTGTATGGCAAATCAAATTCCTCGTATGTTGCAAATCATACTTGGCTAATAAAGTATGATTATGATTATGATTATGAGCACACAAAAAGAATTCTGCTGCATTCCTGTGAACTTCATACATCCATCTGAATATACTTTTTTAATGCCACATGTTAAAGACAGCACCTGCTGTAAGATTTCTACTTGCTGCCTGCAAGAAATTCCCTGTTACTTTGCTCATCATGTCGTGTTCGTGGCAAGACTATTGTTCCAGCAGATCTTATCATCCAACTTGTAAACGCAATGTTAGTGGAAATATGCAAATTGAAATAAAGATGAGTGGAGCAGGAAAGATGTTGGTTGTCACAACAAATCCTTCGACAATTGAACAAGCATGAAAATGGAATTACCTTAGGATGTGTCAACTTGCATGCATTCTTGATTCTTCTAGAGATATCAAAATCTCATGATGTGAGTAATCTGGGCATCTTGGATCAGTTCCTACCTCAACAAATGAATGACAATGTGTAAATCTGATCGCAAAACATTTTACAATATGATTGGGTCAGACTATTATTTGAAATGCATGAAATTGATCATAAATTGATGGTGTTTTAAATTCTTGATAGTGTGGGTTAAACATTTTCCACTGCTGGAGATCTCAAACAAAGGAAATTGAAGTGGAAAAGAGATTTAGAGTAAGGGATCGAGGGGTATGGAATGCACTATCAGAGATAGTGGCTGAACACTGAGGCGGTGCTAAATCTAATGAATAATTTGGATGTGTAGATAAAGGAACAAAAATGTAGAAATACCAGAACATGGCTGTCATGTAGGATTAGGTCGTCTGCAAACATTAATTTGCATTTAGTTGCAGTGTGGAGTCTGTTTTCATTTGTAATTCCATATTTCCTCTACTTTATTCCTAATGACTCATTGATTAATTATTTAAGAAAACAAAATTCTATGAGTCACTAAAAGTGCACTGGGATGAAGCTTCTGTCTGCCAGTCTGATTTGTTGCTCACCCTACCCGTTGGAACAGGCTCGTTTACATAAAGCATGCTAGGCCTCATTATATGTTTCTGGAAAGAAATGTAATTCATCCCACAGCAGAAATCTGTTGTGGACCTTTATAAATGGCTCATCTCCATTTCACCCTGTGTTCCAATGTATTTCAGATTTCAATAACACTGGTTTGGCAGTACAACAAACATGTGCCAAACTCAGATGACTGCCTCCTACACTAATCAGTATCAGGGTCCCATGATTGCCGTGGGAATTTTGGTCGCATTTTACCCCATGGAGGTCCTATCAGTTAAAGCAGCTGTTTCTGATGCAACCCTGAGCCTCGCCCAGCTTCAATGATAACGCGTGATGTGCAATGTGTCTTATACTTTATTTCTTCTTTCCAAATGCTTAGATGAATTGAAAACAAAGCTCTAATTACTGGGGAGAGCAGAATGCTCAAGAATGCCATGGAGAGACGGTGATAAAATACCTTTACCTTGTAAAACACTCCAAAATCGCATTTTGGGCTTTGTATGAAATCTAGGCAAAAACACATGAGGTAAAATAAAGCTCATTATCAGTGGACCAGCACAGCACTCCAAGAATCATTAATATATCAAACCCTGAAGGCACTTGATCTGTACCAGGCAATGAAAAGAAACACCTTGAAAACCAACTGGCTGAACTGTAAAGAGCAGCTGCCAGTAAGTTAATTAAGATGATAGTCAATACTCTGGGCAGAAGGAAGCATTATAATGCAGTGAGGATAGAGATGGCAGCCAAAGCAGCAACTCAAGAGGATATCTTATCAAGTGGCTACACACTTTGCAAAATCCTGGATGAACAACCCACAGTTCTGAATCAAGACACTCTTGAAATTGCTGCCAGCATTGGGCCAATCATTCTGAAACAAAGAAACAAATCAAACAAATTAAATGTGAGGAAGAAACGACAGCAGTAACTTACGTCAATGGTGCATTAACACGAAAAGACTGCTCCAGGCCACACAGAATCATGAGGAAAATCAAGTGAGATTTTTGTCAGTCAGGAATCAATCCAGTTGCTCATGATAACCTATGATCTATTCTCCACCCAAAAGGAACTTTAGACAATCAACCACAGAATTTAATATTATCCTGTGTGCAAAGCCATCAGAGATTAAAGGCGTGGTATTTCAGAACTTGTGATTTCAGCACGGTGTATCCTGCTGCCGTCTCATGCTGACACCAGGCTCATCATTACCAACTACCTGACCCAGTACACTCTGTACCCCTCCTCTTCAAAACAGTTTGCAGGATCAATATGAAGGCACTCATTTATATTTGGATGCTTTGTAAAAGTGGGACTTATAGAGACACCCCCGCTCCTTGCTCTGCCTACATGAGCAGATTGCCCAGGCAAACCATCTCCTAACTCCAACCTAATGAAGAAGACAGCCTGAATGGGAAAGTAAACACAAGAGACTGCAGATGCTGGAAGCCTGCATAGAACACGAAGGTCAGGTAGCATCTCTGGAGGACATATGACCTAAGATATAGGAGCTGAATTGGGACATTCAGCCCATCAAGTCTGCTCAATGCACATGGATAGGTGAGGTTTTAGATTACGATTTCTTCAGGCCAAACGAGAAGGTTAGGTTCTTTATGAAGGGCACATGCTTCAGGCCAACCTAAATTTCTCCACTGATTCCCACTAGTTAGGCCGTGTGAATTGGAGCTGGTTTAGCATTCCATAATGTTTGAGCAAGGTGGAATCCCCCTCTTCCTTTGGTTGGTGCATTGTTTGGAGGAATTATGACAGGTAATGATGATGACTAGCCTACGTCTGCTCAAATGGATGGTAATACTTTGTACAATGTTGTTGAGAGAACATTAATTCAGGATCTTTGTAGTTGGTGTGTGACAAAACAATGAACATTTATTCTAGGATTCCAGTGCGTAATAGTGAATGGACTATTCATTCACATGTGAAACACAGAGTATGTCAAAATATTTGCTGGAAAATGTTTTGGACAAATTTGCCTCTAGGATGCGTTGACAGCTGCAGCTTAGTATTGAACATTTAAAAATCTACAATTATCAAGTTCCATCAATTATAAAACATTTAGAGATGTCCAGAGGCATTTAACAATTGTTGCTTTTCATTTATTATGAATTTCTTCCACTGCTGCATCTATTTTCTATCTTGAGTTACTGTACATTGGAAAGGTTCAGAAGTGAGCAATTCATTGTGAATTTTCAAGCTATTGACCTGTTTTGGAATCAACAATACTGTTCGGGGACTTTGTTGTTTAATAGTGTTCAGTATACAGTATGTTGACTTGCAGTGATCCAATCTCCACAGCTGACTTCCTGGACACACAATCTCAGTATTGCTGAGATCAGGCCATCGTGGTATCTTGTTGGTGGGTTTCCATTGGAAAGTCAGACTAAAACTTACCATAATGTGGTCTGAAATATGGATTCTAGCTACTCAGCACGTCTCTTAAAACATCCCAAAACTTTTATTACTGAGCATTAACTTTCCTCGGTCGTGGTATCAAAGACCTAACTCAGATAAATGAATACAGATCACATAATTATTGATACCAGATTTAAGCGCATTTGAAGGGTGCATGTTGTGTGAACTAAAGAAGTATAACTGCCTGTCATTTTCCATAGAAAGCGAAAGGAAATGTTCAATACTAAGCTGCAGCTGTCAAAGCACCAAAGAGGCAAATCCACTCTGCACGCTTTCTAGCAGGTATTTTGATGTACTCTGTGTTCACATGAACAGTTTATTCTGCAATGTACACCTGGAACCACGAGAATGAATGTCCACTGTCTTTGCCACATACTAACTATAAAGATCCTGAATGAATGTTTCTCCCAACAGCGTTGTAGCAAAAATATTATCCATCCATTTGAACAGATGCAGGCTGGTAATCATCATCATTATCAAATAAACTAAAAATTCAGTGACTATAATCTCCAATTTTGGTCAATTAAAAAAAAAACGACTCACTTCTAAAGGGTTTGAAAAATTCTCGCAAAAATGAAGCAAATGAGTGTTAACGAGAGCCCAGAGATATGAAAAAATGTTTGGAGGAAGCAAATTTGTTTTAATTAAAGAAAAATCATGAAGAGTCGTGATATCAATTTTTAAGATTTTATAATTAATGCAATCGATTTTCCAGTACATACAGGTAGGTAGACAGAAATAACTGGAGTACCTCAGCAGGTCAGACAGCATCTCTGGAGTAAAGGAATAGGAAACATCACCTATTCCTTTACTCCAGAGATGCTGCCTGACAGGTACAGGTTAGGTGATGGGTACAAGTTAGACAAATAAGAAACATGATGATTCCTGAGGCATGGAATTGATTCTACCCTGAAATTGTTGGCCTGATGTTGCTGACTGATAGCTGGCATTTCCAAAAGGAGCCACTGGCTATCATCTGTTCATGGCTAAGCATGTCTTGGACTGCTGCTGGTGCATGGTGAAAGGATGCTCTATCTGACTGATTGATCAGTTAGCCTGGGCAGGTGTGGTCCACAAGTGGTAAATCCAGACAGCATGTCAGGTCCAGGGAAAACAGTTTAGTTTAGAGATAAAAATGGAATGACATAGAACAAATATATTAGTGATCGCTGGTCGGCATTGGCTCAGTGGGCTGAAGGGCCTGTTTCCGCACTGTATCTCTAGACTAAACTAAACTAAATATAGAGTTACAGCGTGGAAAAAGGCCCTTCATCCCACCTTGTCCGTGCCGACCATCGATCACCAATATATTTGTTCTATGTTATTCCATTTTTTTATCCCACACACTAGGGGCAATTTACAGAAGCCAATAAACCCACAAACTGCATGTTTTGGGATGAAACCAGGGCACCCGGAGAAAGGTCACGTGGTCACGGGGAGAACATAGAAAGTTTGCACATACAGCATCCATAGTCAGGATTGAACCCAGGTGAGACAGCAGTTCTCCCGCTGCACCACTGTGCCGCCCAAACTGATTATGAGTCAGTCACAGTCTGTCACATAAGAATGCATAATCTTTTACATTAGTGTAAGGTCTGTGCAACCATTCAAAATATTTCTGTCTTGCCTTGGGATACATATTTTTTTATTAATAATCAGATTGCCCTTAATCTTCCATACATATCTATCATATGGTTCAATGATGGGAAATTTGAAGTATTCCATTATCTTTGTAATTTATGTATCTTTTTGTTAGTTTAGAGTGTGGAAAACAAGTCTTAATTTAATGTTGTCCCTCTAATAGGGATTGGCTTGATCGATTGATCTACTTCCAGTGGTCCAACAGTGCGAGGGGGCAGGGAATTTCAGAATGTTGGAAAGAAAGGATCTGCAAGGATGCCTGCAGGTATTTTTTCATGAATGAGTTTCCTTTGTTGATGTTTCAATGACTGAATATTTCTTGTATCTGAGAGAGTAAATGCTGAGACATTCTACAGTATATCATTATCCAGAGGTATGCTTTGTTTGAAAATGGGGTCCACCCTGGATTGCTGGGCACACTGCAGATATTGTTTGCCTACATTGGTTGGTTACATAAAGCTGCATAATATGATCCATTAGCATTGTTTGAGTTTATTTTAATATCACGTGTACCGAGATACAGTGAAAAGCTTTGCTGCGTACAATGTTAGCACAGGCACTGTCAAATCACCAAATTATTATAGCATGGAAGGAGGCCATTCATCCCATTAATCCTCCGGTGTTTGTCTGCAAGCATTATCCAGTCATCCAGTCAGTCCCTTTTCCCAGCTCGGCTCCAGTTGTTTGGTGTTTTTTCTTTCTCGTATTTACCTATTAACTGACATCAATGGTGTGATTTAAAATGGCTTCATTTTTGCCATATTTAAACTGTTTTTTGTTGTCAAAAGATTCAAAGAGCCATTGTCTCTCGCACATTATGATCCATCTTCTTACCTTCCAATCATTATAGCGAAGCACAAAGAAAGATTGTGCCAGCAGCGTGTTCGTTATTTCTACTTTTTTCATTTTTTTTGCTTTGTCTAGTGTTAGTTTGGATGTCTCTCGGTATGTCTTATGTGGGGGTGGTGGGGAGGGGTAAGGGGGAAACCGCTTTTGGCCGCCTCCTTCATGGAGAGGCGACTTTTTTCATGTTGCCTCCTTCGCGGCCTAACACCATGGATTGGAGCGGCCTTTCCCGGAGTCGAGCCCGGAGCATCGGCAGCAGGCGCGGCGTGGACTTTCCATCCCGGAGCGGGCGATCCCTTGCCGGGGGTTGCCAGAGAGGAGTGCTCCGATCACTGGCCTGGTGTCGTTGACATCATGGGACTATGGTCTGCGGAGCTTCTAGCCGCGGGCGTGGAGTGGACTTATCATCTGGAGCCTGGGATCCCTCGCCGGGGATTGCAGGAGAAGATCTCCGACTGCCGACTGCCGGCCTGCAGCTTATAACATCCTGAAGTCGCGGACTCCGGTAGGAAAGTGTCGATAAGCCGCGGAGTGTGTTCCACCACCTGTACATCGGGCCGTCTGTAGCGGTGACTACGGAGGGTCAACGGCCCTGACGACGGGTGAACAAAGGAGGAGGACTGGCTGAACTTTGTTGCCTTCCACCACAGTGAAGAATGCTGTGGTGGATGTTTGTGTTAAATTTTATTGTGTATTGTGTGTTCTTTTTAAGTGTATCGCTGCTGGCAAATTCATTTCACTGCATGTGATGTGCATGTGACGAATAAAATTGACTTTGACTTTGAAGAGTACACTAGCTCTAGATAGGGCAGTTTACAGCATTCTGGATTCAACTGTAAGTTCAGATAGTAATTCTATTTTTCGCATCCAGACCACAATATTCGCTTCTTCTTCCGTTTCGTCTAGGATTACCATCCTCTTTATCATAATAATAATAATAATAATATCTTTTATTGTCATTGCACATATGTGCAATGAGATTTGGTATGCAGCTTCCATCCGATGTCATAACTTAAAGAACTAATAACATTTAGATTTAGATACCCCGAGAAACATGATTTATAAAAAGAACAGTAAAACAGTAAAACAGTCAAAACAGTCTAAAGTGCAAATGTGTCTGTGCCGGGTCGATGTGCGACGTGACCATCCGAGGGAGACAGTTCATGGGGGGGGGGGGGGGGGCACTCAGCAGGGCCGGTTCAGAGCAGCTATAGCTCTGGGGATGAATCTGTTCCTGAATCTGGAGGTGCGGGCGTAGAAGGCCTTGTAACGTCTGCCGGAAGGTAGGAGTTCGAACAGACTATTACAAGCGTGTGAGGAGTCTTTGTGGATGCTGACGGCCTTCCTGAGGCACCGTGTGTAGTAGATGCCCTTCAAGGCTGGTAGCTGTGTCCCAATTATCTTTTGCGCTCTGTGGACGACGTGCTGAAGAGCTCTCCTCTCCGCCTCTGTGCAGCTGAGATACCACACAGAGATGCCATATGTTAGTATGCTCTCTGTGGTGCAGCGGTAGAAGGTTGTCAGCAGCTGTTGGGGCTGACCAGTCTTTTTCAATGTTCTCAGGAAGAACAGTCGTTGCTGTGCCTTCTTGACCAGCGCAGCGGTGTTGGTTGACCATGTGAGGTCCTCTGAGATGTTCAGAGACATTAAACTTTCTTGCTTTCACCCTATTATTTTGTTCTCTTCTTTCTCTGTTGTTTTTGAATCTTTAAAATCATTTTACCTCTAACTTTCACTAGTATTCAATGAAAGATTATTGACTTGAAACTTTAACTCTGTTTCTCTTTACTCAGATGCTGCCTAATTTGGCATTACTGTTTTAATGCTGCATTTTCTACTTTAATTAGATTTTCCAGGGTATAGGAAATACGTGGACTGGAGAATGTGTATATAAATCAATGAAATGAGTAGGAAAAACAAATCTTTTATTCCAGGAGAAATTAATAATCTATTCATAGATTGGAACAGTGGGAGTGAGTGGAATAAATGTCCCAAAATGTGTACATTACACATTCCTGCAGGAGCAGACCAATGAGAGAATGTGAAGATAGACACAAAAAGCTGGAGTTACTCAGCAGGCCAGGCAGCATCTCAGGAGAAAATGAATGGGTGACGTTTTGGGGATCTTGACCCGAAACTTCACCTATTCCTTCTCTCCAGAAATGCTGCCTGTCCCGCTGAGTTATCCAGCTTTTTGTGTCTATCTTCGGTTTAAACCAGCATCTGCCGTTCCTTCCTACACAATGAGAGAATGTGCATTTGATAAAGTCCTCTTTGCTAAGCAGTTCCAGAAAATTAAGGTGCATGAGATTAACAGTAACTTGGATGTATGGATTTGAAACTGGCTTATTGATCAAAGACAGAGGATTGTGATGGAAGGACAATGTTCAGGCTAGAGGACTGTGACTAGTGGATTTCTGCAGGGATCTGTGTTTGGATGCTGCTGTTTTTGAAATTAATAAATAACTTGGATGTAACCATAAATGGGTTCGTTGCTGATGATATTAAGATTGTTAGGGTTGCGGTCTGTGAAGAAGGCCGTCAGAGAATAGAGTGGGATACAGATCAGTTTCAAAAATGAATTAATACAAAAATAGCAGGCGAGAGTAAATTTTAGAAAAATCAGGAACACGTGTCAGTCAATAATCAACAGATTTTATAATGTAGGCTTGTGACAAACATAAAACCTGGATTTATAAATGCAAATTGCCTAATGTTTGTGCTCGGCACCAAGAAGGGAGCACCAAGGACGGCCAGTGGTGGGTGCTGGAGGTCGGTTGAGTGTGCGCTGCCGAGAGAACAGGGGCCTGGTGTGGGGGGGCGGTGGGGGGGTTGAAACAAGTGCCAAGAACAAAGATGGACCCGGTGTGGGGGGTGTTTGAAAAGTGCCAAGAACAAAGATGGACCCGGCGTGGAGGGGGACCGCTGAGAACAAAGTGGAACCATTGTGGACTATATTGAATACTTTTGTAACTTTGTCGGCATCCTACATTTCTTGTCCAGGCAATGAATTGGTGCCTCTGCATCAGATTTCTAGGCCTGTGGCTTGTGAAATTCTTCTCCCTCTGAGAGATGACTGAACTCTTCTTACAATAAAAAATGAATTGGTGTTGTTAATTCCCCTTCAAAAGTTATAATTGTTTGGTTGAGCAGATTTAAAGTTGCCATATTTTCTCTCAAGGCATACTCACCACAAATGTATCGCAAAGCTTTCCCCCAAATGTTAGTTATACTGTAATTTCATACCACAAATTAATTGGCCTGTATTATAATGGCCTTCCTTGCTGTTTTCAATTGTCTATCAGAAACGTTTTATTTAACTTTTAGTCAATGTTCAAAAATGTGCCTAAACATTAAATTTGATTTTCCCTAAAGCAGTAACTTAAAATCAAAATTGCTTGCCTGTGTATAGTAAAACAAGTTATTGAAGGGAGTTTCAACTTTTATTCTTGGGTTTCTGTTGTTTGTTTCTCACAAACATTAAAAAAGAAGCAACATTTTCTGGATTATGTGCCTAGATAACAGGTTCGCCAGGTTTCTTGTATTATTAATAAGAATCAGCAATCAACAGAGCCAGCATCTTCATGTTCATGTTCTTGACTTATCTCTTGGAAGTTTCACCCACACATTTCTGGTTGTATGCCACAATTATTTTAGTCATAGAGTGACGGAGAGTATAATTGAGCTGCAGAAGGTCAAATGGTACTCGGGTCATTTCAAATAGATGCAAAATCGTAGAGAAGGCATACTTTGTTTTATTAGATGAAGGCCCTTAAACGCCATCCATGATAAACACACAGAGAGTCAGGAATATATAGTTGCTTAAATATGCATCTTGCATCAATTAACTGTAGAATTGCTAGTCAGTATTGTGAATAAGATTGATACACATTTTTAATGGGTTGAACTGGATAGTAAATGTTCCCACTTAGCTCTGGGAATATTTCACCAACACCCTCTGTCAGATTCTCAAAATGGGATCTGCCAGCTCAAACCAATGATGGCTAGAAATTAAAATAAGCTTTTCAGTAAACTGAGCCAAGGGCATGGTCTATGAAATATCTGAAGCCAAGATTAGATTTCCAGTTTTGACCTAGTGGAACGGTGACAACAGCAAGATCAACCTCTGTCTGACTGAGCAGAGTACAAGCAGGCATAGGTTCAGCTTCATTTATTCTGGGCAAGCTTCAGGCACAGACAGTACAGATCTTAATGGGCTGTGGTACCACATTTCCTGAAACAAATCCCAGGATTGTCAAAATGTCATCAAGAAGTTAAGGAACTGGGACTTAATAGACATTAGGCTAACTGCCCTATGGTCACCCACTTTTTGTCTCCCATCCTTTCTGAAAAAATGCATCACATTGGCAGTTATATTATCCTCCAATCCTTCAGTACTTCTCTGATGATCTCCTATCACCATTGCCACTTCTTTTAAGATTATAGGGTGCAAAGAAACCAGTCCAGCCTGAATCTCTATTTGTTTGCCAATGCTAATCCTTTAACGATGGAGGCAGTATTTAATTTGTCCCCAGAATTATTCAATTCATTGTACATGCTACCATGAAAGTTGATGCAAAATATCTGTGGAACACCTCTGCCATTTCCTTGTTCCCCTTAATTACTTCCTGTGTCTCATTCTCAAAGGGAATACTTTTGAGTTCTCTTTTCCTTTTCATGCACTTAAAGAAGCTTATGTTCGTGCTAAGCCCATGAGTTTGCAGATGCTGGAAACTGGAGCAAAAAAAAAAGAGCGCTGGAGGAATTCAGTAGATCAGGCAACCACGGTGGAGGGAAATGAACTGTTGACATTCTGGGTTGAGACCCTTCATCTGGACTGAAAGAGTTTTATTCTTCCTGATTTGCCCTCAAAATTCTTCTCCTTGTTTTTTTGTTTTGTAGGCCCTTCTTAGCTAGAATCTGAATTTATCCCAATCTTCAGGCCCGCGGCAAACCTTTTCGCCTTATCTGTATTCTCTTTCAACAATATCCTGGTTATTTCATCCCCTTGGCATCTCCCTCCACATTGGGAAATATCTGTGTGCATGTTGAAGCTATAACATGTTCTTTCTTACAATCTTCTTGCTAAAGGAAGAGCAGGGGTAAAGATGCACAGAGAAGATGGCTCCTTACAAACTATCCTCAGGGACCCATTAGAGGGCAATACAGTTGAGAAAGCCTTATTTCTGGTTTCAGAGGAGAACGTGTGTTCAACTTTATGCATCACAATATCGCACAGCACTACAAGAGCTGCAGCTGCATCAGTAAATGAATATCAAAATCTTAATCTATAACTGTATGTAACCCCATAGGCCTGTTTTATTTCATATTTTACCACAGGATGCATATATAGTACCATAGGGAGCAAAGCACACTAATTATTGGATCAGTCACAGACAGCTTGCTATGCCAGTTTAACCATTAGTCAATGTCAACATGATCTGCTGTGTTTCATGCCAGCAACTTTACCAATGCCATGAGATTTCAATAGGATTGCTTTCTTTCTGGTGTTCATGTACACTGCGGTCTTGGAAGTACATTCATCAGAATCTAAAGTCTTCGCACTTTAACCAGGCACAGCTCCCAGTAGCTGGGCATTTAATCACATAACCTCTGAAACACCAGAGCAAAATTTAACATTGGCTGGATTGGAATACCCTCATCTTATTCTTCTTCTGTGGGATTCTGTGGGATGATGCTACATTCTTTAAATAAACATACACTTTTGCTGCTGATTCTGGCCAGTAAAGCAAAATGTGGTCTGTAACTGTTGACATAGTAAGAGTTTTACCTAGTAAAATTGTGGCTTGGCAAGTGTATTGTTTTGAACTAATATCAAGCCAAAATAGGTATATGGCCAATTCAAGCGCAATCTGCAGCTAAGTTGAGGCGGAAAGAGATAAAAGAGAAATAGACACAAAGCTGAGTGACATAAAGGCCTTATTTTATCAAGAAATATAGATTTTTAGGTTTACAAACTATTGAATATTGGTGACGCAAAGTTTTGAAAAATGGGCTGTATGCAGTTTTGTAAATTTCTTTCCCTCTTAGCCATTTCTGCTCCACTGAGTCGCTATTGTAATACAGGGATTGAAAAAATATAAAGGAATTTAAAAGTTAAGGCATCAATTTTTAACTTCCCATATCAGACACTGCGCCACAGTGGCATAGCCGGTAAAGCTGCTGTCTCACGGTGCCAGAGACCCAGGTTTGATACTAATCTCGGTTCCTGCCTGTGTGGAATTTGTACGTTCTCCCTGTGACCACATGGGTTTCCTCCGGGTGCTCCGGTTTCCCCGGTTTCCTTGCACATTCCAAAGACATGCAGGTTATAGGTTAATTGACCTCTGTAAATTGCCCCTATTATGTAAGAAGTGGATGAGAAAGTGGGATACAGAGAACTACTGTGTTCAGGTGATCAATGGTTGGCACGGACTCAGTGGGCTGAAGTGCCTGTTTCTATGCCATATCTCTTAACTAGTAAGCACATAGCATGCACAGTGGTGATGGGTAAATGGTGGATTTACGCAATGATGTTGTGAACAGACTAGCTGGAGGGTACAAGTTGAGCGTTGGTCAGAGAAGAATTGGAGTAATTGCATTTGAAGATGACCAACGTATAGACAAAGTTTTCAGTTGCTGGTGAATCGAGATGGGGCAGACATGGGTAAAGTTATAAGTAGACACAAAATGCTGGAGAAACTCAGCGGGTGAGGCAGCATCTATGGAGATAAGGAACTGGCGATGTCGCCAATTCCTTCTCTCCATAAATGCTGCCTCACCCGTTGAGTTTCTCCAGCATTTTGTGTCTACCTTTGTTTTTACCAGCATCCGCAGTTCTTTCTTAAACATGGACAAAGTTATAGTGGTCAGAGCATACCCCTTCCAAAGGAGAGGAAGTAGGTTACCATAAATGCAAATGTTCTGCTTTGTCTTTAGGTAGCAGCTGGGAGAAGAAACTTGATGGCAATGGAATAGAATTTGCAACAGAGACCAAAAATAATGGTTTTGTTATTTTGAATATATAATTGGGGTAAATATATGTTCACCCAAAGCTTGTGTTATAGTAATAAAACTCAATTATTGTACAAACATTCATATTTAGAAATTGAGACATTTTTTACTCGAAAGCTGATTCCAAAAAAAGTTCCACATTCAATGAATTGTATACTCTAACATGTCCAATGTTGAAATCAATGCCACAAAGCAAACAATTGTCCCATGAGATCTTTCATGTTTTTTCATGGTAAAGCTGCATTATCAAATATCTTTGGATTCCATATTGCAGCCAAGTTGGCAATCACACTTGGACTTAAATTATTCATTGATATCACAGAAATATTTGTAGCATAAGCCACTGTACTTTATTTTAAAAGTGAAAAATATAATTGAAATCACTGATTGCCTGTGTTAAGAAAATGCATTTTCTTAAGTGATTAATATTGCAAACCAGCTGGCTCTAACATCATAGATTGATTCCTGATTTTTGGATAGAATAGAAAAACCAGGATTTTAGTATTTCAACATGGTCAAATTCATTATTTAATATATAGTTCTGTTAATATGATGTAATTGTTGGCATTATATCTGTAAATTCTTGGCGGTCAACTATTCACATCTAACTGCATAATTAATTTTATCGATTTAAGTAAGATCCATGTAGTTTATGCTATTTGAATCTCATCATCCTGTGTCTACTTTTGGCAGAGATGTATTAAATAATGTGAACCTCTTTGAAATAATTTTAAACTGGAGAACGTGCCTAAATAGGACGGGATTTAACATCCTTAGTAGGACTGGATGGGATTGTAATATCCAGTTCTACTAATCAATCTTTCCTGGTTAATTATAATTGCAAACTCTTTAGTTTCTGATGCAATTCAAATTGAAATGTTTATAACTGTGTGATGGTTCAATGAGTAAGTGAATTACTCAACAACAAATGGTTTATTGCCAATGTGAGGTGTTTCATTCTTCAAATAAGAAGCGATATGGATAAATAAACTGGAGAAAAGGAATAGGTGGTTTTGGGTCGAGACCGTTCTTCAGACTGAGGGGAGAGGGAAATGAGAGATATAGAAGGTACATAGAACAAATTAATGAAAGAAATGCAAAATGCATATTGATCATTGCTGCTTTTTGCATTTCTTTCATTCATTTGTTCTAACTTCTATATCCCTTTTTTCCCTCTCCACTGACACTGAAGAAGGGTCTCGACCCAAAACTTCACCTATTCATTTTCTCCAGACGTTGCTCCAGCATTTTGTGTCCATCTTCGGTGTAAACCAGCATCTGCAGTTCCTTCCTGCACATGGATAAATAAACTGATGGGAGTTGAATCTCATTGACTGATGCCATAAACAATATACATTGAAGTGAACCTGTTTTTTGTTTACTTAAAGAAAAAGGCAAGTTTAATGAGGGCTTGTTTAAAGTGATTTCCCATTTTTAATAGAGCCAAGTTACACAACCTTATTTTCTTTATGTATGCAAGGTAATCAATCTTTCCTTTGCATGATATTTCAATTAAGCCTGGCAGCCCACACCAGAGCGACATCTCGAGAGGACTTGGATGAGAGCGAATCGGGGGCTATGGGACCCAGCATATCTGGATTGTATATCTTTATTGTCATTTCCTGAGTATTCCCATACCCAGAGGAAACAAAAAAACGTTCCTCAACCAGTGTCCATTTCAGTGTGCAGTAAAAAATAAATAGAAGTAAAAATACATATATCATGAACAAATTAACACTCTACTCTACTAAACATCAACAGGTTTTCCGATCGGCAGCGGCACGACAGTGGCTCTGCTGCAGTGTGTCCAGGTTGGTGGTTGGTGCACGATACTTTGGCAGGGGGCAAAGTCCGTTTATCAGTCTTATAACCTGCGGGAAGAAGCTGAGGAGCATCCTGCTGGTTTTGCACCTAATGCTCCGGTACCTCTTCCCAGATGGCAGGATGGAGAATATGTGATGCGATGGGTGGTAGGGGTCTTTGATGATGGAAATGGCTCTGCTGATACATCTCTTCCTGTATATGTCCAGCAGGAGAGGGAAACTAATCTAGATTAGTTGGGGAAACTGAATGTCCTTTTCCAGTTTTCTAAGTGTAAGTCAAGGGCCGAGAATATCAAGAAGACTGCTGATGACAATTCTTTTTGCAGAATTGGGCAATGCAGTGGTGCAGCAGGTCGAGCTGCTGCCCCACATTGCAGAGGCCTGGATTTGATCCTGACCTCAGGTGCTGTCCGTGCGGAATTTATACATTTTCCCTGTGACCGCGTGGATTTCCTCCAGGTGCTCTGGTTTCCTCCCTCATCCCAAAGATGTGTAGGTATGTGGGTTAATTAGTGAGTGGATGAGAAAGTTGGATAGCATAGAACTTGTATGATTGAGTGATCGATGATTGGCATGGACTTGATGGGCAGAAGCCCCTGTTTCCATGCTGTATCTGTATCTTTAGACTTAAACTTAATGATCAGGTTGGTAGTTTGATTGGTGCATTTATAGTGACATGTACGGAGATACAGTGAAATGGTTGCTCTGCATGCAATCCAGTTAAATCATACCATACATGAGTACAATAGATACTCAGCAGAGAGTCTACATTCCAGCGCCATCTTGCAACTTCCCAGTCTCTTGAAAGTCTGATTTTGGCCCAAGGAGATATGCAATTTCTATTATTCTCACATTCAGACCTGATATCCTGACAGCACTGGATGAGTGAAGTCGGGGTCGGCCTGTTCCAGTGCAAAGCTATTGGCTCCTTCTACCGCCACCCCGCTCAGCTGCTGCAGGCTGCGTTTGATTCACTCGCTCATCTGAGTTAACTACATTTAACATGAAATCCTCAGTCCACTACTTCTGTTCTGCCTGCTACAGTAGTGGAGTAAGGACCCTGATTGCAAGTAATTTAATGGGGAAAAAGTGGAGAGAAAGTGAGAGCAAAGAGAAAATTGAAAGTAGGAATCATGCAGGAGTGAATCTTTGTTGCTTGACCTTTAAAGTAGTTTTTAATTATGTTCCATTCTTCTGATGAAGTAGTTCATTAGAGAATCTCCATTCCCTGAAGAATCTTCTGACTATGATAAACTCTTTGATTGGGTAAAACTAATTAGTTTCCCGTCTCAGAAATATTAGATGAAAGATGGTTTTCCCTACACATTTATGCTCTAAGATACTACTCTATTTATAGAAATGATATCCTTCTTTACATGGGGATCAAAATGAAACCTGATATATCTTCAAAGTCCCACTCTACTGTGATGGAATTCACATTGGTAAACTGGACTGGGCTTTATCGTGCATCACAAGATACCACAGCATTTTAAACACAAAATAAGTGAGTATATATTTTACGCCTTTAATCTTTGAAAGAATTTGAAACAGATACTTCCACAGAAGTGCACACTTTATTCTTGGAATTAACTTACTTGGCTGCTTGTTTTGGATAGCACAGAACTATTTGGAAAAGAGCATGGTTTGCCAATCAATCTTGGATTACTGCTGGAGTTTTCTGAACATGGTGAAAAACATTTCCCTTAGATTTCAAGGTTTGGAGAAGGGAATCTGCAGAGGCTTTGAGGGAGATATTCTTACCCAGAAGGTGGCTGGAAATCTGCAGCATGCTGAATAATTGTATTGGTAAGAGCTGCAGCGTGCAAACAGGCTTTATGGCCAACCGAGTCTGAATCAAAAATGAAATATGGAAAAATCTAGCACAGGAACAGGCCTTTCAGCCCACCTGTCTGTGCCAGACATAATACCTAGATAAACTAACCTCATCTGCCTGCGCATGATCCACATCCCGCTATTCCCAGCATATTCATGTACCCATCTAAAAGTCTCTTAATTGTCGCTACCATTTCTTTCTCCACCACCACCAATGGTAACACGTTCCAGGTACTCATCACCCTCTATGTAAAAAACTTGGCCTGCAAATCTTGATTAAACTTTACTCCACTCATCTTAAACCCTCTTATGCCCTCTAGTCTTTTACATCAACCCCTCACATGCACTCATCCTATATTAATAATGTTTTATTCTCCCAACATTCTCGTCTACTCCCTTTGGATTCTACCACTCACCAACACACTGATGGCATTTAAAATATAAATTCCATGCAGACAGTCCCTGAGTTTAGCATTGATCCCTGGCTTCTGGTATCGCAAGTCAGCAGCTCTATAAGCTCTACAAGCTGTGCCACTGGGCTGCCTGAGGTGGATGGCGGTATTGTCACAACATTTAGGAAGTCTTTAGATGACGACTTGAAACAGCATGGTCTAGAAGGCTATAGAATAAGTGCTAACAAAATTGAATTGATATAGATGGGCACTCGCTGGCTGACATAAATACAGTGGGCTGTAGGGCCTGCTTCCATTACTGTAAGTCTCTATGATTCTATGACAACCTTTACAATTGCTGATGAATGAATTGCACTCATTGCACTTCTACAGCATATATGCAGCAATCCAATTAAAGACCATCTTAGCACATTCCTCTTCATAGGGAATTCATGATATGTGTGAATAGGGAAAGGAGCACCACATCTCCTCAGCCAAATAGGTTGAATCTTTCTGAGACACAAACAGCTAGGAATTCATTCCTGGTCAGTAGGACTAATTTTGAAGACTATGTTGTAGACCCCCCTTGGTCATGACTGACCATGGGTGATGCATCCTGGTTGTTGGCTGCTTGCTCCAAACCTCGGCTGGAGCACCGTCGCTTGTGGCTGAAGAGACCAATGCAGGAGTGACAGTCTCTGTGGCAAAGGTCACATTTGTGTGTGGTCTCTGGTTTGTTGAAGTTGCTGCGCTCCTTTCTGCGTGCCCGCTTGTCTGCCTCTGCGGTCATCTAGACTATCTAGATGAATTGTTAATATAGTTATTAATGTATAGTGGCTTAACTACTAACTGGAAGCGAATTTCTCGATAGCAGTGTTTAAACCAAGATGCATGTAGACTATTAATTCAATATGAAATCAAGGACAAGAAACAAAATGCTCAGAAAGAATGATGGGGTAAGGAGACAGAAAATCTGATGAAAAATATAAATGTCACTTTTGTTTAGATTTCTCCAAAAATAATTAAAATCTTTAAGTTGATTTTCAGTGTCAGGGTGATTGTCTGACCTATTACATTGTATAAAAATGTCTTGCACTTGAATGGTTAAAATCACTAACATTTTTTGCTTATATTAAATGGATATGTTATATCTCACGAAAGTTTGATAAAGCAGATTATGGAGTGGTAGTGTTGTTTAGACACCTGAAATGTTTTCTATTCATGTTATCCAGAGGTGCTAAATGCTGGAACTCAACGGGTCAGGCAGCATCTCTGGTGAAAATGGAAAGGTGACTGAAGAAGGGTCCTGACCTGAAATGTGACCTTTCCATTTACTCCAGAGATGCTGCCTGGCCTGCTGAGTTACTCTAGCACTTTGTGACGTTCTTTGGTAAACCAGCATCTACAGTTTCTCATTATCACATAATGATTTCTGTGTTAACTGCATACATGGTGACATGGGCCATGGCTGTCATTTATCCTCATGAGCCTCATTGTTATTCGCATCAGAACATTCAAATACATGATTACAATTTCTACTGAGGGAATTACTTTCAAGCACACAATTGGTTTGTATTATTTAGTTTTCCTTTAATACATTTCTTTCAACATTAAGTATTTTATTAGACTGGAGTGTGTTAAACAAGCACATTCCACTTCACTTGGCAAAAGAACTTCACCACATCAATAAAAACAGATGTTATTGAGGTAACTGTCTGCTTAGATAGATGAGTCGGTAAAATATCTAATTTTAGCTAAGGTTAACTTTTTTTAATACTGAGGGCCACCTGGCCTAGATGAACAATCTGTTCATGGGGCCTTTCAAAGTATTAGGTCATAACCAAACATGGATTTTGCAGTGCGTTTATTTTTAGAATATTTTCCAAGTTTTTACTTTGAACTATTAATATTCGTGTGAGGGTGATCAAGGCTATGGCACTGTCTCAATTTTGGTTTAATATTTTTTCCTGGGATTTCATCAAGAATGAAGTCAATCCCAATTTTACTGTCTCTTCAACTGTGCCTCCAAGGAATGATAAACTCAAATTAACGCAGATGGTGGAAATATGAAATAAAGACAGAACGTGGTGCAGATACCAAGCTTGTGAAGTGAGAAACAGTTAATATTTCAGATCATTAATCCTCATCAATTCTGAAGTATAAATTCTGTTCCTCTCTCCATGGTTGCTCTCTAATCTTCTGAATATTTCTACGTTCCTTTTGCTCGTATCAACAATGTATTTGTTTGGTGTAATCTAATTCAGTGATGCAAATTTTTGACTGGATAATCCATTTATTTCTCCAGAGTAGATGACGTTAGTTACGCATTTAGTCTTGATGTATAAATATGTCTTACAGTGTGTAACAGGCAGACATTCATTCCATACCAGTGACTGGACCATTCAGTCACTAGGAGTTGGTTGGACCTGGTTAAAATCATCTAACCTTGTAACTTGTTGCACTATGCACTTAACTCCACAGGAGACTGACTAACATCAATGTTACCAATTATCTGTCACTGACCAACCACATTGATGTGACAGTCAAGAAGGCACATCAACACCTCTCCTTCATGAGGAGAGTGAGGAAATTCAGCATGTCTCCATGGACTCCTACAAACTTCTACAGATGCACCATAGAAAGCATACTATCAAGTTGCATTACAGTTGTTTTAGGAACAGCTCTGCCCAAGACCGCAAGAAATTGCATGGTGTAGATGTAGCACAGTCCATCACATACATTAAAATTCATGCCATTGACTCATCTATACCATGTTGCTTCGGAAAAGCAGCCAACATAATCAAAGACTAATTCCACCTTGGTCATTCCTTCTTCTCACTTCTCCCACCTGGTAGAAGTTACAGAGGCTTGAAAGCGCACACCAGAAGACTCAGGAACAGCTTCTTCCCATCTGTTATTATTAGACTTCTGAATAGTCCTTCCAAAAGATATTGTAATTTCTGATTCACCTCTACCCCATTGTGAACATTGGGTTTTGTCTATACGATTGATGTGCTACAATGCTGAGAACTATATTCTGCACTCTTTATCTTCACCTATGCTCTATCTATTGCATTTGAGTTTGACTAGATTGTATTAATCTATGGTATATCTGATCTGTTTGCATAGCATGCAAAAACAAAGATTTTCATTGTACCATGGTATACGTGACAATAAGAAACCTAAACCTAACAGAATAACATTCTACTTCCTTATTTTGAATTAAACCTTACTGCATAGAATTTTGCTTTGCTCAGCCTTCATGTATTTTTACTTATGGAGTAGCAACATAATTTTTAAACATAACAGGAATGATTGGCTTATTTAGCAAATCGAGAGCCTTAAGGGCATGTCCCACTTAGGCTATTTTTAGGTGACTGCCGGTGGTGACTGTCATAGTCGTAGCCATAGACTGGACCCTCCTTCGACATAAAATTTGAAATAGAATCATTACTTTAACAACAACAAAAAAAGAAGTCAGCACCGGTGACAACCTACGTTAACCTGGCGACAACCTACGTTAACCTGGCGACAACCTACGTTAACCTGGCAACAACTATGACAGCACCTACGTCAGGAGAAGTCAAGCTACACTCATTGTCGTCAAACCCACTGTCGCCGACTGTCTCAGAAAATTTATCAACATTGTGAACATCCAGCGGCGACCAGAAAGACGCTATGACTCTTTGGGCGACTGAGGAGACTACTCATGACCATACAGGCGACACCCCGGCGACCATGTAGTGACAGTCTAGTCGTCTGTAGTCGCCTAAATAATCGACTAAGTGGGACAGGGCCTTAAGTCAAATTGAGCGAGTGCTATACATTTGTCTTGATATTGATTCTGGAGGAACTTCTGGCACAATATTACAAAGATTGGCTCTCTAGATATGCAAACACCTCAAGTATTGATCGCAGAACAAATATGACCCTGACAATGTTTGATATAGCGAGTGACAAAATAGACTGTTTGGATAACTAAGGAACTGCAGGTGCTGGTTTACATAAAAGGGCACAAGGTGCTCGAGTAACTCGGCAGGTGAGAAGTACCCTCCCCGGGTACTTTCCCGTGCAACCACAGGAAATGCAACACTTGTCCCTTTACCTCCCCCCCCCTCGACCAGATCAGTCTTTCCAGGTGAGGCAGAGGTTCACCTGCACCTCCTCCAACCTCATCTACTGCATCCGCTGTTCCAGGTGTCAACTTCTCTACATCGGCGAGACCAAGCGCAGGCTCGGCAATCGCTTCACTGAACACCTCCGCACAGTCTATCTTAACCAACCTGATCATGCGGTTGCTCAGCACTTCAACTCCCCCTCCCATTCCCAATCTGACCTTTCTGTCCTGGGCCTCCTCCATTGCCAGAGTGAGGCCCAGCGCAAATTGGAGGAACAGCACCTCATATTTCGCTTGGGTAGTTTACACCCCAGCGGTATGAACATTGACTTCTCTAATTTTAGATAGCCCTTGCTTTCTCCCTCCTTTCCCTCCCCCTTCCCAGTTCTCCCATAAGTCCTACTGTCTCCGCCTACTTCCTTTATTTTCCCCACCCCCCCATCATCAGTCTGAAGAATGGTCTCGACCCGAAACGTCGCCAATTCCTTCTCTCCATAGATGCTGCCTCACCGGCGGAGTTTCTCCAGCATTTTTTGTCAGCAGGTGAGGAAGCATTTCTGGAGAATACGGATAGGCAACATTTTGGTTCGGTGTGAGTTTGTGGCTATAGAAGGGTCACAACTCGAAACGTCTCCAGAGATACTGCCCGACCCACTAAGTTCTTCCAGCATTTTATGTCCTTTTTAGTAATCAGGAGGTAGACTTAGAGGTTGCAGAGATTGATTGGTTGGAAGGGAGTCCATCGACATGAGGGAGATGGTGTCATTTGATTGTGTAGTGGAGGAGGGGGTGTCATGAAATCAGATCATATTGGGTGAATGTTTGTGGGGTGGTTGATTGAGCAAAGGTCACATGAAGGTGACAGCAACCACTCCACACACACACATTCAAACACGGAGGTGAGGGACATGTTGGTTAAGCATCATATTTAAAGGGGACCTGCCTGACTCGGATTCCTGGCACCAACTTGGGTAGACTATTGACCATACCAGGAATCATCAGTGGTAGTTTCCCAAATGTGGCCAATTCCCTGGACAAATGTGGGCAAAACCAAAAACTACACAGAATCCATCTGTGTCTCCACAGGAACCATTTCAGCTTGATTTGTCTTTCCAGAAAAGCTCTGGAGCATTCAGATGGTCTCATCCCTGGTGTCAGGAAATCACAGTGCAATGTTGAGTGCAACCATCTGATCCACAAGGTCTGCCCAGATGCTGGACATGAGCCCATGCCATTGGATCACTCAAGCACAGTCCTTTCCACTGGCACAGATTTCTGCCCATCCTTTCCTCTCCAGGCACATTGATACTAATTGTAATTTTGTCAGAGCGGAGACCATAAGTCAGCGGGTTTGACGTTGCCAGTTTCTGAGCAGAGGAAACGTGTGCTTGTCCACAGGCGGTCTGCATAGCAGTGGCATCAGGTGGGCCGAGCACCTTGCTGCATGAAATCAGCCATTTGTGTCGCCAATGTTTCTAGTGCAATGTACCATACATTGTCTCCCCCCCGTATTCCAGCAGGCTGCACAAGATCCAGATTTCAAAGTAAACATGTGCAGCCAAAAGCATGCAGCCCGTCTCCAGTTCCCAAGCACTGTTTTCACTTCTTCTGCGGTAAGTGATTCACCTGCTGATTCTTTGACTGGATCTGCAAAGCCTTGAGAGTTTCTGGCAAGTTCCTGCTTTAAGTGGAAAATGATGCTAAGTAGTATGGTCAGGATTTCTGCTGGGAAGGCTCACTTGCTGCTTCTGCGGTTCTGGAATATTTATAATATAAAGGAAATAATACAGCCACACAGCACATTTATGGCATATCACATTCAGAGTCTCTTGCCGGCTATAATTAAAATGCACAGGCTAGGTTTGCAGTCTCAACTCCGCAAAGCAGGGTTGAATTCCCTTCTCCCATCTGCTTGTCACTCATGCCATCTACTGCCTCTTATCCAATGTCTCTCATTATAGTAATTTGACAAAGGGTGAGGTGTTTGACTTTTGTCTATTTACATTCTGTGCCCCTCTGTTTCACTTTGCCTTTCAGTAAGCAGAAAAATCTCCCTTAATTAAGTGTAGAATTTATACTGTGCACTTCAGGGATTGCACAGATTATTGGCTTTATGTGCAACTTATTGTAAAGTAACTTGAAGATAAAATGGGTTTGAAACCATTTGAGAATAGGTCACATTATCAGCCTTTGATATGAATCATGAGAGTCAGTCAGCAATCTTTTCAGCTGAATTTTTAAAGTCAATTTTACCTCGTTTCTACGTTATTGACTATCGCCGGCATTTTGCATGTGCTGCAATCATAGTTATTGGATCAATTTAAACTAAACATTCGAGCAATTTTAACTGACACCCATAATCTTGATTGGCATCTGGTCTGTCTGCACCTACGGTGGTCTCCATGTTAGATGTTTGCCTTCTCCCAATGTTTTAAAACCATTTTGCTTCAGGCATATTTCTACCAGATGGTGAGTGGCCTAAACAGTTTTCCTTAAAGGGGCTTTGGTGGTCATTCTCTAAAGGGCACTAAATGTTTTCGATATTTTATTTTTGCAACTCAGTTGATTGCTCTATGGTTGGATACAAATGAACCCCAAAATTGAAAATCTATTGATTAGTTTCGGGAATACAAATAAGCTGTGCCACCAGCTCGCATTAATGTTGGTTGGAAGTTTCCACAATGTCCGTGTTTTCTGTCTACAAAATGACCAAGGAATTATTATATTGATCCTGATGATTGTGTCCAATATTCATTGTAGACTTTGCCTTCTAAAAGGTGTCTGATGATATTTCAATTGAAAAGCCAATTATAGACCTGAGTGAAAAAATGAACACAGAACGATAGCTCTTTGAAGAAGCAAAACACAAAGTGCTGGAGGAACTCAGCAGGTCAGTCAGCATCTATGGAGGGAATAGACTGTCGATATTGCAGGTTGGGACCATTGCTGAGACTGAGAATTGGTGGGAGAAAGCTGGTAAAGAGAGGTGGGAGTAGAGGAAAGTCTGGTAATGATAGGTGGATAAGGTGAATGGGTGTGCTGGCAGATGGGTGGAAATAGTAGCAAAGACTAGAGGTGAAAAGAGGACAAAATGGTTTAAGATAAAGAAAGAAGAGGAGGAGTGAAATGTTAAGCTAAAGGAAGGGATATAGGTGGAAGTGGATGTGGAGAGAAAGAGGGAATACCAGGAAATGTGCGACTGGAGATGGGAGAGAAGCATACTGGAGAAGGAGGGGCAAAGACATGAGACATGCAGGAGAATGGGGTTGATAGGGAAAGACTGATCAGACATGATTGAATTGTGGAGTAGGCTCGAAGGGCTGAATGGCCTAATTCAGCTCCACGGACATGAACCTAAGAGGAGGGTGGCTGGGAGCAAAACATAAATTATGGAGGAACTCAGCTCTGTGAAAGAATTCTGCAAATAGCCTTGGCTAACCCTGGATTTTTTTTCTCTTTCCAGGCTATTTTCCAGATTCCCCTTGAAGGAATAATGGAATCTGTTTCAACACTCTTTCCAACAATACATCCCAGAATAAACAACCAAAAGGTAGGTAGCTAGTCTTGAACTGATGCAACCCAGGGATTCCTTGTTTTTGAGTGACATGCAGTGGTGTGTGATGGGTCACACATGGGGTGAGAGCCTTCATTCCTCAAAGCAAGTCAATGAACCATGTGTGTGTGTTTTTTATGGCAATCTGAGGGGTTTGTGGTGAATACAGAGGTGTAGTCAACGACTTTGTTGAGTGGTGTGGGCTGAATCACATGCAGCTCAACACTGACAAGACTAAGGAGTTGGTGGTGGACCTTTGGAGGAGAGGAACACCCCTGTCCCCTGTCTCCATCAATGGTGTGAATGTGCAGTTTACCAGGGAGTACAAATACCTTGGAGTGTACCTGGACTGTACTTTTTGAGAAGGCTCCACTCGGCAGTAAGATGCTGGAGATGCTCTACCAATCGGTGGTAGCCAGTGCCATCTTCTTTGCTGCCGTGTCCTGGGGCAGCAAGGCGAAGGCTGCGGACGCCAATAGGATTAATAAACTCATCAGGAAAGCTGGCTCCGTCCTGGGGGTGAAGTTGGATTCAGGGGAGGTGGTCTTGGAGGGGAGGATGCTCCTCAATCTTTGGAGCATCCTGGACAATACAGCTCACCCCCTCCATGACACACTGGTCAACCTGAGGAGTACCTTCAGCAACAGACTGGTTCCAACAATATGCAGGGCAGTATGCCAAAGGAGATCCTTCTTCCCTGTGGCTATCAAACTTTACAACTCCTCCACCTTCTGTCATGGGGTAGATAGACTGACTCCCCCACCCTTCTTTGCACATCCCTCAAGCCATTCCATTCTTCACTAAATTTGTGTTTCATGTATTTTGTGTTTTTTATGACTGTTAAGATATTAATTTCCCTCCTGGGATAAATAAAGTTATATCGTATCATATCGTATCATATTGTTCTGGCATGGTCTTAATGTCATCCTTCGCCATAATCACCATTCTACCGACTGTCTTTCAAGTCTCTTCAGCGAGTGGGCACCAGTGATTACCTGATTATGTCCAGGATATAAATATTGGTGGGGTGAGATGTAAAGTTGTGAAAGGACTTCTGAAAGGATCAACTCTTCAATTATATGGGCATACTGTGTTCTGCATATCTAATGCCGTGCCAATACAATTCTTATCTTAACCATTAATGGATGGTATAGCCTATTCTGTGAAAATCCAATGTAGCAACTGGCCGATGATACTTGTTAACTATCACAGTATTTATATTACTGCATTGTTTCAAATAAATTATATTAACTATTACATCGTTTTCTTTAATAAAAACAGAAAATGCTGGAAATACAGAGCAAGTGTGGAAAGAGAAACAGAGTCAACATATCAGAGTCGTGACAAACCATTAGAACTGGCTGTCTCATACTGTCCAAACGGACATCATCTCACAATTGAGATTCCTTCTCTCCAGAGATGCTGCCTGTCCCGCTGAGTTACTCCAGCATTTTGTATCTATCTTCGGTTTAAACCAGCATCTGCAGTTCCTTCCTACACATCTCACTATTGAGACTCTGAGTACTCCTATTGCTCTGAAAGCTGTAAAACACTCTCCGGGGACAATCTAAAATTTGGGTGCTTAAAATGGGCTGTCAATCTCTTTGGGATATCTGATCAAGATCTGAGTTTCTGGTCTACTTGATGCTGTGGTTTGTAACTTTGCTTTCCACTTCGTGTCGATCTATGTGGATGTTGCAGTAATCAACATGTTCGCACCAAGTATTTCACTGCCATTCCAATGGAGTATTTGCTTCATTTGAGTAGTGCAAACATTGATCAATTCTTGCTGGCATAAACTCAGGCAAAACAACAAAACATTGCTATCAAAAAATTCCCTTAATATTTCCTTGGCTTTAAAAAATGTATTTGTTGTCAATATTCCGACCACAATCCATGTCTGAAACTACAACATTACCTCAGGCCATCATGCAATTTCACTAAAATTCTGCATCACTCGATAAATTCTTGATCACTTTTGTAAAAACATAAGATCATTTATAAACATAGAAAATAGGTGCAGGAGTATGCCATTCGGCCCTTCGAGCCAGCACCGCCATTCAATATGATCATGGCAGATCATCCAAAATCAGTACCCCGCTCTGGCTTTTTCCCCATATCCCTTGATTCCCAGCCCGAAGAGCTAAATCTAACTCTCCCTTGAAAACATCCAGTGAATTGGCCTCCACTGCCTTCTGTAGCAGAGAATTCCACAGATTCACAACTCTCTGGGTGAAAATGGTTTTCCTCATCTCAGCCCTAAACGGCCTACCCCTTATTCTTAAACTGTGACCCCTGGTTCTGGACTCCCCTAAAATCGGGAACATTTTTCCTGCATTTACCCTGTTCAATCCTCTAAGAATGTTATATGTTTCTAAAAGATTCTCTCTCATCCTCTAAATTCCAGCGAATACAAGCCAAGTCGACCCATTCTTTCATCATATGTCAGTCCCGCCATCCCGGGAATTAAACTGGTGAACAGACGCTGCACTCCCTCAATAGCAATAATGTACTTCTTCAAATTAGGAGACCAAAATTGCACACAATACTCCAGGTGCGATCTCACTGCAGTAGGACCTCCTTGCTCCAAAACCCAAATCCTCTCGCATTGAAGGCCAACATGCCATTAGCTTACTTCACTGCCTGCTGTACTTGCATGCTTACTTTCAGTGACTGATGTACAAGGACACCCAGATCTCATTGTACTTCCCCTTTTCCTAATTTGACATCATTCAGATAATAATCTGCCTTCCTGTTCTTGCCACCAAAGTGGATAACCTCACATTTATCCACATTATACTGCATCTGCCATGCTTCTGCCCAGTACCTGGACGTGGCGTCGAAGGACAAGAAGCCGAAGCGAAGAAGTGGAAGCCAAATAACCGAACGGAAACAACGCTGAAAAGCCAAATAACCGAAAGGGCTCAATGCCGAAAAGCCAACTAACCGAACGAACGCAATGCCGAAAAGCCAAATAACCGAACGGACGCAACGGCAAAAAGCCAAATAACCGAAAGGGCGGGATGCCGAAAAGCCAACTAACCGAAAGGGCGGGACGCCTAAAAGTCAAATAACCGAAAGGGCGCAACGCCGAAAAGCCAAATAACGGACATGACGTCGCCGGGGGCCGGGACTTGTCAGCAATTGGTCCAGACCCCCGCGTCCATCACATCACTGGCCGGGGAAGACGAGAGGGTGGTGGTCATTTTCCCACACAAGACCACTCGGGGCTGGAGGTTGACTGGACACTCTGAACGCGAGCACCAAGGTGTAAGCGGCTGAATGAGCTAATCCCTCGGGACAGCCCCCATTCTTCCCCCCCGGGTTCAAGGCTGTCCGGCCATGGCTGCCCTCCACCTCGTCTCCCCTGTGCGGCCGCACTGTGATGGGCTGTGGGTCGGCAGCACACACACACACGGGGCCGGGTGAAGCAGAGTTGGGGACAGTCTGGTCCCCCCACCCACCCAGAGTCACTGACCGTTTTGTACCACCACCGGACCCCGACCCCCACACCAGGGTGATTCCACCCCCCCGACCCCTAGACTCCGACCCACACATGGGATGATTCACCACCCGACACCCACACCGGATGATTCACCCCCCCCCCCCCGGCCACAGGGACAGGTGGCCCGGGGTGCTGGCAGCCATAGTAAATCACTTTTAAAACATGGGGGGGTGACACACAAATTCCCGGGCAGGCCGATGACAAGTGTGCATTACAATGAACAAATTTATCTCCTCCCACTCCCACCCCCCCCCCCGCCGACAACAAGGAGCACATTTTATTTATTGTTTTAACACAGTAATATCGTCTGGTTGCCTATGTAACGCACACAACAAGCTCCCATGCACAAAACACCAGAAAATCTGTTTTTTTCAGTTTATTTACAGTTCTTTTTTTTTTAACTTTGCGAAAAGTGCCATTTTCGCAGCAGTGTCGAGTAAATCGTACTCCCCCCCCCCCCCCCGCAGACAATACATTACTCTCAAATCACATACCTTACCTCTATTACCCCTCTACATAAAAACAAAGTGTCAAAGCCTCCAAGGTCTACTAATCCACCCATAGCTTCAGTTGCAGGTACAGCTGAAGGGATTTGGCGTTCAGAACAATGACCGCATTAGAAGATCATCCGAGTGAAAGATAGCCGAGCGATGCGTTATCGATCAGACCACATCGCACAGAGTGGAAAAGAATGAAATGGAAATTGCAAATTATCCAACTGCAACTTTCCCCCTGTAGCGACAGATTTTTATATCGTTCAAGAGATTACTCCCTCTAGCCGCTAAATGGATTGCATGGTTAAGAGGAATGTCTTTGTACACATGCAAGCTCTCCGTCGGGGACCTTCAGAGCTTCTTCACAGATAAATCTTCAAAGCACAGTCCTTTGACTAATAAATTCTTTATTGTTGATGAAAAACAATAAGGTACATCCAACCTTCTTCCGACTCATACACTATAAACTTCATCGAACTCCAGCTTATTACATTAAACGTTTGAAAACTCCTCGTGCCTCCATTACACTTCGCTTGGTCAAAGGGTAAACCTTCCCCGTGCTGGTCCAAAACAACAGTAAAAACTAAGCTTCTGCGCAAGAAACTTAGCTCCAAACGCCCTAGAATACGTCATAAATCTCACCCACATAATAATGGTCAGTCTAAAATTTAAAGACACATGCCATCATCAATGACACACAAAACAAGCCAAATGGCCACTACATACCGGCCCCTAATTGTTCCGAGTATATAATGAGGCAATTATTTATAAACTTCAAAAAAGTAGCCATGAAGGCTTAACATATATCAAAAGCAAAAAATCAGGGAATTTGAACCCCAAAGCTCCTCGTCGGGGAATTGAACCTCGGTCTCCAGCGTGACAGGCGGGGATACTAACCACTATACTAACGAGGAAAAAATAGCATGCACTATATATCCGCAATCAGATTTCTTCATCGGATCTTCCATCTTCACTTTCGTCTTCTAGAAGCAAGCACAACTTGGTTATTAATCTTATTAAAACACTGGTTTTAGTTTAAAGTCGTACCGTGCGCACCAAACCCTTAAAATCAGGCATGATACCCAGTATATAGTCCAAAACATAACAGTCCAAAGCTTTGATAGCATGAAACGTCTTCCTCCATGTCCGATCAACTCATGGATGTGTTGTAACAGCGATGTTGAAGTGTGAAAATCCTTCACAAGAATAACAGGATTTTTACCAATAAAGTTCACCGTTAAGTTTGATTTAATTTCCGGATCATTAGCAGAGATTTCAAATCCCAGCTCAAGCTTTGGCCATTCTCTGTCTGGCTTAGAGAGATTTTAGTTCATTGATCCATTTCTTATCGCTTACGAAGCGGTTCGCTGTCAGTTCTCTGGAAACCTCATCGGCAGGATTTTCTTTTGTGATAACATATTTCAGTTGTACAACATTAATAACTCCCAATGCTCTTTCCATTGGCAGATTATCTCTGTCCAAATCCAACTCTCTGGTTTCTTTGGCTCTATCATCTAGTGGAATGCTTTCACAATTGTCGCTGATCCACGTGGAAAGTGTGAATCCTCCCTTATTGCAAAGGGAAGTCAGATGTTCTACTGGTAGAATTGCTACCTGCTCAGTAGATATGGATTTTAAGCAATCATCCTTGTAGAAATTATTCTTCAAATAGATTCTTACTTCATGAAATTTAGTATTCTCGTCAAACTTGCGTTTCAAATTCTGGTTGCGTTACTCTGCCATACGACGATTATTCGGCAGATTAACACTTTCTTGTTTGAAAGGTAAGTCCAGACAATAGTGTCTGTCAATCATTTTAACTGAGTAGTTCATAATATCCAAGAATTTCAATTCTTCATTCGACATCTCTTCAGATTCCTTGCTGGTACTTTCATTGAAGTCATGATTGTATGGCTTCATCACCGGCTTTTCTAATTTATCAGTGGACATTTGATTAACAACAATGGTAGGATAGTTCTTCTGATTTCTGTTTTCGTTATTCCTTTCAAAGAGCCATAGATAACCCATCTAAGTCGGGTTTTCGTAGCATACGGTCCATCACCTTGGCTCCTCATAATCTATATAGATTCCAATGCCTTCAAAACATTTGTTCCAATAAGTAGATGAACACTAGAATTTATTTCAGATATCTTGACATCCTTCAGGTAAGGCCATTGTTTGAAGTCTTTATGTCTTGGTATATTTTGACGACCAACAGGCATAGTTCCATGTGTAAGCACTTTAGATATTGGTATCCGTTACACTTCGCATGGTCAAAGGGTAAACCTTCCCCATGCTGGTCCTAACTAAACTAGAAACTAAGCTTCTGCGCAAGAAACTTAGCTCCAAACATGCCCTAAAATACGTCATAAATCCCACCCACATAATAACGGGCAGTCTAAAATGTAAAGACACATGCCATCATCAATGACACACAAAACAAGCCAAATAGCCACTACACCCCTTTCCCCAACACAAAGGCAGCAATAATATATTTGCCACATATTTGCCTTCAGACTCAGTCTTCAGGTCTGAAGATGGTCTCGACCCGAAAGCATCACCCATTCCTTCTCTCCAGAGATGCTGCCTGTTCCGCTGAGATACTCCAGATTTTTGTGTCCATCTTCGGTTAAAACCAGCATCTGTAATTCCTTCCTACACAACTGTCACACCAAACTAATTCTCCAGGTTGGCTTGCTGAATATTGCATAAGACATGGTCAGAAGAAAGGGGATGTTATATATATATATACGAGAATAAGTGGGACCCGTTGGGTCCCAGCTTCACACTTTGCCACTGCTACACGGGTGGTTTTAAACTAAATAAGGGGGGGGGGGGGTCAAATGGGATAGTCAAGGATGGAGTTAAAGGGAAAGGGAGTAAAGCGATGGTTAATGACCCCAGAATTAATGGGAAATAAAGCTCACAAAGGGATAGGAGAGTATGGCCAAGTGTAATATGGATCGATGTGAAAGGTGAGATGCGTATGGAATTAAAAATATTGTATATGAATGGGCGAAGTATAAGAAGTAAAGTAGATGAGCTTGAGGCTCAGTTAGAGGTTGGTAGATATGACATTGTGGGGATTACTGAGATGTGGCTGCAGGAGGATCAGGCCTGGGAACTTAATATTCAGGGGTATACATCCTATAGAAAGGAAAGGCAGGTGGGCAGAGGACGGGGGTAGCTCTGCTGGTGAGAGATGGAATTCAGACCCTTGCGAGGGAAGACATAGGGACTGACAAGGTAGAGTCACTGTGGATTGAGTTGAGGAATTGCAAAGGGAAGAAGACACTAATTGGTGTTATCTACAGACCCCCAAATAGTAGCCCAGATGTAGGGTGTAAGTTGCAGCAGGAGTTAATACTGGCATGTAACAAAGGTAATGCCACTGTGGTGATGGGGGATTTCAATATGCAGGTAGACTGGAAAAATCAGGTTGGTTCAGGACCCCAAGAAAGAGAGTTTGTAGAGTGCCTCCGAGATGGATTCTTATAGCAGCTTGTAATGGAACCGACCAGAGAAAAGGCAATTCTGGATTTAGTGTTGTCCAATGAACCAGATTTGATAAGAGAACAAGAGGTAAAGGAACCACTTGGAGGTAGTGATCATAATATGATTAGTTTTAATCTGCAATTTGAGAAGGAGAAGGTTAAATCGGAAGTGTCAGTGATGCAGTTGAACAAAGGGGACTATGAAGGCATGAGGGAGGAGCTGGCCAAGGTAGACTGGAAAGGGATCCTAGCAGGAATGACGGTGGAACAGCAATGGCAGGAATTTCTGGGCATAATCTGGAAGACGCCCAAAAAGGAAGAAAGATTCTAAGGGGAGTAGGAGGCAACTGTGGCTGACAAGAGAAGTTAGGGATAGAATAAAACTAAAAGAAAACATGTATAAAACAGTAAAGAGTAGCCAGAAGCCAGAGGATTGGGAAACTTTCATAGGATAACAGAAGGAAACAAAACGGGCAATACGGGCTGAAAAGATGAAGTATGAGGGGAAGCTGGCCAGGAATATAAAGAAGGACAGTAAAAGCTTCTTTAGAAATGTTGAGAGAAAAAGAATAGCAAAGTCTAATGTGGATCCCTTGAAGGCAGACACGGGTGAAATTATTATGGGGAACAAGGAAATGGCAGAAGAGTTGAACAGGTACTCGGATCTGTCTTCACTAAGGAAGACACAAACAATCTCCCAGAAGTACTGGAGGACAGAGGATCTAATGGGTTAGAGGAACTTAAATACATTTTTATTAGGCGAGAAATAGTATTGGGTAGGCTAATGGACTGAAGGATGATAAATCCCCTGGGCCTGATGGTCTGCATCCCAGGGTCCACAGGGAGTTGGCTCTAGAAATAGTGGACGCAATGGTTATCATTTTCCAATGTTCAATAGATTCAGGATCAGTTCCTGTGGACTGGAGGATAGCTAATGTTATCCCACTTTTCAAGAAATGAGCGAGAGAGAAAACGGGGAATTACAGACCAGTTAGCCTGACTTCGGTGGTGGGAAAGATGCTGGTCAATTATTAAAGAGGTAATAATGGGGATTTGGATAGCAGTAAAAGGATTAGTCCAAGTCAACATGGATTTATGAAAGGAAAATCATGCTCGACTAATCTTCTGAAATTTTTTGAGGATGTGACAAGTAAAATGGATGAAGGTGAGCCAGTGGATGTAGTGTATCTAAACTTTCAGAAAGCGTTTGATAAGGTCCCGCACGGGAGACTGGTGACTAAAATTAGAGCACATGGTATTGGGGGTAGGGTGTTGACGTGGATAGAAAATTGGTTGGCAGACTGGAAGCAAAGAGTAGGAGTGAACGGGTCCTTTTCAGAATGGCAGGCAGTGGCGAATGGAGTGCCGCAAGGCTCGGTGTTGGGGCCGCAACTGTTTACCATATATATTAATGATTTGGAAGAGGTAATTAGGAGCAACACTAGCAAGTTTGCAGATGACACAAAGCTGGGTGGCAGTGTGAACTGTGAAGAGGATGTTAGGAGGTTACAGGGTGACCGGGACAGGTTGAGTGAGTGGGCAGATGCGTGGCAGATGCAGTATATTATAGATAAATGTGATGTTATCCACTTTGGTGGCAAAATCAAGGGGGCAGATTATTATCTCAATGGGGTTATGTTAGGTAAGGGGGAGGTGCAGCGAGACCTGGGTGTCCTTGTACACCAGTCACTGAAAGTTGGCGTGCAGGTACAGCAGGCAGTGAAGAAAGCTAATGGAATGTTGGCCTTCATAACAAGAGGATTTCAGTATAGGAGAGGTTTTTCTGCAGTTGTATAGGGCTCTGGTGAGACCACATCTGGAGTGTTGCGAACAGTTTTGGTCTCCTAATTTGAGGAAGGACATCCTTGTGATTGAGGCAGTGCAGCGTAGGTTCACAAGATTGATCCCTGGGATGGCGGGACTGTCATATGAGGAAAGATTGAAAAGACTAGGCTTGAATTCACTGGAGTTTAGAAGGATGAGGGGATTCTTATAGAAACATATAAAATTATAAAAGGACTGGACAAGCTAGATGCAGGAAAAATGTTCCCAATGTTGGGCGAGACCAGAACCAGGGGCCACAGTCTTAGAATAAAGGGGAGGCCATTTAACACTGAGGTGAAAAAAACTTATTGATTGGGGATGATCAGCCATGATCACAATGAATGGCTTGAAGGGCCGAATGGCCTCCTCCTGCACCTATTTTCTATGTTTCTGCGTTTCTATGGGAGAGCTGGTGCCCCAACGCAATAATCCACCTCTCCACCAATTCCAATATTGCTGGCCAGTGGGGGGAGGGCTTTCTGGAGTGCTAACATGGTGTTGTCGGCCAAAGGGACTGGTTTCCAGAGGGCTAGTATGGACATTTGGGCCGAATAGATTCTTGGACTGGCAGCTCAGGCACCAAGACACACACAAACACACACACACACACACACACACACACACACACACACACACACACACACACACACACACGCACGCGCACACGCACACAGGAAATAACGCAATCATAGAAAATCAGCATGACCTCTGCACTCACCGGAAATTACGCAATCAGCGCGACCTGTCCACTAAGGGGAAGTCACGAAATGAGGTGGAGAGAGAGGGGTGGGGGAGGGAGAGGGGTGGGGAGGGAGAGGGGTGGGGAGGGAGAGGGGTGGGGAAGGGGGAGAGATGTGGAAGAGTGGGGAGGGAGGGGTAGGGGGAGTGGTGGAAGAGGGACAGAGGGGTAGGGGGAAGGGGCGGGGGAGATAGGGAGAGGAGAGGGAGGGGTGAGGAGAGTGAGATGGAGAGGGGGGAGAGAGTGGTGGGGAGGGGAGGAGAGAGGGGAAGGGTAGAGAGATGTGGGGGAGGGGGGAGGGAGGGGAGGAGAGAGATGGGGTAGGGGAGAGAGGGGTAAGTGTGTGGAGGGAGGGGGAATGTGGGGGGGAGGGGGAAGGGTGTGGGGGGAGAGAGGGAAGGGGGTAGGGAGAGGGAAGGGGTGGGGAGAGAGCGATGGGGGTGGGACGGGGGGAGGGTGAGGGGAGGGAGATGGAGTGGGGGAGGAGAGAGGGATGGGGGGAGAGGGAGAGAGGGATGGGGAGGGGGAGAGAGGTGGGGGAGGGGGGCAGGGATGGGGGAGGGAGGGGAGGAGGGAGAAGAGTTTGGAGGGAGGGGGAAAGGGGTGGGGGGAGAGAGGGGAAATAGTGGGGAGGGAGAGTGGAAAGGGGGAGGGTTAGGGACAGTCCATCTGTTCCCCATTCCCTATCACCCCCAATCCTCTTTCTCTATTCCCACACACGTGATGACGCGCTTCGACACAGGCTGCGGGGGTGGGGGAGGGGCCGGGGCTGCTGCAAAGGCATATGTAAATGGATCCATTCCGATTGGACATATGTGAGCATTAGGCATTGTGACATCACACGATGGAACGTTCACCAACATTCTATAGATGACAGCTGTTTTTTTTTAACATTTTGAAATTTTGGGGGTGGGGGGGGAGAAAGATTTTATTAAAAATGTGTACATAAACAAGACGAAATTTAATCAGGAGTGGCTACTTGGAATGAAAAGTGAAATCTCTACCGAAATGGAAAAAATCTCGGCGTTTCTGCGTGTGGTGTTGGCGTAGCAAGGAATCAAAGGCTGGCAGGCACAAGACAGGCAGAGATAGATAGATGGATGGATGGATGGATGGATGGACGGATGGACGGATGGACGGATGGACGGATGGACGGATGGACGGATGGACGGATGGACGGATGGACGGATAGACGGATAGACGGATAGACGGATAGACGGATAGACGGATAGATAGATGAGGCAAATATTTTACTGCTGCCTTTGTGGCTAGGAAGGGGGAAAGTTGCAGTTGAATAATTTGCAATTTCCATTTAATTCTTTTCCACTCTGTGCGGTGTGGGCTGATCGATACCGCGTCGCTCGGCTATCTTTCACTCGTGCTCATCAGATTGATTTCAAGATGCTCAGATGATCTTCTAATGCGCCCCGGGCCATCTATCCCCACGGCCGGGGGTGAATCACCCGGTGTGGGTGTCGGGAGGTGAATCACCCCTTGTGTGGGTCGGGGTCTGGGGGTCGGGGTCCAGTGGCGGTGCATCGCGGTCAGTGACTGGGTGGGCGGAGTGACCAGACTGTCCCCAACTCTGCTCCACCCAGCCCTGTGTGTGTGTGCATTGCCGACCCACAGCCCATCACAGTAAGGCCGCAGGGGGGAGATGAGGCGGAGGGCGGCTGTGGTCGAACAGCGCTGACCCCTGGGGGGAGAGTGGGGGCTGTCCCGAGGGATGCGCTCCTTCGGCTGCTTACACCTTGGTACTCGGGTTCAGAGCGCCCAGTCACCCTCCAGCCCCAAGTGGTCTTGTGTGGGAAAATGATCCCCTCCCTCCCGTCTCCCCCGGGCAGTGATGTGATGGACGCAGAGGTCTGGACCAATCGCTGATAACAAGTCCCCACCCCTCCCCCCCACCCTCCCGGGACGTCATGTCCGTTATTTGGCTTTTCGGCGTTATGTCCGTTCGTTGAGTAGGCTTTTCGGCCTTTCGGTTAGTTGGCTTCTAGGCATCCCGCCCTTTTGGTTATTTGGCTTTTAGGCGTCCCGCCCTTTCAGTTATTTGGCTTTTTGTCGTTGCGTCCGTTCGGTTATTTGGCTTCCACTTCTTCGCTTCGGCTTCTCGTCCGCACACACTTCTGCCAACTCACCCAACCTATCCAAGTCACCCTGCAGCCTCATATCATCCTCGCAGCTCACACTGCCACCCAGCTTTGTGTCATCCGCAAATTTGAGATGTTACATTTAACTCCCTCGTCTAAATTGTTAATATATATTGTAAACAACTGGGATCCCAGCACCGAGCCTTGCGGCACCCCACCAGTCACTGCTCTTAGGAGCAAAATCAGTCTATTCGGCCCAACAAGTCTACTCTGTCATTCAATCATATCTGATTTATCTTTCTCTCTCATCCCCATTCATCCCCTTTTCCCTGTAACCTTTGTCACCCATACTAATCAACAACCTATCAATCTCCACTTTAAAAGTACTCAATGACTTGGCCTCCCCTGCCATCTGTGGCAATGAATTCCACAGATTCACCACCCACTGGGTAAATAAACTCCTCCTCATCTTCATTCTGGCAGTGTTTCTTTTGTGGAGGGGTCAAAGACTAGAGGTCATATTCATAAAACAAAAGGGATGAGATTTAACAGTGAAATGGGGAAAAACCTTTTACATATTGTGTGGTTGGAATATGCATTGCAATTGATGGAGTGGTGGGGATAGGTTCCATGGATGGCTAAAAGAGGGGACTGGAATTATCTATAGCGAGGACTAATTTACAAGGCACTGGAAAAATGTGGGAGATCGAAATGGTGATTTGCTGCATTAGAGAGAGCTACATGGGCATAATGGGCAGAATGTCCTCCTTCAGGGCTAAGACCATTCTGTTAATTTATAATTCTATGCAGGGGCAGAAATCGCTTTTACAACATGGGGGGGGGACACAATGAGGCCTGACATCTAGGACATGGGTCGGCGACCTATTGCCCACGGGTTGGATCCGGCCTGTAACCTGAAATCATCCGACCCGCAGACTTTTTTTTTCAATTAGTTTTCGCGACCTGGGAACTGCAGCCATTCCCGGGGCACGCAGGCAACCTGGGAACTTCAGCCAGACGTGGGGCAAGCAAGCCAAACTGGACACTACAGCCAGACCTGCCAGCCGACCTGGGCGCTACAGCCAGTCCCGGGGCACGCAGGCGACCTGGGCGCTACAGCCAGACCTGGGGCAAGTGAGCCGACCTGGGCGCTACAGCCAGTCCTGGGGCAAGTGAGCTGACCTGGGCGCTACAGCCAGTCCTGGGGCAAGTGAGCTGACCTGGGCGCTACAGCCAGTCCTGGGGCAAGTGAGCTGACCTGGGCGCTACAGCCAGTCCTGGGGCAAGTGAGCTGACCTAGGCGCTACAGCCAGTCCCGGGGCACGCAGGCGACCTGGGCGCTACATCCAGACCTGGGGCAAGTGAGCTGACCTGGGAACTGCAGCTAGTCCCAGGTTGCTAGATTCTAGGAGCTGGCGGCTTCCAACTGGAATCAACCTTGAGGGCTCCGGTCGCAGAGCCTATCAAACTTACCATCACGGAGCTGGCTGACTTCGGAGGCTGTGGTGGCGTTACGGCTGCGACTCGACTTTGGAGGCTTCGGTTTTGCTGCAACATGTTTCACAAAACATGGGGGGGATTGTCCCCCACCTCTCAAAACATGGGGGGGTATAACATCTCAAAATAAACATCTTACACTTTATTTTTGTTTGTATGTATTGAGGTTGATGCAAATGTAGTCAGAAAAAGCTTTATGCTATATCTCGGACAATAAACTAAACTGAACTGAAGCTTATAGGCATAGAGTTGTAGGGCGTGGAATCGAGCCCTCTAGCCCACCACGTCCATGCAGTCCATTACATCCATTTACACGTCATATGGATTCACTTTGGGACTGAAGCTTGTAGAAACAATAAACTGCAGACGCTGGTTTACAAAAAAAGACACAAATAGCTGGTGTAATGCAGGATGTCTAATCCCTTCTAAACCTCCTTGCTCTCACCTTAAACCTATGTCTCCTCCCCAGCATTAGAAAAAGAGTTTTACCATTTACCCTATCTGTCACCCTTATAGTTCTATACATCTCTATCAGGTCACCCCTCTGCCTCCTCTGTTCCATGGGTAAAAGAACAGTCTATCTGGTCTCTCCTAATAACTCGTATTACCTTACCTCACGGTCAGATTGAATGCGACGTTTATGACTGGATTCATTCAACCTGATAAAAGTGACCAGGACAGCTCCAGCAGCAAGGGAACTGAGACCGTTACTTATTTAGAGAAAATAAATTGTCCTCCCCAAAATCAATAATACACAAGCGGTGTTGTAAACCAAGGAGAATGGAAGGGCTGAGAAAGGTTGTGAGAAGATTTAGCACCATTTTAGCAGTGTACATGTGTAACCTGACAATAACATTGGATAAGTTACTGGCTATAAACAATTGACTGACAGTTTTTGCTTTTGGTATTTTTTCCTGGCGTGATTGTACTCATGTATAGTATGATCTGATTTAATTGGATAGCACCCAAACCAAAGCTTTTCATTGTACCTCGGAACACGTGACAATAAATCTGTACCGATGGTCACGGAGAGACGTAAGATCGGATTTCCTGAGAGTGAATCCGTGGAAAGTAACTGGTCTGGATGGAGTCCCTGACCATGTCCTCAGGACTGTGCAGATCAGCTGGTGGAATTATGCGCAGACATCCTTAACCTCTCACTGCACCATTCTGTGGTCCTGTACTGCTTCAAAAATATAGCATGCATTAATGATTAGCATCCAGTGGCTCTGGTATCCACCAGCATGAAGTGCGTCGCGAGACTGGTGAAGGTGCACAATATCTCCAGCCTCCCAGCCAGCCGTGATCCACTGCAGTTTGCTAACCATCACATCAGTTCCACAGCAGACGCCATCTCCATGGCCCTCAATCCATTTCCGAAACATCTAGACAACAAGTACTCCTATTTAATCGACTATAACTACCTTCAATACCACTATCCCTACTTTCTCATCTACAAGTTACAGCACCTGGGAATCAGCTCCCCCCTCTCCCACTGGATCTTCAACTTTCTGACCCACAGATCTCGGTCAGTGAGGATAGATGACAAAATCGCCTCCAGATTATCTCAATACCGGTGCCCCACAAGTATGCATTCTCAGTATCCTACTTTACTACCTTTACACTCACGTCTGTACAGCCAAATTTGGCTTTAATTCTAAATAATAGTTTGCAGAACACCACTGTGTTGGGCTGAATCATGAATAATGATGAGACGGAGTACAGGAAGGAGAGGGTGTCAGGACCATAACATCTCTCTCAATGTCAGCAAGATGAAGAAGCTAGTTATGATCTGTGTGGAGTTTGCACACTCTCCCTGTGACCACGTGGGTTTCCTCCCACATCCCAAATACGTGTGGGTTTGCAGATTAATTGACCTCTGTAAATTGCCCCTGGTGTGTAGGCAGTGGTTAAGAAAGTGGGATAACATAGAAATAGTGTGAAAGGGTGATCGATGGTGAGCGTGGACCCGGTGGGCCAAAGGACCCGATTCCATGCTAAAACTCGAAAGTAAATTATTGACCTCAGGAAACATAGGCCCCAACTAGCATCAATCATGCCGATGTGGAATGGTTGAGAGCTTCAAGTTGTTTGGTATTAATATTTCCAATGATCTGTTGTGGACCAACCGCATTGATGCGACAGCCAAGAAGGTACACCAATACCTCTACTTCCTGGGGAGATTGAGGAAATTTGGCATGTTCTTTGTTACTCTTACAAACATCCACAGATATACCATAGAAAGCCCACTGTCGGGTTGCATCACAGCTTTTGCGTGAATAACTCTACCCAAGACCATAAGAAATTGCAGTGAGTTGTGAATGTAGCCCAGTCCATCACATAGATGAGACTCCCCACCTTTGACTCCATCTACACCTTACGCTGCCACAAAATAGCAGCAACTTAATCAAAGATGTCCCACCCCAGTCATTCCTTCTTTTCCCTACTCCCGTCTGGCAGAAGGTACAGAAGCTTGAAAGTGTGCACTGCTGGACTCAAGGACAGCTTTTAACTCTCTGTTATCAGGCTTCTGAAAGGTCCCTCCATGCTGGAGTACTGTTTGATTCACCTCTCCTGCACTGAGAACACTGGACTGTATACAACGAACTGATGGGCTGCAATGTTGAGAACTATATGCTGCATACTAACTTCCCATTTGCTCTATCTATTGTACTTGGTTTGAACTGATCATATTTACGTATGTATATCTAATCTGTTTGGATAGTGAGCAAAATAAAACTTTTCACTGTACACGTGACAATAAAAAACCTAACCTATGGCGAGCAGAATTTCGGCCATTATTTTGCCAACCACTCTGACATGTAAAACTGTTCTCCGGCAAAATGTCAAATAGTTTAGTTTAGAGATACAGCGTGGAAATAGGCCCCTCGACCCACCGGGTCCGCGCCGACCAACGATCCCCGCACATCAACACTATCCTATATTCACTAGGGACAATTTTTACATTTACCAAGCCAATTAACCTACATACCTGTACGTCTTTGGAGTGTGGGAGGAAACCGAAGATCTCAGGTCATGGGAAGAACGTACAAACTCCATACAGACAGCACCCGTAGTCGGGATCGAACCCGGGTCTCCGGCGCTGTATTCGCTGAAAGGCAGCAACTCTACTGCTGCGCTACCGTGCCGCAGTAGTTCCCTTGCTGCTGTCCATTGAAGAGCAGAATAAAATGAGTTCTGTCATGAATGCTATTGACACAGGCCTCAGAGCCAAAGCCATGAACAGTACAGAACATTTTGTATTCTGTTAGTAAAGCACTATCCAGTCTCACTAAAGCATGATTTCACAGCACAAGATGCCCTGTAATTTAAGACAGCAAAATGTCGTCAGGAACAACATTCAGAGCATTTTTTCTAGATCAATAGAAATGTTTTATACTTTTTCCCAGATAACTCGCACAAATGCTAATCTTTGCTGCTACAGAATCTATAATTCTTCTAACAGTAGAATTTTCTGCATTTCCCTCTCAGCTTTAGCAGCCCTGATCAGTTCCTCTATGTTGAGTCAGTATAATGTCACACAGACCTGTGCTCATGATCGACAGTAATCTCTTCTATTCTGCACCAACCTTTCTTCCTTGCAGACTTGCTCGATATAGCAAGATCACAGACACAATCTCCGAAATAAAACAATGAAGCCTGCTACACTTTCTAGATAGGGCAAAAATATTTTTTTATCGTGAATATTCAAATCTCATTCCTTTGCAAGACTATCATTAGAATTGACTGTTGCAAGTAAGAAGAGCTTTTATTACACTGGAGTGTTATAATGAAACTATAAATGGGTGATCTCATGGATGGGGCTATCAAATGTCACTTGAATATATAGCACTGTGCTTTAGTTTTTAAAGTTAAAACAGCATTGCCTATTTGAAAATGAAATTACTCCCAGAAATCAGACTATTTCTCACGATTTACGGTAATTTATCGCATTGTCTGTTTTTGGTACAAATTTTTACTGAAAGCTTTTAAATGGTAGGAGAAACTTTAATGAAAATCCCATTTAATCGTAAATTGTTCATTGCAAATATGCATAATGGTAACATGGCGAGAGCAAGTAGAATTAATAATTGACGTTCCTTTGACTTTTGCTCTCCTAATGCAATTTTTCCAACCCTTTCTGTTCCCAGAAATCCCAGAGGTCAAACTTTTGAGGCACCTGTCCTTGTTGTGGTTGTCACTAGATGTATTCTGCTCTTATTTTACCTCAAAGACATAGAGAATGCTTTTATGTTAATAAGAGTATGATGGATGCATTCACATGTACATAAAGAAGCCATATGTTGAACACTTAAATAGAACTATATTTCTTTTTATAACTTCCCAATTATAGATTCTGTGAAGTGAAGCATTGAAACTGCAAGGCCCAGTATATTGCAGAGAAAGGGTGCCTGTGACTGTGCAAACTACCTTCTAATGTCATAATTGCCGTGAAACCAGACAAAGCACTTTGCACGGTTGAGAATGCAGGAAACGGTCAATTGCAACATGACAATGGATTCTAATCTCTCTCTCCAGTGACAGCAGGAGGCAAGCTTGGGTATTAATGGAAAAAAACGCATTGATTTGTTGACAAAGTGAGTGAAGCTTGACAGCTGTCACAATGAAACATTGGCTCCTCCGCTTAATCAATGTCAGCCTTCTAACCAAATGGTTTCACAGCCAAGATGAAAAGCAATCAAGAAGAACACCCTCATAAGCATGAAACCTGGAGGATGGAGCTCAATGAAGTGTGTCATTTAGTTCTGTGTCCCAAAGTCTGATACACGACCTAAATGCTAATGGTAAACATTTAACCCTTCAGTGGAAAAACAGCAATTGGTCTGCGTGTGAACAGTTAAGTGCCTGTGTTGTAATTTAAAGCCATCTGACACAAATCATTAATATTAGCCTTTTGTATTCTAACGACAAATGTTAGTGTTCAAAACAATAAAATAAAATCCATCACATATTTTAATTATATTCTACAAATGATTTTGCCATCTCAGATTTCTCACTGAATTAATGATGAAGTAATTGTCTGAATTCCAATCACATTTCATTCAAAACCAACATATTCTTGCTGAAAGGAGGGGACATAAATTAACAATAAAACATTTGAATCAGGGCCAGGAAGGCAGATTACTATCTAAATGGTGTCAAGTTGGGAAAAGGGGAAGTACAATGGGAACTGGGGGGTCTTTGTTCATCAGTCAATGAAAGTAAACATGCAGGTACAGCAGGCAGTGAAGAAAGTGAATGGCATGTCGGCCTTTATAACAAGAGGAGTTGAGTATAGGAGCAAAGAGGTCCTTCTGCAGTTGTATAGAGCCCTGGTGAGACCACACCTGGCGTATTGTGTGCAGTTTTGGAACCGTAATTTGAGGAAGGACATTCTTGCTATTGAGGGAGTGCAGCGTAGGTTTACAAGGTTAATTCCCGGGATGGCCGGACTGTCATATGCTGAGAGAATGGAGCAGCTGGGCTTGTATATGCTGGAGTTTAGAAGGATGAGAGGATATCTTATTGAAACATATATGATTATTAAGGGTTTGGACATGCTAGAGGCAGGAAACATGTTCCCGATGTTGGGGGAGTCCAGAACCAGGGGCCACAGTTTAAGAATGTGGTAAGCCATTTAGAATGGAGACGAGAAAACACTTTTTCTCAAAAGAGTTGTGAGTGTGGAATTCTCTGCCTCAGAGGGCGGTGGAGGCCAGTTCTCTGGATACTTTCAAGAGAGAGCTAGATAGGGCTCTTAAAGATAGCGGAGCCAGGGGATATGGGGAGAAGGCAGGAACGGGGTACTGATTGGGAATGATGAGCCATGATCACATTGAATGGCGGTGCTGGCTTGAAGGGCCGAATGGCCTACTCCTGCATCTATTGTCTATTGTCTATTGTCTATCCCTTTTCTCCAGAGATGATGCCTGACCCGCCTAGTTACTCCAGCATTTTATATCTGTCTTAGATATTAACCAGCATCTTGCATTTCCTTCATACACAAAATCTTACTGTTGTCTAACACACTGCCAAATATGTTAAAACATCCCAGAGAAATTATAAAACAGTAACATTTGTGAATCTAAGATGGGCAAAATCATATATACTTTTGCGTGCAATGAAGAACCATATGCGGTAAGATGAACAACCAACTAAAACACAAACTGCTGCCTGAAGCCACTGGTCCCTCGTTTGGACAATGACACAATATAACAGGTATCTGTCCCCTAATCGGTTTGTGGCCAGGGAATCTGTCCATGCTCTCTTCCCACTGTTACCATCGGGTAGAAGGTATAGGAGCTGGAGAACCATTTCCTTCAGATTCAAGACCAGCATCTTCCTGTCAATCATGAGGCTCTTTAACCATCCTGCACAATCCTACCCACAACCCTACCTCAGCACTGAACCACTGTAAACTTTGCACAACTATGGTTGCTCTCTGTATTGTGGGAGGTCCTTAAAACTCGACTGGAGGAGCCATCCAGTAAATATACCACAAGGGAGCTACTTGATATTTCATCAAGCCCTTCCCAATCCTATTTGCCCTTCCACCTTCCAGTAGAAGATGTATGCACTTTGTTCTTTGAGCTTCTCATTGTGTCTTACTCAGGTCAGCAATATCGTCTGAAGTCTGAAGAAGGGTCTCGACCCGAAACGTCATCCATTCCCTCTCTCCAGAGATACTGTCTGTCCCAGTGAGTTACTCCAGCATTTTGTGTCTCTCTTTGGTTTAAACCAGCATCTGCTGTTCCTTCATACACATTTCGTCAGCAATATCAATGTCAGGACGTCTGACTTTGCAGCTTGTGATGTTCAGTTCCACAACAGTTGGGATTGTCCATGAGGACAAAAGGACCACATGCCAAATTTTAAAAAAAAATCAGGTTGGTATCGCTGCTGATGTTTTAAAGCTTGGTGGAGAGGAATGTCACCTGCAGTTTTACAGCCTCATCACCCATAGCTGGAAGGGTGACTTCAAAGTGGCATGATTGTGACCACATACGCAGAGCATGGAGAGAGCAGTTCAGTGTTATAATTGAGCAGTGACAATCCCTCCAAAATCAGATTGCTACTCTCACAGGAAGCTGGTAGAGCTGCTACATCACAGCGCCAGAGACCTGGGTTCGATTCTGACCTTGGATGCTCGGTGGGCTGAAGGGCCTGTTTCCATAATGTACTGTATCTCTAAACTAAACTAAACTAAAAATCACAGCTCAACTGAAGCGAGCCAAATGTTGCCCATGATGAGTGATCTACTCACCATCAACAGGGAGATACTGCACATAAATAGATTTATTTTCTTTTGCACATAAACAGGAAGATGCCATTGGTGAGCAGGGTAGACCTCCATGTATAAGGATCTGTTAAGGTCCTATCCCACTTAGGTGATTTTTCAGCAGACTGGTAGCTACTGTCAATTCGCTGACAGTCGCCTGAAAACCGAGAACTGGAACGGCGACTGTCAGAGTGGAACATACACACACACAAACACATCGCAAAGGCGGGGGCCAGGGCAAGCGGAGGGGGGGGGGGGGCGCAGTCTGAAATTCACACAGTGCAAAGCCAAGGTGATACAGACACACACCGCGATGAACAGGAAGGTTAAGACGGCTAGCACAGGGTACGGTAAGTCCTTTAATAGAGGGGGAGGGGGGTGAGAAGGGGGGAGAAGGAGTGGAGACACTTTTAAGAAGCCAGACAACTTTTAATAAGCCAGAGATATACAGCTGTGACGTTCGGCAGGCATTTAACATTACCGGTCGGTTATCCTTGGTTCTGAAAACTCGAGCTTACGTTTTTTTCCCCCAATGAGCCAATAAAAATGACCAGTCAGCAAAGGCAATTAACTAAAACCTTGACTACCTATAACTACATGGTGACCCCACTACAACTGCACCTACGACTACAGGATTATCGATTTTCTCCATGGCGAACATGTTGAAACATTTGCAGCGTCCATACTGAGGCCGCGACTAGTTCCCAGAATGCGGGACCATGAAGCAGACTCACCAGAGACCACCAGCGAACATGTGGCGAACATGTAGCGATCATGTGTCAAGCGCAGAGTCTCCTGCATTCGCCTAAAAAGTCGCCTAAGTGGGACAGGCCCTTTAGTTGACTGATTTCTGATTGCTGACTGTTAATTGATGACTGAAATAGTGGAGAAGTATTCTGAGTGCCAGCTGATTGTTAGACCTATCGCTACTTCATCGCTTGGGGTGCAAAATTTGCACATTGATGTTGCCCAATCTTTTCCAAGAACGGTTTCACAGCACACTCACCCCTACTATGGTCCAAATCCCAAGCTTCTTCAAAGGGGCCTGGGTTTTAGTCTTAATCAGTCTCATCTGGAACAAAAGCTGCCTCAGGGTTATCAAGGACATACCTACAGACACCTAAGTGACAGCTTGAACTACCTTCCATCAACAGGAACGTAGCTACAGAGGGAAAATTACAGGGCAGTGTAGGAGTGAGACTCATGTACAAAGCTATCACATGGGAAATTGACCGGTATTTTATTTTACTGAACAATAGAATGATTTCCATGATCATACACACTGATTTCTCATTGCACGGCAAGAAGACAGCAGTGTTGAAAAGCATTTCTATGTTGTCGGAGCACACTTGATGAGCCTACTTCTGCTTCTATGTCCTATGAACATGAATGAGCTAACTAAAAGCCCTGTCTCACTGTGCGAGTTGACCCACGAGTGACCCCGAGTGAAAGACTCGTGGTTGCATACGAGACTCCAAGTTTATGATCAAGAGTTTAACCGAGTTCCCACGGGTATGTCTAAGTTTGCCGTTTACTTCTCATTTCTGCGATGTTCCAAGTTCGTCTCCCGAGTGTACCAAGTTCCTCTCCCGTTAATCTTGAGGCAACAATGTATACCGATGTGTTGAAAAATCATCACATGTTAAAAAAATGATGTCATGCTTTTTTTTTTACATACTATAAAAAGCCTGCCCTGTTTAAATTGGCTCATTTGGAAAAAATGTCTGCAAGAAGGCTATCGGAGTCCAGGATGGTGATGTTTTTTGTTCGAGTGCTGTACGCAGCAGCCATTTATGTGATGCAAGGACGCTTGTGTAATGAAGGCAGAAGAGAGAGAGTAAAGAGGAAAATTAAGAAGAGGTCTCAGTGGGTGAAGCCCCTGTTTCAAAAGAGATCTCTCTTAGACAGTATGAAAAGCTGCTTAATGTGCTGTGCGAAGAGGATAAATCTGCATTAAAAAATTTCATCAGAATTTCTCCTGAGCTCTTTAATGAGCTGAAGAATAACAAGGTGGATGTGAAATCTCACCTACCTGTTTCAGTGACAGGCACCCGCAGCCAGTGAATGAAGACACCCCCATCTGTCTCCCCCTCCTCTCCCTCCACTCTCCACCCTCTCACCTCCACCCTCCCCCCTCACCCCCCCTCCCCCAATTTGGAAATGTCATCCCATCACCCATTCCTTCTCTCCAGAGATGCTGCCTGCCCGCTGAGTTAAAGAGTTCCCACTTGCAGCATCATAACAGGCCAGTAAACACAATACTCATAGATAATATACTAAACAAAGAAAATATATATTAAATAATCCAGTATTATTGCAAAAAATCCCAAAGTCCTTAGTGCAACGGACAGGCAGTTTGTAGTTCATAGTTTAGTTAGCATTTGTAGCGTTCAAGAGCCCGATGGTTGTTCGGAAGAAGCTGTTCTTGAACCTGGAGGTCATGGTTTTCAGATTCTTATACCTTCTGCTCAGCAGGAATGAAATGAGAGCATGGCCAGGGTAGTGTGGGTCCATGACAATGCTGGCTGCCTTTTTGAGGCAGCACCTCCTATAGAACCCTTTGATTCAGTAAAGTTCAGTAAAGAGATCGGGAATCTGGCATCATGGCTTGAGAATAAAACCCAGCCTTTAACATCCGCATAATGAAAGAGTTGGTGTTGTCCTACGGAACAGGGGTGCAGGAGAGGTGAACACAACCCTGTCTTCTTCAACAGCACTGGTAGAGATGGCTTCTGGACGTGACTGGCAAACCTCAGATTAGGCTGCCATGAAGTGTCATAAAATGTTCTCACGCTGTTCCTCAATACTGGTTTGTCTTAAGGTTGTGAGCTCAGTCCCAAATACACAAAATCAATATATAAACTTCAAGCAATTTTTTCTTTTCAACCCACTCTGTCACCTTATCAATAACTTGCTTAACTTTGTTAAGCAGAATTTGTCTTTAAAAAGTCTATGTTGGTGTTCCTTAACTGATCCATACTGATATTTCTGTTCCTGATTATTGTTTCTAAAAAGCGTTCCCACGGTAGAATCACGAGTCACAAAGTTAAACGCACGGGCCACTACGTTCTTACAACGAGTTTAAATGTTTCAAATTTTAACCTCAAGAGTACATTTTACTCGTGGAAAAGTTTAAACATGTTTGAACTTTTTCAAGAGTTAACAAGTTTCACAGGTACCTGCCGTTAGCGGCAAGAGTCGCTAAGTTGCGTCCACGAGTTCCGCCGTTCCCGCTACGTTAATTGTACGTGATTACCACGAGTTAAATTTGTTTTAAACTCGGGGTCACTCGTGGGTCAGCTCGCACCGTGAGAAGGGTTTAACAATGGAGAGAAAAGTCACACTAGTATGGCAGCTACTTGCACTGCTTCATTCCCTGCCACGCCATGTCTAGGAAGGTCATAATTCATGCATGGAAAGTGAACCTAGTTAAACTAAACCTTGATGTTGCCTGGACATCAACCAATGCATTTTTTCTCCTTAAAATTAATTGCACCACCCCTGCAAAAGAAAGAATTGTAAAATATTTAAACTCATGCTACAGCTGCCATGTTGTTCTGGAAATGATTCAGTGTTTCCACAGTGTTGGGTTGATTATCATTGCAATTCAAGGTGCTGCCTGTTATAGTGGAAGGATCACCAAAGAGTATCAGAGAGATCTGAGCAAGATCATAGGCTGAGATAGTCCACTACACTAGGACCTTCTCTGGGACCTCTCCTTACCTTACCAGAAGGATTGAAGAGGATAAGAATATGTGAGCAATGATCGCTCATGCAGGAAGGTATTGATCAGATTCATCTGCGGTGAATGGATTGTAAAGCACTTGTTTACTGCTGATAATTCATCAGTTGTTCCCCAGTGTGTATTTTCAAATGGTCAATTGGTCCAATTGGAGCCTCATGGCAGCGTCGTCTTGCTGAGTGATTGTACCTTCACTGGCTTGAAAGTGAATCCCTCCCCACCACATCACATGGCAATATGACAATTATGCTCTCAGCCCCCGTAGTGTTGAGCAGCAGTTCCAAGTGGACAAGGACTCAAACACTGCTTTCACTTGCAAAGTTGATCTGGTCGAAGGAGAGTACCTTTTGTGAAGAGGTGTAGATGCCAACATATAATAGTGCTGCATAGAAACAGGCTCTTCGGCCCACAATAGGGTGGTGAATCTGTGGAATTCTTTGCCGCGAAGGCTGTGGAGGCCATCAGTGGATATATTTAAGGTGAGATAGATAGATTCTTGATTAGTACGGGTGTCCGATGATATGGGGAGAAGGCTGGAGAATGGGGCTAGGAGGGAGAGATCGATCAGCCATGATTGAATAGCGGAGTAGTCCGAATGGCCTGATTCTACTCCTATCACATGATCTTATCATCTTATGATAAGTGTTATCCTAGGACCAATTGTGAATCGAGGTAACATTGACGTCAATGGAAAGAGCGGTCCAGGATGAAGCTGAAAATCTTCCTGCAACATTTCACCTATGTCAGTGATGACAGGAAAACCTGAACCTACGAATACACTGGTCAGTAGAGAGACCTGAATGTGATCTGGTGTCTCTAAAAGCATGCACTCACATTTCCAATTTCCAAGTAGAAATCCTTTAAGCAAAGCAACTATTTGAAGCAGAATTTATTGTTGGAGACAAAATAGAACAGGATTATTTTAAGTTCAGAAATGTACTATTTTCATCAATAATCACATGCAGTGTAAATTCACCAGTTTCCTTGTTCTATCTATCCCAGCGACATATTGTCACCAACCTAATCCTGGGCTCTTAAGTGTCCTCAAATTGAATTTCTTTATCACTTATAGCTGTCCTCAGCTAGCAACATCCTGAACTCTGGCGTTTTCTCAATCAACATCTGCACCTGTCTCTCTCTCCCTCTCTCTCTCTCTCTCTCTCTCTCTCTCTCTCTCTCTTTTCCTTTCCAAGGACTTTATTCACTAATTGCATATTGCAGCATACCAAAAGTACATAAACGTTCAATGATTACAATACATCTAGCAGTCATTATAGTACAATGGTGCAATCATTATTTACAATGCTCTCGACCCCTCGCAGCGACCAGCGTGCATGGTAGGCATCCAGTGTCCCCGTGGGCACCACGTGTACCCTCTCCAGGGACACGCGAGCATGGACATAGGACCGGAAGAGGAGCAGGCAGCCGAGTCTGGTGTGACCATCGACCGCCTGCTGCCTGGATCTTGGCCAGGCCCAGGGAGATAACACCCTCCCGATCGGCCCTTCCTACTCCCTGCCCTGTGCCCAAACACCAGGATTGTGGGACTAAAATGCAGCCAAAACTTGAGGAGCTGCCCCTTCAGATATTCGTGCAGGGGAAGCAACCTCTCACACTCCATATACACGTGGAACACGGTCTCTTCCTCGCTGCAGAAGTTACAGGCGAGTCCGTGAACCGACTCAAAAGTTTATTACACACCACGGCTCTGTGCAACACTTTCCACCCCAGGTCCCCAATGTAAAGAGGGAAGACTCCCTTGTAGAGAGACCTTCACTGGGGACCGCCCTCATCGTCAGGTGGTAACACGGACCGCCAAGGTGTGTCCGGACGGAAGACGAAGGCGAGGAGGTGCAGAGTGTTCAGGAGCATCCTGTACAGTACGCGTCTCTCCGCATCACGAAACGGCACGCTGGGCATCTCAGAAAGGCGGCTCATGTTGTGTAGGGCCGGCACCCGGGAAATACTCTGGAGCCTGGGCCCAATGAGCAATTCCGGCAGAGCGGGGGTAAGCTCGGTCAGAATCACTCCGAGCACACGCCTCTCCTCGACACCCGCCGTGACTGGGTGAGGACCGGCCTCCCTCGCAGCCACAACACACCCCTGCCCCTGAGGAGCAACTTGCTGGCTGAAGATGACGACATTCCTCACTTAACACATCGCGATAGAAGCTAGGGAGATCCCGTGTGGCGGTGGACTGATGCCCGCCACCGGGAGCCGCGAAACCCCCCTTCAGCAACGGCCCCGGGGAAAAGAATACGTTGCTAGAACCATCCGGGGGGGGGGGGGGGTGCTCTGTGTACATATATCTCCGCAGAGTCCTGAGATAGAGAGCCACTATCTGGGTACGTACGCATACCAAGGACTGGCCAACCGCCTCTAATGAGAGACTCAGGACCGCTGTGGAATCCTAGTGCTTCCTATCTCCCCAAAATAAATCCACCAGCCTCTTCTGTATTGTGGTTGCAAAGATAGAGGGCAGGACAAGAGTAGCCAGCCGGTACCATAACATGGAGGCCACCAGCTGGTTTATGACCAGCACCCTACCCTGGAAATGAAAGAACTCTAAGCAGGCCTGACCAGCGCCCCAGCCGGGCGACGACTTTCGTCTCCAGCTCCTGCCAGTTTGTTGGCCAAGCATCCTCAGGTAGAGGAGGTGCATGGTGATCCACGCATACGACCTCATCCTATCTGGCAGGGAGTCCACCTGCCACTGGCTCACTAAAAGTCCAAAACACTTTTAGAACAATCTGGTTTGGGAATTGCTCTGCCCAGGACAAGAAGGCTCTGCAGAGAGTAGTGCGTTCGGCCGAACGCACAATGGAAACTACACTCGCCCCCCTGCAGGAACTATACATCAAGAGGTGCAACTCCAGAGCCCATAAGATCATGGGAGACCCCTTCCACCCCTGCAACGGACTGTTCCAGCTGCTACCGTCAGGCAAACGCCTCCGTTGCCAAGCTGTGAGAACAGAGAGGTTGAGAAGGAGTTTCTTCCCAGAGGCCATTAGGACTGTAAACTCCTATCTCACCAGGGACTAACTTTACTGGACCACACTACTGCTTTTAAAAAAATTGCTGTTTTTTGATTTTCCCCTGTTTTTTTCCCTTTTTCCTTCCGCCCACAATATTTAATATGTAAAAGAATATGTGATTCTATTCTTCCATTCTGTTTGCAGTTTGTTTGTTTGTTTTTTTTGCACAAAGTCCGCGAGCATTGCCACTTTTCATTTCACTGCACATCTCGTATGTGTATGTGACAAATAAACTTGACTTGACTTGACACTTAAGGGGCTGTCCCACTGCGGCGACCTAAATCGCGAGTTTAGAAGAGTTTGCCCTTGACTCATACTCGCAGTATGGTCGACACGAGGTCCTAGGAGGTCTTTGTAACTATCCTTCATGCTCGAGAGTAGTCCCCGCGTACTCGAGGCCTCAGCTAGGTCGCGGCATATTTTTCAACATGCTGAAAAAATGCCTCGGAGTAAAAAAAGGTCGCCATGGAAAAAATCGATATTTTTTTACTCGTAGGTTTAGTCGAGGTAGGTCGTAGTAGGTTGTAATGCTATCGTAGGTAATCGAAGGCAAGCGAAGGTAATCGAAGGTAGTCGAAGGTAAAGCTCGTTGAGAAAAAAAAGGTAAGTAACCCGACCAGTAATGTTAAATGCCCGCTTTATTAAAAGTTGTCTGGCTTCTTAAAAGTGTCTCCACTCCTTCTCCCCTCCCTTTTCCCCGCGATCTCTAAAGGACTCACAGTAACTGTGCCAGCCGTCTTTTACTTTCCTGTTCATCGCGGGTGTGAATTTCAGACAGCGCTCCCCCGCTTTGCCTGGCCCCCGCCTTTGCCTGTGCGTGCGTGCGTGCGCGCGCGTGCGTGCGTGCGTGCGTGCGTGTGTGTGACGGTCGATCCGGCTCGCAGTTTCATCGCTGACAGTCGATCCAGCTCGAGGTTTTTTAGGCGAGTGCCCTCGAGCTTGAAGGTCGAAGACAGTCGCTGAAAAGGCGCGTTAGTGGTACAGGCCCTTTACTCCAGTTGATCCTGGCGGCCGATGCAGCTGAGAAAACCTGCTGGTATTCACGTATCCTCCACAGGTCAACAGGGTCAGTGAATGTAAGGGGCACATCCCCCTCTCCCCCCCTCTCCCCCTCCCCTTCTCTTTCTCTTTCATCTTTTAAGATTATAAAGTCCATCTCTGCTTCCACTGGCTATCCTAATATATCTTTATATGACTCAGCATCAATTTTGTTAAATGACACATCTGAAAAGCTTTGGGATGCCTTTATTGTGTGAATAGCACTATGTATCCGAAAGCCACTGCTGTTAGTTTCTATTCCACAGAATAAAATTCTTCCTGGAACAGATTATGTAAAACGTCAATGGTTAAACCCAAAGAGGTCATGAAACCAGAAGGCGGTCTAGAATAGGCTGATAAGAAACCTAGATGAGACAATGCATCACTATCTTCACCTCAGGACTATGTGGATTCTGAACATTTTAAATTCATGTCTTTTCAAGATTAATTTGCGGCAGCCTGAAAAAATGGGACTTATAATACATCACATCACCACCATCATCTGCATCACTTTGATTAATGAGAAAGCCAATTGTAATCCTGTAAACTAAAGCAAGAACACATGGCACAGATGTTGCAGTGTTGCACAGCTGTAAATAGACATAATAGGTACAGGAATCCAGCTATTAACTCATGTATCATCACTGGCGATCTATTCTATATTAAACAAAATCCCATTCTGAAGAAAACTGGAGCAATGAGTAATACATAATACATTGGTTCACCCGATGTATTCATCGTTTTTTCAGATTCCTTTTTCCTATTTGAGATTCTCATTTTATTGTAAAATCCATATGCATCTACATGAATTTCTAATTCATTGCAAAACCACTGGAGTCTAAATCTATTGCTCGTCAATAGAAAAGAAATACTATGAACGAGACCTCCCAACCTTTATTTGTCATGCTAGGATCTAGCAAAAAGTGTTTCAAAATTGCTCTAAGTGCACCTATCATAATTGACTATTGTTTAAAATAGATAACCCATATAAGAATACTGTGTGAAAGCCTACGTGCCTTGGTTAATGTCAATGTGTGATGCTCAAGTGACAGCAACGTATCACTCCGATATGAACTCAATGTGTTCTTTGCATGCTTGGGAAGGGATAACAATGATGTACCTCATGAACCGCCAGTCTCTGGTGAGTGTATTCAGTCTGTGAGGAGGATGCTATGAGGATGCAGGGCGACTTCGACAGGTTGGATGAGTGGGCAGATGCATGGCAGATGCAGTTTGATGTGGACAAGTGTGAGGTTATCCACTTTGGTGGCAAAAACAGGAAGGCAGATTATTTGAATGGTGTCAAATTGGAAAAAGGGGAAGTACTACGAGAACTGGGGGGTCCTTGTTCATCAGTCACTGAAAGTAAGCATGCAGGTACAGCAGGCAGTGAAGAAAGCTAATGGCATGTTGGCCTTCACAACAAGAGGAGTGGAGTATAGGAGCAAAGAGTTTCTTCTGCAATTGTACAGGATCCTAGTGAGCCCACAACTGGAGTATTGTGTGCAGTTTTGGTCTCCAAATGTGAGGAAGGATATTCTTGCTATTGAGAGATTGCAGCGTAGGTTCACGAGGTTAATTCCCCGGATGGCAGGACTGTCATATGTTGATAGAATGGAGCGGCTGGGCTTGTATACTCTGGAATTTAGAAGGATGAGAGGGAATCTTATTGAATCTTATTGAAACATATAAGATTATTAAGGAATTGGACACGCTAGAGGCAGGAAACGTGTTCCCGATGTTGGGGGAGTCCAGAACCAGGAGCCACAGCTTCAGAATAAGTGGTAAGCCATTTGGAACAGAGATGAGGAAACACTTTTTCACCCAGAGGGTTGTGAATCTGTGGAATTCTCTGCCTCAGAAGGCAGTGGAGGTCAATTCTCTGGATGCTTTCAAGACGGAGTTAGATAGGGTTCTTAAAGATATCTTAAAGAAAGTCAAGGGATATGGTAGGAAGGCAGGAACGGGGTACTGATTGTGGATAATCAGCCATGATCACATTGAATGGTGGTGCTGGCTCAAAGGGCCGAATGGCCTACTCCTGCACCTATTGTCAATTGTCTATTGTCTCTAGAGCCCATGTAAGAAGAATGAGGGTGAACCTTCAGAAACCGTTTGCCCCCGATGGTGTACCTGGCTGCATTCCTAAAACCTTGGAGGACCAACTGGCTGGAGTTTTCACGGATATCCTCACTCACAGGCTTGGCATTATGGATAATGTCCTCTTAAAGGACATCTATGATACCAGTGGTGGAAGGAACGGCAGATACTGGTTTACACCAAAGATAGACACAAAATGCTGGAGTAACTCAGCGGGTCAAACAGCATCTCTAAAGAAAAGGAATAGGTAACATTTCGGGTCGAGACCCTTCTTTAGACTGAGAAGGGTCCCAAACCAAAACGTCATCTATTGCTTTTAGAGTCATAGAGTGATACAGTGTGGAAACAGGCCCTTCGGTCCAACTGGCCCACACCGGCCAACAATGTCCCAGCTACACTAGTCCCACTTGCCTGCGCTTGGTCCATATCCCTCCAAACCTGTCCTATCCATGTACCTGTCAAACTGTTTCTTAAACGATGGAATAGTCCCAGCCTCAATTAACTCCTCTGGCAGCTTGTTCCATACACCCACCACCCTTTGTGTGAAAAAGTTACTCCTCGGATTCCTTTTAAATCTTTTTCCCTTCACCTTGAACCTATGTCCTCTGGTTCTCGATTCCCCTATTCTGGGCAAAAGACTCTGTGCATCTACCTAATCTATTCTCATGATTTTGTATACCTCTATAAGATCTCCCCTCATTCTCCTGTGCTCCATGGAATAGAAACCCAGCCTCCTCAACCTCTCCCGATAGCTCACACCCTCTAGTCCTGGCAACATCCTTGTAAATCTTTTCTAAACCCTTTCAAGCTTGACAATATCTTTCCTATAACATGGTGCCCAGAACTGGACACAATATTCTAAATGCGGTCTCACCAACGTCTTATATAACGGCAACATGACCTCCCAACTTCGATACTCAATACTCTGACTGATGAAGGCCAAAGTGCCAAAAAAATGTGACCACCTTATCTACATGCAACTCGACCTTCAAGGAACCATGCACCTGTACTCCTAGATCCCTCAGTTCTACAACACTACCCAGAGGCCTATCATTTACTGTGAAGGTCCTACCCTTGTTCGATGTCCCAAAATGCAACACCTCACACTTCTCTGCATTAAATTCCATCAACCATTCCTCCGCCCACCTGGCCAATCGATCCAGATTCTGCTGCAATCGTTCACAACCATCTTCACTATCTGCAAAACCACTAACCTTTGTATCAACAGCAAACTTGCTAATCTTGCCCTGTATGTTCTCATCCAAATCATTGATGTAGATGACAAACAGTAACGGGCACAGCACTGAACCCTGAGACACACCACTAGTCACAGGCATCCAGCCTGAGAAGCAACCTTCCACCATTACCCTCTGCTTTCTTCCATGGAGCCAATTTGCTATCCATTCAGCTATCTCTCCTTGGATCCCATGCAATCTAACCTTCCAGAGCAGCCTACCATGCGGAACCTTGTTGAACACCTTACTGAAGTCCATGTACACAACATCTGCAACTCTGCCCTCATCAACCTTTTTGGTAACGGCTTCAGAGTTTTCTCCAGAGATGCTGCCTGACTCGTTGAGTTACTCCAGCATGTTGTATCTATCTATAATGCTGGTGCTTAAAAAGAGCAAGTTGACATGCGTCAATGTCTACCGACTGGTGGCACTCACACCCATTGTGATGAAGTGCTTCATGAGGCTGGTAATAAGTAATTCGAATGGCCATGAATGAAAAAGGCTGCAGAAAGCGATGTACATTGTCCAGTCCTTTACAGGTACTGACCACCCCACTATTGATGGGATCTGCAGGATGCACTTCCTCAAGAAGGCAGCTAATATCATCAAAGATCAACACCACCCTGACCACACTGTTATCTCACTGCTTCCATCATGCGGAAAGTATAGGAGCCTGAGAACTATTATATCCAGGTTTAAGGACAACGTATTCCCATCAATCAGCAAGCTCTTGAACCACCCTGTACAACCCCTATCACAATCCTACCACAGCAACAAACTGTTATGGACTTTGTATAAATGCCCCAATGTACTTCAGATTGCACGATTATGGTCTGGTTATCTAGTATTACTGATTATTTATTGTATTATTGATTATTATATTTTTATTTGTTGTACTGTTGTGTTAATCTATCTGTAAAGATGCATCATGAAAGAATTTAATTGTTCCATTCCCAGTGCATACAACAATTAAGCTCGCTTGACTCTTGACTCACTTTACTTTATTGCAGATCATGGGCTATTTTCAAGTTCAAGTGAGTTTATTGTCATGTGTCCCTGATAGGACAATGAAATTCTTGCTTTGCTTCAGCACAACAGAACATAGAAGGCATTGACTACAAAACAGATCAGTGTGTCCATATATCATTATATAAATATATACACACATGAATAAATAAACTGATGAAGTGCAAATAATAGATAATGGGCTATTAATGTTCAAAGTTTTGTCCGAGCCAAGTTTAATAGCCTGATGGCTGTGGGGAAGTAGCTATTCCTGAACCTGGTCGTTGCAGTCTTCAGGCTCCTGTACCTTCTACCTGAAGGTAGCAGGGAGATGAGTGTGTGGCCAGGATGGTGTGGGTCCTTGATGATGCTGCCAGCCTTTTTGAGGCAGCGACTGCGATAGATCCCCTCGATGGAAGGGAGGTCAGAGCCGATGATGGACTGGGCAGTGTTTACTACTCTTTGTAGTCTTTTCCTCTCCAGGGCGCTCAAGTTGCCGAACCAAGCCACGAGGCAACCGGTCAGCATGCTCTCTACTGTGCACCTGTAGAAGTTAGAGAGAGTCCTCCCTGACAGACCGACTCTCCGTAATCTTCTCAGGAAGTAGAGGCGCTGATGTGCTTTCTTAATAGTAGCATCATATTTGTATGGCTTGTAATGTGAACTGTTGAATATATGTTTCCATAATAGAGCAAAATAATGTAACAGTCCACCTCCAGCAGTCCCAAATACCAGACATGCAAAGGAGCATTGTCCTAGAATTTACATATCCCTGGCATGTCCTCCATCACTCCCATCACCACTGCTTATCCATCTCCCCTCTTGGCTGCCAAGCAAAGCCAATGAACTACAACAGGACAAACATCCAGACAAACAGGGTCAGATATGTTCCATCAGATTGTCAGGAAGTCGAACTACCCTACTTCACCTCACTTCCACTTTATTTGTTTTATTGTCATTTCTAAATCATCTTTATACGATTCAAACTGAAGCTTAAACAAAGCTGAAAAGTTTAGTTTAGTTTAGTTTAGTTTAATTTAATTTAGTTTAGTTTAATTTAGTTTAGTGATACAGCGTGGGGACGGGCCCATCAGCCCAGCGAGTCCACGCAAACCTTCAACCGCCCGTTCACTAGTTCTACGTTATCCCACTTTCACATCCTACAAACTTGGGGCAATTTACAGAAGCCAACTAACCTACAAACCCTGCTCATCTTTGGAATGTGGGAGGGAACCAGAGCACCTGGCAAAAACCCACGTAGTCACAGGGAGAACGTACAAACTCCGCATGGTCAGCTTCCATAGTCAGCATTAAAACAAGGTCTCAGGCACTGTGAGACAGCAGCTCCACTGCTGCATTACTGTGCCACCCTTTTTTATCTGTTAAAAATTACTAAAAATTAATGTTTTTATCTGTAATCATGAAGGTACCACATACGTTTACCGTATGTATCTTGAATCTCGAGGCAGTCAATTTTTAGAATCCGATGATTGTAATGAATGGGCCATGTGTCTCGGTGTGCTTCATACAATATTGATGGCATCTTTATTCCATGTAACTGTGTGGTATGAGCACGAGATAGGCCAATGGGCACTGACATTTTGCTTTGTTCAATTTTATTACCCTGAGTGCTCGTGCTGCAAATAAACCCTTCCGCAAAGATGCACCCTGCTGGGGCATCAAATTCAATCTAACAGCTCAGCCTTAAGTGAATAAGTCACCTATTGAAAGCATTCAATTTCATTGTGTGCCAACTGTCTTTCAACTGGTTGCCAAGGATTTAGCCACAGGGTAGTAAGTGATGAGTTGATATTAAAATATTATTGTGTTGATTGCTTTTTTTTGCAGATCCTTAAAACCAGCAAAACATTTAACAAGAGTGTTTGCAATTATTGACAATAGACAATAGACAATAGGTGCAGGAGTAGGCCATTTGGCCCTTTGAGCCAGCACCGCCGTTCAATGTGATCATGGCTGATCATCCCCACTCAGTACCCCCTTCCTGCCTTCTCCCCATATCCCCTGACTCCGCTAATTTTAAGAGCCCTATCTAGCTCTCTCTTGAAAGCATCCAGAGAACCTGCCTCCACCACCCTCTTGAGGCAGAGAATTCTACAGACTCACCACTCTCTGTGAGAAAAAGTGTTTCATCATTCTAAATGGCTTACTCCTTATTCTTAAACTGTGGCCCCTGGTTCTGGACTCCCCCAACATCGGGAACATGTTTCCTGCCTCTAGCGTGTCCAAACCCTTAACAATCTTATATGTTTCAATGAGATACCCTCTCATCCTTATAAACTCCAGAGTATACAAGCCCAGCCGCTCCATTCTCTCAGCATATGACAGTCCCGCCATCCCAGGAATTAACCTTGTAAACCTACGCTGCACTCCCTCAATAGCAAGAATGTCCTTCCTCAAATTAGGGGACGAAAACTGCACACAATACTCCAGGTGTGGTCTCACCAGGGCTCTGCACAACTGCAGAAGGACCTCTTTGCTCCTATATTCGATTCCTCTTATAATGATGATTTAAATCATTGCAACATGCACCGTAACTCACATGAGGTCTTTGAATTGATGTAGGTAGATTTTATTATCTCTCAATTGCACTGCATGTATATTTACTCTCAACTTTGTTGAGGTGTTATAAGCAAAATACGTGATATATTATTATAACAAAGAGTCCCTTTAAGCCACCATAAACTACTGGAGACATGTTAAATCCACCACTGCAAATCAGAAGCAGAATTTGTTGTTTAACTGCATGGCCTATCAAAATGGCCACCATGCATCTTAGTGCCTTTTCTTTTTGCCGTCTGTAGCTGCTGGTAGTGCAATGGCACATATTGTATTGCTGGAAATAACACTAATTTTCCTAGCAAGCTGGCCACCTGTCTTAATTGAAGATTGTTGCTTTTTCAACAGCTTAATGCAACCATCAATCAGTTCTACCCTTTACCCTGGGTAAAATTACTACCATGTCAATTGAATCAATTGTGAAATTAAAATAATCAATTGTTGTAAGTGGCGTTAACCTTGATTTCTCTGGATGAATTAAACCCAAAACTTTCAAAAGTGGATTGAACAATTGAGAGAGATAACTCACTAATTCTCTTGTTTGTCCTAATTAGGACATCATCGAGTTAAGCCATCAACATCTGTCCTTGGACTCTAATTAGCCCCCCAAAATTTACCAATTTAGTGAAATTCTAGGAACTGAAGTTAACCCATTAGACAGAACTTTGAATTGCCATAATTGTTTCATTCAGATAAATTTCAAATATTTTTATCTTACAAATGAACAGACACTGAGTAATATACATCTTTCAGATCTATAGGTGCCATATAACATCTTTTGAAATAAGTTGTTTGGCAGTCTCAAAGTCTCCATTTTGAAGTGTCTAAACTTCACAAAATTTTAAAGACTTGTCAGATCTAAAATACTCCTCACCTTTTTAGGTCGAGAAAATTTAAACACAATTTGGTGGTTTTGATAAACCTACCTTTCAATTACTTGTTTATGGACAAGTTTTCAAATTCAGCTTGAACCTCCATCACTTATTTTTGTGAAATTGGAGTGTTCTGCTAGGAACATGCTGGATGGCAAATCACTATTTGGATCAAATCAATTCGAAACCTTTGAATAATATACAGAATAATGAATCTGAAGTAATTTGCTTCCAATATTTGGCTGGTTTTGCCTTAATATGTTTACATGAGAACCAGGTCTCCCGACTCCCGGAGAAGGTTGTGTGAGGTGCCCGAGGCAAGAGCTCTCCTGCAGCCGGTTCAGCGGTGCCGCGCTCCGGGAAGCCGCCAGAGCCAAGCGGACTTTGACCGGCGCTCAGCCGTGGTGCCGACCCGGGCCCCAGACACGGGCGCCGTCGGCCACTTCGTCCAACCCGGCTTCTACCCGCGATAAAGGCCTCTGGCCACGGTCCCGTTCGACAGGCTCCCGGCGTAGAACAGCACAGCGAGGCAGTACCGCGAATGCAGCAGCCCCCTCCGGTCAAAAACAACGGCGGCTGTAAACTAAGGCCCGACGACGGCAACTTACTTTCACCGACCACCCGTACACTTCAGCCACGACAGGGCCCGCGTTGACTGTCGCTGTCCACCGGGCCGCTCCGACCTTGGCCGTTACACAGGGACGACTTGGCAACTTAACAACACCAAGGGAGGACGTTTATTATTTCCTCCCGTGTCTTATTTAGTTTTCTCATTTATCGCGATTTTCCTTCCTTTTTTTTTTTTTTAAACTAGTAAGGTGGGGTTTTTTAATATTTTAATCTTTTTTAATCTTTTATCGGGCAAGGAAATCTCTGTGCTACCAACATAGATCAAATTTATCGTGACTTTCTTTTTAAACTAGTAAAATAGCGTTTTATCCTGTCATCGTGCATTCCGTGCTACCAGCCGAGACCAATTTTGTGATCTTCGCTGGTAACTTACTGCTTTTAACTGTTTTTAACCTTGAAGATTTTCCTGCCACCCAGCCCAATTGCAATATATGACATAGAATACTGTAAACTCGCTCGTGCCGTATTGGATTTCTAAAATCGAAGATTGAATTAGTACCATGCTTGGATCTGGAAGAATACGAAACACATCAACACCAGTGTTGTATTTGGTTCTGTTGATTGCCTTCTCCCAACTGGGATTGAGAATTTTCCATGAATGGGACCATGGTCCATCAAAAATTAGTGTCCAGAAGACATACGTAAATATGCCAGACTTTTGTATAGGCGCCCATAAATAAAATCTATTATTATTATTATTATTATCCTGGGGGGCGATTTCAATGTCCCAGATGTAGATTGGTCTGACGGCATACAAAGTGAACCAAAAGGAGCTCTTCAGGAAGCCCTAGCTGACCTTACTCTGGAAAATCACCTGTCCCAAAAAGTCACTTTCCCTACCAGACGTGATGAGACAAGTGGCACCAAAAATACTCTAGATTTATTGTTCACTTCTCACCCAGATTTAATTTCGGAAGTTTCATCATGTGCTGGGATTAGCGATCATTATATTATGTGAGCAAAACTGCACACAAAGCTTAAAGTTCCTTCAAAGCCACCGCGTAAAATTTCCCTCTGGAGAAAAGTGAACAGCGAGGAATTTAAAGTCTTAGCAAAAAAACTGGGAAAAGATTTCTTCAACCTGCAACCAGTTAAAAGATCCGTAAATGACAACTGGGTGTGGCTGAGAAACTCTTTAAATAATATTGTTACAAATCATGTTCCTCAAAAACTCATTAAGGGCCGTATGCGTCCTCCTTGGTTTTCGGCAAAACTGAAACGTCTCTGCAGTAAGAGAGAGAAGTCTTATATCCATACCAAAAAAAGGAGTACAAAACTGGACTGGGACAATTTTACTAGAATGCGAAAGCAAGTCGATCATGCTATTAGGAGTGCTCATAGACAACATGTTTCTTCTATTCTTGGGGGAGAGCAACCCAAGGCTTTTTGGAGATATGTGAAATCCAGACGGACAGACAACTCTGGTGTCCAGATGCTTAAAGTGAACAACTGTCTGATCACTGAGGACCAGGCAAAAGCAGAAGCTCTTGCAAACCAATTCCAACACGTTTTCACCCGGGAAGATATGGACCCTTCATCATTTCCAGTTCTACCGCCCAGCCCATATGCTGATATGCCTGCTATTAAAATTGAGGTTGAAGGTGTCAAGAAGTTATTGCTTAACATCAATACCACAAAAGCAATTGGACCAGATCAGATACAGAATCAAGCCCTCAAGATCACGGCCGAAGAACTGGCTCCAGTTTTGCAGTTCATTTTCCAACAATCGCTTGACTCAGGTGATGTTCCGCTGGATTGGAGGAAGGCTAACATCACTCCTCTCTTTAAGAAGGGTTCAACCACCAACCCAGCGAATTATCGTCCTGTTTCATTAACAGGTACTTGCTGCAAATTACTGCAGCATGTAATTGATAGTAATCTGATGCAACACGTGAGCAAACATAATATTCTTGCTGACAACCAACATGCATTTAGGAGGCATAGATCATGTGAGTCTCAGCTTATCCTGACGACAAATGACCTGGCCAAACATCTTGATGGTAATGTCATCACGGATTTAGTAGTGCTGGACTTTTCTAAAGCATTTGATGTCATCCCTCACCAGAGACTGCTTCGGAAGCTTGACTTCTATGGTATTCGTTCCAACACGAAACGATGGATTTCCAGTTTCCTGACAAAATGTCTTCAGCGTGTGTGTGTGTGAACGGAAAGAGCTCCAATTGGCATCCAGTGTTGAGTGGTACATCTCAGGGCACAGTACTTGGCCCACATCTGTTTTTGCTTTACATAAACGACATCCATGAAAAAGTCGCAAGCACGACTAGACTATTCACTGATGATTGTTTGCTGTACCGTCCAATTAAGTCAGCTGATGATGAAGATGCTCTCCAAAAGGACCTCGATACAGTGGTCACACCAATGGGGCATGCAGTTCAACCCTTCCAAATGTGAAACCATGCGTGTCACCAGAAAGAGGAATCCAGGCGAAACATCGTACAATATACTTGGTACCACCCTTGAAGAATCCAAACAAACCAAGTATCTTGGCATCAAATTGCAGAATGATCTGCGCTGGAATGGTCAGACTCATCATGCAACGGTGAAAGCAACAGGTGTCCTAAATTTTCTGAGGCGCAACTTTCATCATTGTTCAACTTCTATCAAGGAGAAGGTATACTTCACCCTAGTTAGACCTCATTTGGACTACGCAGTTGCAGCATGGGACCCATACACAAATAAAAAAAAATCTTCCATCGAACGTGTCCAAAGACAGGCAGCTTGATTTGTTACTAACACCTATGAGAGAGAAGCGAGTGTTACCAAACTTCTGAATTCTCTGGGGTGGAACCCTCTCCAAGACAGACGTGAAGCTCACCGTTTGACCTGTTTTTAGAAAATGTTAAATGGTCAGCTCGACATAGATTACAAGACCTACACCAAACCCAAACCAATTAGGAGCAGACGATGGGGATTTGATCCAATTTGTGATTCCAGCTACCAAGACAGATGTGTACAGCAATTCATTCTTCCCCCGCACAATTAAAGCATGGAATAATCTCCACCCTACCATAGTTACCCAAACAGATGCAACTAAATCTAAGGTAGCTCTTTCTTCCCAAAAACCCTTTCTGGCTTAAGTCCTCCCTCCACCACCTCCAGTTTAAATTCCATTTGGAATATTTTGGAGGACCAAGAAACCAAGAACCAAGGTCCACCTTCCTCCTTTGTCACCTGAGTGACCTGTGGTCCCTGGCTCCTGGCAGGAAAACCCACGCTTTTTCGTGTTCCCGCTGCAGGACACCAACTGTGCCCCTGCTTCAATGGTCGACTTGTTCCTGGTGTAGGCCCAGGATTTTGTATGATGTCTGAAAGGATACCTCCTCTTCACAGACTTGACGACCATCGATGTTTTGATCAACCTTGCTGTTTTTGCCTCATCATCCAACTCTTTCACACGTTTCGTGAGGTTTTTTCTCTGAAGAGTAAGTTGAGTGACTGCACATTGCTGGGCTTTACAGAGTTGCTACAACTTAGGGTTGATGGTGGGCCGAATGGCATACTTCCTGAAACAATTCATCTCAAAGTGGGTGCTACATAGCAACCCTAGTGCCACTTGATGCATCTCCATCCCTGGCCTCCATCCATTGTTCTTGCAAAGATGCAGTTGTTCCTCAACCCAGCAGCTTCAATATTCTCTGCAGTTTTATTTCTTAGGCTCACATGCCCTCGCCCATCTGACACCTTATATCTTGGTTCACTGCTAGTACTTTCAGCAATACGCAGTTACTTGGGGTCTCGTGCTTTTTTTGGCATTTTCATCCGTCGTAAGCTACTGGAGCTGATGGAAGACACAATAGTTGATTGGAGAGGCCACTTCTTCTCCCAGTGGCTCTCCTGACTCTGACAGGGCAGCGAATCGTACTGCCAGGAGTAGAACATCTGGCAGCTGCCGTCTTCGCTTGTATCGGCCTCACCGTCAGACTCAGGGTCATAACTCTCACAGAGCAGCGAATCATACTGCCAGAAATAGAACATCTGGCAGCTGCCGTCTTCGCTTGTATCGGAAAACTCTGCTGACCCTGTGCACGCGCCTCATCAATGAGGGTGCTCTCAAACAGCCCTTTGCTAGGTGCTGCTGACCTGGCTTCTGGAGCCTGGCTTTGGCTACACTCTTCCCTGAGTGTGCTTTGCTCGAGTAACCTGTGTAACAGGCTCTCCATTTGAGAAATCCGCTCAAAAGCGGTATCCAGCCCTGGAGTCGAATCCTCCTGATCAGACTCCTCCGTGGGCCTGATGGACTTGAACTTAGCCTTGCGCCCCACTGGCGCTGACTGTATTCTTTTAAGACCCAAGTCCACAGTCGCTACGCTCCCAGCCAGCGATTGTACAGGGGTCTGAGGCAGCTCTTCGCCGACCGCAATCTCGCGACTTTCCACCGGCTTTGCCGCTCGCCTCTTCCCCTTACCCGTTTTTTCCATGGCGCCTGTGGAAAAAATCCCCACAGACCCACAGCAAACGGACCCGGAAACTTCTGAAATTTTATTTTATTATTATTGTTATTTTTTTCTTACCTTATAGTTCAAAACTACATTTCCACTAGAGGAGTCACGTCCGTTCGCGCCAATGCGTCTGACGTAATGACGCGCTGGCGCCCTGATGGGTCTTCTTCTTCACGTAGTCACTCACGTGACTCCGAAGTAAAACAGGAGCCCAGAGTGTCTGTTCAAGCAAGTTGCCAAGATAAACTCTCATCTGGCTTCAGAAGATCCATATCTCTCCATTCCTGCATATCCATGCACAAATGCAAAAGGTTCCTAAACACCACTATCATATATGCATTCACCACCACCCCTGGAAACATGTTCTAGGCATCCACCACCCACTATGTAAAAAAACTTGCCCCACACTTCATCAGTCAATGAATGTAATGGGGCTGTCCCACTTGGGCGACCTATTCCGCGAGTTAAGAAGAGTGTCTTCGACCTTCAAGCTCGAGGGCACTCGCCTGGAAAGTGTCGAGCTGGATCGACCGTCCGCGTTGAAACCGCGAGCTGGATCGACCGACAGCACACACACACACATACACACACACATCGCAAAGGCGGGGGCCAGGGAAAGCGGGGGAGCGCTGTCTGCGCGATGAAGTGGAAGGCAAACGGCTGCCACAGTAAACGGTAAGTCCTTTAGAGAGCACGGAGGGGGGGGGGGGGAGAGAACGGGAGAGAAGAGGGGAGAAGGGGGGAGAGATGGGGAGAGATGGGGAGAGATGGGGAGAGATGGGGAGAGATGGGGAGAGATGGGGAGAGATGGGGAGAGATGGGGAGAGATGGGGAGAGATGGGGAGAGATGGGGAGAGATGGGAGAGAAGCGGAGAGAAGGGGAGAGAAGGGGAGAGAAGGGGAGAGAAGGGGAGGGAAAGGGAGGGAAAGGGAGAGAACGGGGGGGAAGAAGGGGGGGAGAAGGGGACAGAAGGGAGGGAGAAGGGGAGAGAAGGGGGGAGAAGGGGGAGGAGGGGGGAGAAGGGGAGACACTTTTAAGAAGTATAATAAAGTTTAGTGGGCATTTTACATTACCGGTCGGTTTTCCTTGGTCCTGAAAACTCCAATGAGCCAATCAAAATGCCGGGTCAGCGACGGAGGTTGCCTACGGCTGTCCTCGACTGCCTGTAACTAATCAGCGATCTCACTCCACTGCACTACGAGTTCAAAAGAACAATGCCGACCAAATTTTACTCGCAGAAAATTTTTCAACATGCTGAAAAAATTCCCGCGACCTAGCTGAGGCCACGAGTATGCGGGAACTTTCCTCGAGCATGAAGGAGAGTTCCAGCGACCTCATAGGACATCCTAGGACCACGTGTCGACCATGCTGCAAGTTTGAAGGTCGAAGACACTCTTCTAAACTCACAGATTAGGTCGCCCAAGTGGGACAGCCCTTAAGAATGCAGGTGCAGCAGGGAGTGAAGAAAGCTAATGGCATGTTGGCCTTCATAACTAGAGGAGTTGAGTATAGGAGCAAAGAGGTCCGTCTGCAGTTGTACAGGGCCCTAGTGCGACCACACCTGGAGTATTATGTGCAGTTTTGGTCTCCAAACTTCAGGAAGGACATTCTTGATATTGAGGGAGTGCAATGTAGGTTCATGAGGTTAATTCCCGGGATGGCGGGACTGTCATATGTTGATAGATTGGAGCGGCTGTTCTTTTATACTCTAGAATTTAGAAGGATGAGAGGGCATCTTATTGAAACATTTAAGATTATTAAGGGTTTGGACACGCTAGAGGCAGGAACATGTTCCTAATGTTGGGGGAGTCCAGAACCAGGGGCCATAGTGTAAGAATATGTGGTAAGCCATTTAGAACGGAGATGAGGAAAAACTTTTTCACACAGAGAGTTGTGAGTGTGTGGAATTCTCTGCCTCAGAGGGCAGTGAGGCTGGTTTTTTGGATGCTTTCAAGAGAGAGTTAGATAGCGCTCTCAGTGATAGCGGAGTTGAGGGATATGGAGAGAAGGCAGGAACGGGGGTACTGATTGTGGTTGATCAGTCATGATCACATTGAATGGCGGTGCTGGCTCAAAGGGCCGAATGGCCTACTCCTGCATCTATTGTCTATTCTTGCTATTGAGAGACTGCAGCATAGGTTCACGAGGGCAATTCCTGGAATGGCGGGACTGTCATATGTTGAAAGAATGGAGCGACTGGGCTTATACACACTGGAATTTAAAAGGAAGAGAGGGGATCTATTGAAACATATAAGATTATTAAGGGATTGGACACGCTAGAGGCAGGATACATGTTTCCGATGTTGGGGGGGTCCAGAACCAGGGACCACAGTTTAAGAATAAGTGTTGGACATTTAGAACAGAGATGAGGAAAAGCCTTTTCCCCCAGAGAATTGTGAATCTGTGGAATTCTCTGCCTCAGAAGGCAGTGGAGGCCAATTCTCTGGATGCTTTCAAGAGAGAGTTAGATAGAGCACTTAAAGATAGCGGAATCAAGGGATATGGGGAGAAGACAGGAACGGGGTACTGATTATGGATGATCAGCCATGATCACATTGAATGGCGGTGCTGGCTCGAAGGGCTGAGTGGCCTACTCCTGCACCCATTGTCTATTGTCTAAAGTCGCACAATACTACGGGATGGGAAAAGGTGAATGTCTGCAATTGGGATGAAATGCAGAAGAGATTCAAGGCAAGGGAAATAATTGTGCATGCCAAAAGTGGGCGTAATTAAATGAAATGTCTCCAGACAAAGTGTAAAAGTCGAAGTACAATAATGATTAAAGGGCCTATCCCACTTACGCGACTTTTCAGCAAACTGTCTGTGACCTTCAAGCTCGGGGGCACTCTCCTGAAAAACCGCGAGCTGGATCGACCGTCAGCGATGAACACACACACACACACACACACAAACACATTGCAAAGGTGGGGGCCTGGGAAAGCGGGGGGAGCGCTGTCTGAAATTCAAGGTGATACCTGTGATGAATAGGAAGGTTAATGACTGCTGGCACAGTGTACGGTAAGTCCTTTAAAAGAGCGGGGAGAGTGGGGGAAGAGGGGAGAAGGGGGGATTTGGGGGAGAAGGGGAGAGAAGGGGAGGAGAAGGAGTGGAGAAACTTTTAAGAAGCCAGACAACTTTTTATAAGCCAGAGATACACAGCTGTGAAGTTTAGTGGGCATTTAACATTACCGGTCGGTTTTCCTTGGTTCTGAAAACTCGTGCTTACGTTCTTTTTTCCCCAATGAGCCAATTAAAATGCCTGTTCTGCAAAGGAGATTACCTAATGCTACCTCGACTACCTACAACAACATGGCAACCCCACTACGAGTTCAAAAGTATTGATTTTCTCCATGCCGACCAATTAGTGGTCGCAGAAAAATGTTCAGCTTGTTGAAAAATTTTCCGCGACCAAACTGAGGCCGCGAGTAGTAACCACCATGCGGGAATTCCTCTCGACCACGAAGGAGACTTACCAGTGACCACCTACGACCACATCTCGACCATGCTGCGAGCCTGTGGTGAGTGCAAACTCTCCTAAACTACAAATAAGTTCGCCAAAGTGGGACAGGCCCTTTACAGGTGTCTGAAAAAAATTGGAGCAGTGGTTCCAACCAACCAAAATATGTTTTGCTGATGATATGACTTGTGTTCCCCATATGCAAAAGTCATGAAAAGAAGTCCACCTGTTGAACTTTGGTGAATTCAGTGATTATCCCATCGAACCTATTTTTTTTAACAATCAGCAGAATAGCAATTGAAGAGTGCAGCAGTGAAAATTGAAAGCAGGTCGTTTGTTCCATTTTATTTGGAAATAGCAGAGAATGTGAAAATGTAAACCTTGCAGTAACAGCAATGCCACACAAATGATGTGTGAAATTCTAGCAATTTATGCAATAGGCAGGCTACGGACACATGGCAACAAGCAGAGAAAAGCAGGAAAAAAAGATAGATGACAGTAATAAGGTGTGATTGTCGTCCTTAAGAATTTTACAGTCAAATTATTTATATTTTGGTTTACAAAGAGAATATATATCCAGTTTCAAGGTGAAATACCCATTAAAAGAAGCAATCCTGTTATGACAAAACAGGTTCAAATTGAAATTTGAAATGTAACTCAAAAGTAGATTAAGTTGTGTTAAAAACAAGCGCAATGATTTTTTGTCAAGTTTATCTCCACAAGTGTGCCTGGAAAATGTTCCACCAGAAATATCAAGATCTTCTTAGATCATTCCTGCTGGCCACCTACACCAAAATGGGATTCAATGGTTCAACACCTGCAACATGCCATTGATTGACGCTGGTCTATGATGATTTGAAAACGTTTGGATGGTCATTGTTCCAATTCTCCATCAATAGAAAGCAATTCTTAGATAACCGTGTCAGATGTCCTCAGAATGTTAGTATTACTGAAGGTTTTACAGAGGTAGCAAATTCATTGTGAAGCAGTTCAGAGGTGGTTTACTACACCAATACATGAATTGAGGAACCATTAGATAAGTTTGCTTTGGATCACTTGGAGTTTAGAATAGTAAGAAATAACTTAATTGAAGCATATATGATCTAGAGGGGCCTTGCGTGTGCAGATGCAGAGAGAATTGCTTCTGCTTATTCTGCTTCTGGGAGGATCTCAATCCCTGCTTCAAAATACGTTTTTGCCAATTCAGGACTTATAAAGGCAATGGAGTGGCACAGTGGTAGATTTGCTGCCTACAGCATCATAGACTTGGGTTCAATCCTGGCTACGTGCTTTATGTGTGATGTTTGTATGTTCTCCCTGTAACTGCATGGGTTTTCTCCCGGTGCTCCGGTTTCCTCCCACATTCCAAAGATGTGCAGGTTCATAGGTTAATTAGCCTCTGTAAATTGTCCCCAGGGTATAGAATAGAAATATTGTATAGATGACTGGTGGTCGGCCTGGACTCAATGGGACGATAGGCCTGTTTCCACTTTGTATCTATAAACTAAACTAGTCATACAGCATGGAAACAGGTCTTTCATCCCAACGCGTTCATGCCAATCAAGGTGCTTCAACTAAACCAGTTTTTGTATTTGTCCCATATATTTCTAAACCTTTATTATTCATGTACCTGTCCAAATGTTGTTTAAATTTGTTTTGCACCTGTCTCAAATACTTTCTCTGGCAGTTCATTCCATATACCCAACACTTTGGAAAAGGTACCCCTCAGATTTCAATTAAATCTTCCCGCTTTCACCTTAAACCTGTGCCTTCTAGTTCTTGATTCCCTTAGCCTGGACAAAAAGACTGTGTATTCAACTTATGTATTAAAGATGTGCAGAATTTCTGTCCCCCAAAGAGTCACACATTTTTGGAACAAAAGTGGTGGAAAGATAATCTTTGAATAATTTTAAGGCAGGGTGAGATAGATTGTTAATAAGCAGAAGGTTGAAAGGTTTCCAATGGTAATTGGGAGTAAGATGGTGAAGTTACAGTCAGGTCATTGCTCAAGAGGCTTAGTGATGTGCTCCTGGTCCTAATTCATATGCTTATATATTTGATACGATAAATGGTATATTATGGTGCATGTTTGATAGATTGTCAATATGTTAGTTTTTCCATAATGATCATTAGAATGATCTTAATAGATCAAAAGTCATATTGTAGAAAGGAACTGCAGATTCTGGTTTAAACTGAAGATAGATACAAAATGCTGGAGTAACTCAATGGGACAGGGCAGCATCTCTGGATAGAAGGAATGGGTGTCATTTCGAATCGAGACCCTTCTTCAGACAGGGGTGAGGGAGGTACAGAAATAAGGAAATTTAAGGTGTGAAAACAAGACAAAGGGGATCGAGATCAAGGAAAATGTAGTACAGATGCTGCCTGTCCCGCTGAGTTACTCCAGCATTTTGTGTCTAAAAGTCGACTCGTTCTTTAGGCAGAGACCAAATGCAAACACTCTCTGATTATAATGCAGGTATTTTTTGTTGATGAGTATTACAACATTTTATTCACTACACTATAATAGAACACAATACATGTATATTGCCAAATATGTATTGCAACATTTCCAACAATTTGTTATGAAATTCTCTGACATGATCGTATTTTACACAAATCGGCTGCTTATTGGGTTGACACAATATTGCAGGGAACCCGAGATATGTTAGTCATGAGTTTGCATTTACCATTTGAAATGTTTAATTTAAGAAACCTGAACAACAATTTTTTTAATAATCTGCTTGGGAGAAAGCCTTCATTGAAAATCAAGAAAAGTGCAAGGCTTTGTGCACCTGCTGCTTACATTAATTCTCTTTGGACTGTGATATACCACATTACAATATGTATTTTTTTCATTCAGCTATTTTATATAGCTTGACTGATGACTTACTTTAAATGAACAGAAAGCCAAATGTCATTCCGTTCATTATTATCATCTTTGGAGAACATTTGTCCTTCACACATATTAGCACATGAGTAGCACATAATTGTTTTATAGGTTGATTGCCATTTTGGTTTAAGGCTATATTCAGGAGAAAGAAAGCCTTTAAATGCTCCTCTAATACTTTGTTTTCATTGCAAATTCCTGTGATTTCATGTTGGAGTGCACTTTGTGGAAGTGCCCGTTATATAACTGAGCCTTTAGAGGTTCCCAAAAAGAAAAAAATCAGCAGAAGACCATAGCTCCCTCGACAAATGCTGTTAAGATACCTGCAGTATATTTTTTGAATCCCTGATATATTCACACTTGCTTTGAGGATTATGTTAACGTACTCCTACAGCAATGGACAAAAAAAATGTGTACAATCCTGCCAAGTTTGGACAAATACCACCAGTATGAATGTATGGTGAGGGAGAATCTACCGAGTTTTAATTTATGATTCAACCAACTGGGACTCATTTTCTGAGCTGGAACATACTGTGCTAAGATGTTTCATCGAGTGTAAAGCATGCAACACATGACATCTATTAAGATATTTCCACTACTTCTGTGGCTTTTATGTTGGTCTCTGTTAAGCCATATGTATGACCACAATTTCCACTCAGCATCTATTTGGCTAAACTGATGCAATTTTGTTAAGTCTGGCTGAGCAGCTCTTTACATTGCACCATGCAGTTAAATCCACAGACATTAATATCTGATACTGTACAAGCAAATCCCTGGCAGATAGCTAGAATAAGCAGATATTTACTAAATAGCATGACTTAGTCCTCCTTGGGTAACATAGAGCTTTTGTAGATCCTTAAAAATGCGGTATGCCACAAATTTTCAGCAATCTTTCCACAAATACCATTTGCAGTTATATTTCTATGTGGATTTAGGTTGTCCTCAAAATGTAAAGTTATGAATAATATGCATTGACGTGAAAATTTTCCTGAAGAGTTGCATTAACCCTTCAAAGTGAAGCATGGTCCCTCAATTGAAATTTTTGTGTTATTCACTGAAATTTGATGAATTCCTTATTGATACGTGAAACTTACTTAGAAATCTCTATAATTGATGCATTCGAGGGACACTACTGGAAGTTTTGGTCCCCTCATCCCCTTTCCCATCAGAACTGCCCCCTCCATCGACTCTTTTAAGTCAAGACTAAAGACTTATCTATACTCCCAAGCCTTTCCTGACGTCCTCTGAGTGAGGGCTACATGTATATATGTATGTAGTTTGTTTTGTTTTGTGTTATTCTTATAACAAATGTAAAGCACTTTGGCCAACGAGAGTTGTTTTTTAAATGTGCTATATAAATAAATGTGACTTGACTTGACTTGACTAATTTGAGGAAGGACATTCTTGTTATTGAGGGAGTGCAGCGTAGGTTTCCAAGGTTAATTCCCGGGATGGCGGAACTGTTATATGCTGAGAGAATGGAGCAGCTGGGCCTGTACACTCTGGAGTTTAGAAGGATGAGAGGATATCTCATTGAAACATATAAGATTGTTAATGGTTTGGACACGTTAGAGGCTGGAAACATGTTCCCGATGTTGGGGGAGTCCAGAACCAGGGGCCACAGTTTAAGAATATTAGAACGGAGACGAGGAAACACTTTTTCTCACAGAGAGTGGTGAGTCTGTGGAATTCTCTGCCTCAGAGGGCGGTGGAGGCAGGTTCTCTGGATGCTTTCAAGAGAGAGCTAGATAGGGCTCTTAAAAATAGTGGAGTTAGGTGGTATGGGGAGAAGGCAGGAACGGGGGTACTGATTGGGGATGATCAGCCCTGATCACATTGAATGGCGGTGCTGGCTCGAAGGGCCGAATGGCCTCCTCCCGCACCTATTGTCTATTGTCCATTGTCTATTATTGTTACTTGAGCAGTAATAATAAATGCTCACAGAAAAATATTTCAAATTCCAAACATCATTTAAAATGAAAACCTGGTGCAATCTCCAACGCTAAAAGAAATTGATTTTAAAGATAGAAAAAAAGTACTTGCTTTCCAGAATATCCCAAAGCCTGGGCGACATTGTGGCGCAGCGGTCAGGTTGCTGCTAGACAGCAGCGGAGGCCTAGGTTCGATTCTGACTATGGGTGCTGTCCGTACAGAGTTTTTGCATGTTCTTCCTGTGGCTGCGTGGGTTTTTTCTGGGTGCTCCGGTTTCCTCCACATTCCAAAGGTCTGCAGATTTGTAGGTTAATTGGGTCCTGTATATTGTCCCTTGACTGTTGGGTAGGAATAGTGTTCGGGTGATTGTTGGTCGGTGTGGACTTGGTGGGCCGAAGGGCCGGTTCCATGGTATGTGTCAAAACTAAACCAAACTCTTCACAAGCAATCAAGCATAATCATTGGAGAAACAAGGAACTGCAGATGCTGGTTTACAAAAAAAGACAAAGTATTAGAGTAACACAGCAGGTCAGGGAGCATCTCTGGAGAAAATGGATAGGTTACATTACGACTCATGACTCTTCTTCAGACCGATGGTATTATCATTGTAATTATAGTGTAGTTCACAGTATTCACTTCGTACATAGTATATTCCCACCAGTGGAAAAACCTTGATGGGGTTGAGGGACAGGGTGAGTGGGTGGTGGTGGCAATTGTTTAGAGATACAGTGTAGAAAACAGGCCCTTAGGCCCCACTGATTCATCTCCGGCCATCGAGGAAACCGAACCACTTAGAGAAAATCCACCCTGTCACAGGGAGAACATACAAACTCTGCACAAACAGGACCCATAGTCAGGATCAAACCCAGGTCTTTGGCACTGTGAGGCAGCAGCTCTACTGCTGCGCCACTGTGTCGACCAAAGGCATTTTGACAAACACAGCCACACTGTGCCATTGTTAGGAATTAGGCCACACTGCTTTTCTTACAAGCAAGTTATGGCCTACTTCAAAACTTGTAAATATCTTTATCTTTTAAATTGCTTTTATTTTCATAAAATCTGATAAGGAAACATATAGTTAGACATATATAATACATTGGCTGTTCAATAGCAGTTTTCAAGAAGTAACAACAGTTGTGATATTTCTAAAATAAAATACAATAATGAAAATTATAAAATTGCAGCTGTTTTTATTTTGACTCTTATAATGGATAATGTTAATAAATGTTATAACAACTGACCATCATGACAGAAGATTATGTTGATAACTGAATTGACACTAGATATGGATCAGAATAGGTATGAGATAACAGGACAGATGTTTTAATATAATATGAAATTGATTTTCAAACAAAGAAAAAAAGGACGCATTTTTCACATCCTTTTCAGAATATCCTGAATATCTTAAGCTCTTCACAAGCAGTAAAGTATAATCACTGTGCAACTGACTGCACCCACTTTGTACACAGTATGTTCCCACCAATAGAAAAGTAATATAACCAGATAATGCATTTCTTGTCATATTTGAAGGTGGATAAATATTGGTCAGGACACCAAAAATAATGGTTTGGATACTCAAATAATATCTATTTTGCTTTCATAATGGCTTCAAGTTAGCATCTATCTATCTATATTACTACGTCTCATCTTGACCACTTCCTGTTTGCACTGCATATTGATTTTAGAAAAAACGCTGCTACTTACGGCTGTGATTTTTGGCCATCTTACTCAGAGTCCCCCTCCGCTGGGCAGGACAAGAGGATTTTTCCTTTCGATGAAAAATAAAAGAGTTATTATTATTTTTTAAATGTTGAGATTCTCTCTCCTGTCAATCATGCCATGAAGGCCACACCCCTCCTGGGGGGGAGGGGGAGGGACTATAAAACCTGGAAGTGTTGAGTGCCTCAGTCAGATGCAAGATGGGAGAGCGAGAGGGTCACGTCTCTCAGTCTGAGCTGTGAATAACACTGAACACG
>CM075977.1:141450564-141472029 GCA_038087875.1 Malacoraja senta
GTGCCTGGAATATGCTTTAAGAGGTTATTCTCAAAATTACCCTCAAAACAAATTTGTTTAATTCAGAGTTACCATCTGAAAACAAAAATCTATCTTATAAAAGTCTTGTCTTGCTCCTGTGTGTGTGTATGTGTGATTGTATTTTCGCCTCCAAAACGGTACACAATAGCGCAAACATTTTTGCAGAACCATACTCAGCTTTTTCCCATCGTCGATGTAATAAGTTTCCTTCAGATTTGATGTTATATATTACAAGTTATTGATATTTAAAGTTTTAAAAAAAGCCAACTTTGAGAATAATAACTGCCTTTGAGAGGGAGGCTCTTCCAGCAGCTTCCAGTGATGATGTAACAATGGGCATCCCACAGTTGTCCTATCACAATGGGATCTCATTTACACAAGCTGCTGTGAAGATTCCAAAAGCCGAAAATGACATCACAATGTGATCTCTGCTGCCAATACACAAGCTATGAGAGTGTTTTTACATTGTTGTAAGGAGAGGGACGTAGTGGGGGAAATTTAAAAGTTTTAAAGTGACATTTAAAAGTTGCATTTCTTCAAATCTGCACTGGCAGTTAGGCAGTTATGATGTCACAATGCCCTACCGGCTACAATGTCTTCTATCCCAGAACACTGAGTCCTTCACAGCAAATGTTCTTCAGGGAAAGAATCTGCCAGTCTAACCCCGCACAGCAATGTTATAATGATTAGCAGGGCCGGATTTACGTATGGGCTTCATAGGCTTAAGCCTAGGGCCTCGAGATCCAGGGGGGCCTCGGCCTTGCTCCGCCAAGGTGTAATAATATTTTTGACATAGTGGCATTGTTACAAAACCTACCATCAGTGGCGCTGTGTGATAGTGGCGTTGTTACAAAACCCTACCATCAGTGGCGCTGTGCTTGCGATTACGGAGGCTTTGGTGGGGGGAGGGGGTGGGATTAAAATGCAGGTGAGGTTTATATTCATTGTCTGAGAGGAATTCACTTCAAAGGTCCTTGGATCTTTGATTTGCTCGGACTGCTGCTACTCAAAGACCTGATGCTGAAAATCCGTTCTACGTGACTAAAAATGCCTCTCAACGCCTTCACCACCACCGGATCGCAAGTGCAGGACAAAGCAAAAGGTATGTCGTTTATTTAAACTGTTTTTCCCCAGTCCCTACCTGGGCGAGGATGCGTCCTTCCTCCGAGCCGCATCTTCGCCCCCTCTCCTCGCGGCCTACCATTCAGATTGGCAAGGCCTTTCCTACTGGGACTGGCCAGAGCTTCGAGCTGCAGCTTCAGCACTGAGGTACCATCGTGGAGAGGCCCGCTCCGCGATGGTACCTCAGTGCTGAAGCTGCAGCACGAAGCTCTGGCCGGTCCCGGCAGGAAAGGCCGCGCCAATCCGGAATGGTAGGGTATCTTACCCCGGGTCGCTGTGTGGAGCTCCGGAGTGCCGACTTTAACATCGTGGCGCTGTGGTTGCGGACCTTCCAGCCGCAGGCGGCGCTGACTTTAAACACCTTCAGCACTGTGCGTCGGGTGAGGGTTCAGAAGGTTTCTGTAACTCATTTTTGCAAGTTCACTGATAAACGAAGCAAAAATAACCAGGCGCTGAGAAAGCAAGCCAAAGATATGATGAGAGCCCCACCCTCCCCACTCAACCACAAGTAGTTTGCACCCCAGCTGCAGATAAGGTTTTTTTTTTATTTTTAGATTAGACAGAGTCACAGAGTGATACAGTGTGGAAATAGGCCCTTCGGCCCAACTTACCCCACACCGGCCAACATGTCCCAGCTGCACTAGTCCCACCCTGCCTGCGCTTTGGGCCATATCCCCTCCAAACCTGACCTATCCATGTACAACGTCTAACTGTTTCTTAAACGATGGGATAGTCCCAGCCTCAACTACCTCCTCTGGCAGCTCGTTCCATACACCCACCAGATATTGTCCAAAATGCTCAGATGTAACAGAAGATCAACAAGGTTCTGACTGAAGTACAATTTTCAGGTGCCGAACTTATAGTTTACAGCACAGACACAGGCCCTTTGGCACAGCTTGTCCATGCTGTCCAAGATGCCCCTCTAGGCTAGTCCCACCTGCCCGCATTCGAACCCCATATCCCTTTCTATCCAAGTACCTGTCCCAATTGTCTTATATAATACTGTTGTAGTCCCATGCCTCATACACCTCCTCTGGCAGCTCGTTCCATACACCTGTATGAAAATGTTGCCCCTCAGGGTCCTATTAAATCTTTCCCCCTCTCACCTTAACGGGCCTGTCCCACTTAGGCGATTTTTTAGAATGGAGATGAGGAAACACTTTTTCACCCAGAGAGTTGTGAGGTCTGTGGAATTCTCTGCCCTCAGAGGGCAGCAGAGGCCGGTTCTCTGAGATACTTTTCAAGAGAGATCTAGATAGGGCTCTTAAAGATAGCGGAGTCAGGGGGATATGGGCAGAAGGCAGGAATGGGATACTGAATGTGGATGATCAGCCATGATCACATTGAATGGCAGTGCTGGCTCGAAGGGCGGAATGGCCTTCTCCTGCACATATTGTCCATTGTCTATAATATCATGTTCATTCAAATGTGATTTGGACATAAGAATACTAAGGATTTGAGCTAATATTAGTATTGAAATGTTTAGTAGTTGAGTGTTACCATATTGTCTTATAAATACTGTTGTAGTCCCTGCCTCAAACACCTCCTCTGGCAGCTTGTCCATACACCAATTGAAAAATGTTGCCCCCTCTGGGTCCTATTTAAATCTTTCGCCTCTCACCTTAATGGGCCTGTCCCCACTTAGAGACCCCCATTGATTATAATTTACCATGGCCAATTAACCTACTAATGTTAAGCAACCAATTAGCTTGGAAGGTTAATTAGTCGTGGTAAATTGCCCCTAGCATGTAGTTGAGTGGTGGAATCTAGAGGGACATTAATGGAATAATGGGGAAAATAACATGGTATTAGGTGTAAATGGGTGGTTGATTGACTCGATGGGCAGAATGGCCTAACTCTACCCCCTATCCTATGAACATGTGTCTCGATGGGACAAAAGGCCTGTTTCCATGCTGTATAATTAATTATCCATTTACCCTGAAGCCCTGTTTTTCTGTTGATTGCCACTCCCCTTTTTCTCCCCTCTCCCATCGGGCAAGAGGTACAGTAGTGTGAAAACGCACACCTCCAGATTCAGACGCAGTTTCTTCCCGGCTGTTATCAGGCAACTGAACCGTCCTACCACAACCAGAGAGCAGTCATGAACTACTATCTACTTCAATTGGAGACCCTCGGACTATCTTTGATCGGACTTTGTCTTGCACTAAACGTAAATCACATTATTCCTATTCCTTCCCTCCACTAGATGCTGCCCTCACCCGCTGAGTTTCTCCAGCATTTTTGTCTACCTTCAATTTTTCCAGCATCTGCAGTTCTTTCTTAACCAATTATTCCCTTTATCCGGTATCTGTACACTGTGGACGGCTTGATTGTAATCATGATTTGTCTTTCAAGTCAAGTCAAGTCAAGTCAAGTTTATTCGTCACATACGCATACGAGATGTGCAGTGAAATGAAAAAGTGGCAATGCTTGCGGATTGTGCAAAAAAAACTACAAAACAGAATGGAACAGAATGGAACAGAATCAGTAATTACATATTTAGTGGGAGAGAAGAAAAAAAGAACAGCAATTTAAAAAAGACACCACACACAACAGTAAATTGGTACAATAGTCTAGTCCCTGGTGAGATAGGAGTTTACAGTCCTAATGGCCTCTGGGAAGAAACTCCTTCTCATCCTCTTCATTTTCACAGCATGGCAACGGAGGCGTTTGCCTGACCGTAGCAGCTGGAACAGTCTGTTGCTGGGGTGGAAGGGGTCTCCCATGATCTTGTTGGCTCTGGATTTGCACCTTCTGATGTATAGTTTCTGCAGGGGGGCGAGTGTAGTTCCCATAATGCGTTCGGCCGAACGCACTACTCTCTGCAGAGCCTTCTTGTCCAATTTTCCGCTAACTGGTTAGCACGCTACAAAAGCTTTTCACTGTACCTCGGTACATGTGACAACAAACTCACGGTGACATGCCCTACACATTGAGGGATCGATGGTTCGCTGCTCATCTGTGAGGTTGACTGCCGATTTTGTTGGTGAGAGCAGGTTGACAGGGTTGATCATCAGTGTTAAAGTCTGCTTCCTGTGTAAGAAACCGCACTCTTCAGCTTTCTTTAACAACTTATGAGTGTGCTGCTCATCTAGTCTGCTCCTTACAACATTCATAGCAAAGGTTTCAAAGGTTTCAAAGGCCTTTTATTGTCACATGTACCAATTAAGGTACAGTGATATGCGAATTACCATACAGCCATATGAAAAAAATGCACCAAGACACACAACTACATCAAAGTTAACATAAACTTCCACCACCGGAGAACATGGATAGGTGACGTTTCACGGAGTGCGGGAGTAACTCAGCGGGTCAGGCAGCATCTCTGGAGAACATGGATAGGTGACGTTTCACAGAGTGCTGGAGTAATCCCTTGTTCTTCTCCCGCGGTCCAGCAGTCCAACTGCAACGTCGAGGCGAACTGAGGCTCTCGATGTTAAAGCCCCCGGCGGGCGATGGTAAGTCCCGTGGCCATTAAGCCACGCTGGGCGAAGTTAGGCCCTGCTCCAAGTCATTTCACACCGCGATTCCGGCGAGAGATGTTGCTGTTGCGGGAGCTCCGAAAAGCAGTCTCCCACCAGGGACCTGCGAGTTCCCGATGTTACCGTCCACAGGCCTGCGGCCGGAGCCTCCGAAGCTCCGAAGTTGGGTTGCAGCCGTGCGCCACCACAGATCCGCAGGCTCCGCGATTGGAGCCTATAGGTTGGTTCCGGCCGGAGGCCGCCCCTGGCTCCACGATGTTAGGCCCAACGACATCGGAGACCCGACAGGGAAAAAGTGGGGTCCCTGAACAGGGAAGAGATTAAACGGTTTCCCCCACCGCCCACATATACACAGCTAAAAAAATAATAAAACTAGAATCAAAACATACATTTAACGAGACAATATTTTAAAAAGACAGACGGACTGCAGTCGAGCCACTGCCATTAGGCGCCGCCACACCACATTGAGTTATTGGAGAAGGTCTTCAATGATCACTTATCCTTGTACTCTATTCTTTCTGTCACTGAAAAGATTTGCAGACATTCCATTTAGCGAGTAAATTATAGTAAATTGACAGTCCTAAAGGAACTGTTGTTTGATGACACTGGTAAAACCTATATCAGCTTTATTAATAACCTACATGCAGGAAATCACCAAAGTTGAAAGGGCCTTGAAATTACAATCTGCAAATGATAGGCTATGCAAAATAATGCCATAGGGATATATAAAAAATAGATTGTTATGACTCCTTTCTTGATTTGAGAACTGTTAACCCAAGGACCAGATTATTATCTAAGAATAAGAAGGCAGATTATTATCTGAATGGTGTCAGATTAGGAAAAGGGAATGTGCAACAAGACCTAGGATTTGAGTATAGGAGCAAGGAGATCCTACTGCAGTTGTACAGGGCCCTGGTGAGACTGCACCTGGAGTATTGTGTGCAGTTTTGGTCTCCTAATTTGAGGAAGGACATTCTTGCTATTGATGGAGTGCAGCGTAGGTTCACTAGGTTAATTCCGGGGATGACGGGATGATGATGAAAGAATGATATGATGAAAGAATGGATCGACTGGGCTTATATTAACCAAAATTTAGGATGAGAGGGGATCTTAGAGAAACATATACAATTCTTAAAGGATTGGACAGGCTAGATGTAGGAAAAAAATTCCCCATGTTGGCGGAGCCCAGAGCCAGTGGTCACAGTTTAAGAATAAGGGGTGGGCCATTTAGGACTGAGATGAGGAAAAACCTTTTCAGCCAGAGAGTTGTGAATCTGTGGAATTCTGTGCCACAGAAGGCAGTGGAGGCCAATTCACTGGATGTATTCAATAGAGAGTTTGATGTAGCTCTTAGGGCTAACGGAATCAAGGGATATGGGGAGAAAGCAGGAACAGGGTACTGATTCTGAATGATCAGCCATGATCATATTGAATGACGGTGCTAGCTCGAAGGGCCAAATGGTCCACTCCTGTACCTGTTTTCTATGTTTCTATGTTTCTATGTTTCATACTGTAATGATTCATCATGAGCAATATTATGTCCAAGGAGATAAATCTGATGGCATGAATGTTTAAAAAAAGAGGAGATTGTCGAAGGATTGCCCAATGAGGGACATAACTGTAATCAACCACTAGGGTGGAATCCATAGAGAAAAATCCTATGGAAGAGTTCACAAATCGCCTGTTGACTCAACTTTAATGGATCAACGGTGCTTTATTTGACACATTTGCAACTGCACAGTAAACTTATTTTTCCATATATATCACATGTAGGCGCTGCCATATTTTGGCTCCATGTCCAAAGACCATTGAGCCCGTGCGCTCAATGTATTGGAGCAGTTCCCGCGAACAAACGTCCCTCTCCTCGCCCGGCCATCTTTGATTTTAGTGTTTTGAAAAGAGACTTAAAAAAAAAAAAAAAGTCTCTATAGTCTAAAGTAAAGTTCCTGGGAAAGAACGAGTTAGAGCAAGAGACAAATACTATTCTTCTTCTTCCTCGTGTCCGGCCATCTTCTATATCACGTCTTTCCGGTCGGTCAGTGACGGTTGACGGTCGGTGGATGCAGAATTGGCTACTTCAGTCAGTCACTGTGGTACAGTTCCTGTCGTCAGCATTGCCCGGGATGCACCACGTGGAGACTTCTGCTTGCATCCCACAAATACTATGAAACAAGGATATAACTTCTTCACTGTCTATAGTAATCTAGTAGAGTGGAAGACCCACGTTTTATAGAATTCATCCAATTTGGATTGGAAATGACATGTGTCTCATAATAAATTGGTGACTTAATCTGCCAGATCACAACACAAGCAATGAAAATACCCCCCCCTTTCATTTTAACACACACATGCTGGCATTAGAACATACCATATTGAAACGTATTAGTTCAGTTAATTTACACATTTAATTAATAATACACACACCTGCACAAATTTGCAGTGTCAGTAAAGTAAATTCAATTTTTTATCAGTATTTATTTATTGCAAGAAAACAGAAGTAATGACCTGAACTCTTGATGGGTGAAACTTTTATCCGCAAATTGCACTTTGATATAGTTGGCTAATTGACTGATGACTCCCACAGATATCTAAGAGAAGATAATTGTGTACAGGGTGATTAGAGCAGTCACCTTCACTGATACCAGCAAAGCAGAAATGGTTGAAGCATAATTCTGTAGACCTGTCTTTTAATTCCCAACACAGATTGTAAAATGCTTATCTAATCAATGCCAACATCACTGATAGTTGGCTTGTATGACTGGAATACAAAGCTCAAATAGGGATTACCAGCTCTTAGTAAAAACAGCCTCTTCCCCCTTTTGCTCTTCAATCCCTATGTTACATAACATTTGTGTGCTAGAAAATCTGGCCTTAATAATATTGGAAAGAAAAGACTGATTTATACCTGAACAGTAATTGTAAAATTCTTTATAACATAATTTGTATAGTTTGTGTCACTCCAATAATTTATCAAGGCACAGGACCATGTTTTCAAACCATAAATAGCAGTAAAAAAGGCAATATTCATACTTGAAACAAAAACGTCAGCTTATAATGTGCTGCCACAATGAAAATGTAACAAAATATCATATGGTTACTTGACAGAAGAGTGTAAAGAGCAAGCTGACTTTGACTTATTCAATATTAACATCCTGTGCAAATTCAATACAAATGGTGTTTTCAAACCCTTGTATAATTTGATATTTTTAATGTATTCAACAGATTTGCCTTGAAATTCAATATTGGCTGAAGGCCTACTTTAATAAGCCTTATTGATCTCAGTAGAATAAATTTCAAAAGCCGAGTGCAAAGCTCTTTGTGATTATTTAACACACTTACAGTTGTCAACCGAGGATGAATTTCAAGGCAGTAATTTGTCCATTTTGGTTTTCTATTTCCCTTCCCCAGCATTCTAAATGGATGGATTTTGATTCCATATTCAGTGGGGATGTGGAGGACATTCAGATGGCCAGTTCTTTCCTTACAATCTCCACCATTGCATCCTTGAACCTAGAGGATTCTTCCCAACGCTATGTTGCCTACTGCTACCCATCCCTGATTTATGCCAATTCTAAGCACAAGGTAGTGATTGTGGGAGATTTCAATTTTCCACACATAGACTGGGAAGTTTTTTGCAGCAATACATAGAGGTGCCTACAAGAGAAGGGGCAGTGCTGGACCTCCTGTTAGGAAATGAGACAGGGCAGGTGGCGGAGGTAAGTGTTGGGGAGCACTTCGGGTCCAGTGATCACAATACCATTAGTTTCAATATAATTATGGAGAGGGTCAGAACTGGACCTAGGGTTGAGATTTTTGATTGGAGAAAGGCTAACTTTGAGGAGATGCGAAAGGATTTAAAAGGAGTGAATTGGGACATGTTATTTTATGGGAAGGATGTAGAAGAGAAATGGAGGACATTTAAAGGTGACATTTTAAGAGTACAGAATCTTTATGTCCCTGTTCGGTTGAAAGGAAATAGTAAAAATTGGAAAGAGCCATGGTTTTCAAGGGAAATTGGACACTTGGTTCGGAAAAAGAGAGAGATCTACAATAATTATAGGCAGCATGGAGTAAATGAGGTGCTTGAGGAGTATAAAGAATGTAAAAAGAATATTAAGAAAGAAATTAGAAAAGCTAAAAGAAGATATGAGGTAGCTTTGGCAAGTAAGGTGAAAGTAAATCCAAAGGGTTTCTACGTCTATATTAATAGCAAAAGGATAACAAGGAATAAAATTGGTCCATTAGAGAGTCAGAGTGGACAGCTATCTGCAGAGCCAAAAGAGATGGGGGAGATACTGAACAATTTCTTTTCTTCGGTATTCACCAAGGAGAAGGATATGGAATAATGGGAGGTAAGGGAAACAAGCAGAGTAGCAATGGAAACTATGAGATTCAAAGAAGAGGAGGTGCGGACACTTTTGAAAAATATGAAAACGGATAAGTCTCCAGGTCCTGACAGGATATTCCCGAGGACATTGAGGGAAGTTAGTGTAGAAATAGCAGGGGCTATGACAGAAATATTTCAAATGTCATTAGAAACGGGAATAGTGCCAGAGGATTGGCGTACTGCGCATGTTGTTCCGTTGTTTAAAAAGGGTTCTAAGAGTAAACCTAGCAATTATAGATCTGTTAGTTTGACGTCAGTGGTGGGCAAATTAATGGAAAGGACACTTAAAGATTATATATATAAGCATCTGGATAAGCAGGGTCTGATTAGGAACAGTCAACATGGATTTGTGCCTGGAAGGTCATGTTTGACTAATCTTCTAGAATTTTTCGAAGAGGTTACTAGGGAAATTGATGAGGGTAAAGCAGTGGATGTTGTCTATATGGACTTCAGTAAGGCCTTTGACAAGGTTCCTCATGGAAGGTTGGTTAAGAAGATTAAATTGTTGGGTATTAATGGTGGAGTAGCAAGATGGATTCAACAGTGCCTGAATGGGAGATGCCAGAGAGTAATGGTGGATGGCTGTTTTTCAGGTTGGAGGCCGGTGACTAGTGGGGTGCCTCAGGGGTCTGTGTTGGGTCCACTGTTGTTTGTCATGTACATCAATGATCTGGATGATGGTGTGGAAAATTGGATTAGTAAGTATGCAGATGATACTAAGATAGGTGGTGTGGTGGATAATGAAGTAGATTTTCAAAGTCTACAGAGAGATTTAGGCCATTTGGAAGAGTGGGCTGAAAGATGGCAGATGGAGTTTAATGCTGATAAATGTGAGGTACTACATCTCGGCAGGACAAATCAAAATAGGACGTACATGGTAAATGGTAGAGAATTGAGGAATGCAGTTGAACAGAGGGATCTAGGAATAACTGTGCATAGTTCCCTGAAGGTGGAATCTCATGTAGATAGGGTGGTAAAGAAAGCTTTTGGTGTGCTGGCCTTTATAAATCAGAGCATTGAATATAGAAGTTGGGATGTAATGTTAAAATTGTACAAGGCATTGGTGAGGCCAATTCTGGAGTATGGAGTACAATTTTGGTCGCCTAATTATAGGAAGGATGTCAACAAAATAGAGAGAGTACAGAGGAGATTTACTATAATGTTGCCTGGGTTTCAGCAACTAAGTTACAGAGAAAGGTTGAACAAGTTAGGTCTTTATTCTTTGGAGCGCAGAAGGTTAAGAGGGGACTTGATAGAGGTCTTTAAAATTATGAGCAGGTTAGACAGAGTTGACGTGGATAAGCTTTTTCCATTGAGAGTAGGGAAGATTCAAACAAGGGGACATGACGAGAATTAAGGGACAGAAGTTTAGGGGTAACATTAGGGGGAACTTCTTTACTCAGAGAGTGGTAGCTGTGTGGAATGAGCTTCCAGTGGAAGTGGTGGAGGCTGGTTCGATTTTATCCTTTAAAAATAGATTGGATGGGTATATGGACGGGAAAGGAATGGAGGGTTATGGTCTGAGTGCAGGTAGATGGGACTAGGGGGAAGTATTTATTAAAAAATATATATATATTTTTAAAAAATAATAATAAAGTAAAAAAAAATTAAAAATGTTCGGCACGGACTTGAAGGGCCGAGATGGCCTGTTTCCGTGCTGTAATGGTTATATGGTTATCCCAATAGCCATTCATCATACTGGATCCCACCAATAAATAGTGGCAGCATATTTCCCCAATGACTTGCCTCATTAGTGTAAATGAGGCATGGCCAGGAAAGTGGACCTCTGGAAAGTTCAGTAGCTTACTCCTGTAAGTTTAATTATTTTGGCACTAACTCTCAAATTGGCATAGAAAAGCTCATTAAAGGCATTTACCTTTTGATAAGTTCCAGAAACTCATGACTTGGGTAACCGGATACTATAAATATGTAGACTTCCCATTTCATCTTCAATTCCAGCTCCTTTCCCTTGAAAAAGGATAGAACGTAAGGGAAGACCCAAATCCCATGGTGTCTACCAACGTCAAATTGAGAGAAGCGGAAAGTGAAGAAAGTGATGAAATTATTAGAATGAGGCACTGTGTTTTTATTTATGGGTTTGTGACTGCTAGTAGATTTTAGTAATCTAAAGCACACAAAACAGTAGGTATGTTACAAAACTTACCTTCAGCGGCGCTGCAGTTCTGTCACTGCCCGTGTGCGCGACTTTCGCGTCTTTGGGCATGTTTAAAATGCGATATTTCGGCAGCCTATTCAAATCGATGTCTGTCAGGTAAATTAGCTGCTAAAGAAAAATCGCTTCGACTGACGTTTTATTAAGGTTAGTAAAATTAGCGCTGGATAATTAAATTGTTGGAGTAAAATTAAAATCATCTTCAAATGCCGTCAACGCCGACAACGGGGACAGATTTCACGCACGGGACAAGGCAAGGTACGCCGTTTATTTTTTCGTATAAACTTGCTTCTTAGGATGCCCTTAATCAAAATTTCTCGTTGCGAAAATGTGACTATGTAAATATACCAACCGGCAGTATTTTTCCTGCCGATATTGGGGTTTAAATCCACTGCAACCTCAACGTTCCAAACCAGTGCGTTCCACAAAAACCCACTCGCAAGATGATTTAAATGCCCATTAATTTACAGGAATTAAACACTAAATCCCTTCCATTTGGCCTATAAATTCATGACAATGAGATTTAAAAATCATGTTATATTGTGAATTCTTGTTTGAATGTTATTTGGACACTTAGGCTTTTTAAAAATGTTAACCTTTTCTTAAGAAATGGATAGATGTTTAGATCTAGTAATTAAATTTTGTAATTAGCTACAATTGGGTAACTAACTAATTATATGCTTTAATTTCAGGTCATCCAAGTAAGATTGTTTCATATTTGGTTCAGAATGCTTCAATCTATAATAACTGAAAATTTCATTAAGTTCTCTTAATTTTTAAGAAAGTTATGGGCTTTTGACTGTCCTTGATCACAGCTTTTGTGTTAAGTCAATGGAAAAGCAATAGGGGACAAGATGCTAATTTCCGAGTATGAAAATGGCCATACCTTTTTTAATACTGAAGATATGAAAGTGAATTAGGTGTCAAATTATACTTCTTTTTATGCTTTATCTGATGGGATAAATTGCAGACTTGATTTTAAAAATCTCAAAATTTTGTAACATTGCTAAAAACAGAGAAAAGAATGCTCTAAGATCCGCATGAGGCTTTTCAGAGCAGAAGAAAATATATGCATTCTATAATTCAATGTGATAGACCAATCTTAGTGTAAACACTCCTAAGGGCATGGTCATAAAGAAGCCAAAACAAACACTTATATGGACAAATCTCTGATTGTGAGGACCTAGAAACTAACCATGAAAAACAAGGCTCATAATCTTGTTAGAAAGATTGCAGGGACATAACCCTTGAAATAAACTGTGTAGTGGCTTCCTTAGGCCACGAGAAATAGCTTTTAAGCTCTCAGACTAATCAGTTTAACCACATGGTCATATTTGTGTTTTGTAATCTATTCTATATATTACAGCGCTCTCTGCTTGTGGGGACATTTGTTTGTGACAGTTACTATTTGGTTTCATTATTTTATTTTATAACCATGATCATTTTGTATGCAGCCCTATATATTAACAGATAACTTTTTTTCATAGAACTTCTCCAAAGCTGAGAAGTGGCCAAATAGTTTGTCCGCAGTTTAATAGATATGTTGGTAAATGGATTGAAAATAAGTGCCTTCATTTCAAGAAAAGGCAATTGCCCGTGTGCTCTTATTGTTAGTCTTCCATTAGTTAAGGCCTTCTCCCTGAAATAATTTCTGTATTTAAAAGGAAAGTAAAATGACTGAATAGAGCTTTATGATTACATGTAAATACACAAATGAAATCAGGGGGAAATGCAAGTCCTGCATTATATTTCATTTGTAACACAAAGATAATGACATTCAAATGGGTTCTGTGAACATTATTTCTCCTGGGAGCTGTTGTAATCAGTAAATACATCATGGAAAAGAGCTGGTTCCTGTAGCTGAGAATTCCTTTCCTGGAAGTCCATTGTGTTTGTACACAGTTACACTCAGTGGAAAATTAGCAATTATGCTTCTCCTCTCAAGAAAACATTTGAGGAGCTTTCATTACTGTTTATGTCTCAACAAATATATATGTGCTGGCTGGATGTACATGCAACTTATGGAGTTGAGTGGAGTTTTCATACATATACCAAATATCCTGCATGGTTCATCAACAGAGTCAGAGATCATCTGCCAGAACATTACCTTTGATGAAGGGTCTGATGAAGGAGCTCAACATGAAACATGACCTATTCCTTTTCTCCATAGATGCTGCCTGACCTGTTGAGTTACCGCAGCATTTTGTGTCTATACTCTGCCTTTATCTAACTGCCAGAATAATCCTTGTAATCAATGTCTAGGAATGCAGTGTTGTAACAGCTTATATCACACCGCTGGATCATTAGGTACTGGATGTGTCAATCTTATGATTTAATTATTTGATTAGATTAAAATGCTCAAACAACGAAAATGCTATCTGTATTTTGTAGACTTGAAAATTGCACACATTTTGTTCATCTCCAAACGTTATTCTCTCCTTCATGATGAAACTGAAGATAAATATTTTCATCCAGGGGGTTGTGAATGCTTGGAAATATTTACCCCAGGGGTCAATGGAGGTTCAGTTGTTTTGTATGTTCAAGGGAAGAAACTACTTGATTTTTAGATGTTAAATGAATCATGGAGTTAGCGGAGGAAAATGAAACTGCAACAAAGATCAGACCTGGTCATGTTGAATGGCAAAGTTGGTATGAAAGGCCAAATGGTTTACTCCTATTTCTATCGTTTCCTCATTTGTAGAAGCCAATGGAAACAAGTTATAAGATAAATAAATGGCCTTTCAGCTCACCAATGATTTTAATTAAGGCTCTGTTTTCCCTTAATATAATCATAAACATATGCATGCTCCCTTTTAAATAGCCATTAACAGCTGTTTGCCATAACCTTTCCAAATATAATCGTAGTTGACATTTTTCTTTACTTTAACCTGTGGCCAGTTGTAACTTGGGACTTTGTGTTAAATTTCTCCCTTCGTTTGATTCCTATATAAAAATAAGTAAATTTTTAAAAAAAAATGTTACATTGAGACAGGACTAGTAAATTTTAGTCATTGATAGGTCAGCCTCATGTCTGATACTGACTTTGGGAGAAATGGAGTATTGCATATTATACTGGATTCATGCAAAAGATTTTAACCACAAATAGTATTTACTACAAGCAGCTTAATAAACTAGTACAGCAAGTGTCTTCATTAGCTTGGTGTTGTTTGCGTTGATTCAAAATTAGTGTACAAAGAAGTGATTATGTGAACAAGTCTTTCCACAAACAACACAAAAAACAGTTAATTGTTCCAATGAATGAAGGCTGACAGATTATCGTCATAACATATGTAAATTAAAATTGGAAGCAGATGTGTTGCTATTCTTTCATAGAACAGGGGGTGGGGGGAGGAGAGAGAGGAATATAACAACTTGTTAACAAATTCCTTGAGGCAGCAATGTCACTTTAATTAAAAATTCATAATACTGCTCCTCAATATTCAAGGAATTTGATTTTAAAACATTGGTCGCTTAATCTTGATCACTAAATTGCACCAACATTTTCAATCATTGTATATTCTAAATCTCAATATTTCCCATATTAGTTTATCTCTAATTAATCACCCTGTTTATTTCACATCTAGTGGGTGTTATCACAAGTGAACTGAAAGCAAGTCTCGTGTGTAGTGAGGTGTGACTTTTAATCATTGGCAGTAAACATACAGTGAAAGTCAATTCTTCTTTCATTTGGCAACACAGCCCGAGTCTCCGCAACCTGTTAAGGTAACTTAGATAAAAACTTAGATAAATGTGTACCAAAATAAACTGATTTGTTGGTTTGGCAAGGAATCTGCAAGTGTTCAAACAATTTATTGACTGAGCTAACAGAATTCAATTAAGAATTGTTATATTTATTTCAGCTCTCTACACCACTTTGGCTGTGGATTTTTTTCCCTAGAGAAGCGAGAGCCTTTTAAACCAAAGCCTACATTACAATAGACCAATATCTAAACAATACGGATGCCAATAGGGTTCAAGTATATTTGCAGTAGAATGGAGACACAAGGAATTGCAGATCCTGGTTTCAAAAAACGACACAAAGTGCTGGAGTAAGTCAATGGGCCAGGCAGCCCTGGAGGACATGAATAAGCAACATTTTGGTTTTGGACCCTTCTTCAGTAGCATTGGTTGTAGCTTGATTGATGGTATTCATACACCTGAGCGAGAAAGCTGAGTGTTCAAGTTCTATTCCAAAGGCTTGGGTACAAAGAAAATTCTCAGTTGATTTTCAATACAAGCAAAAGAGATTCTCTTCTTAATTTCAGCCAGTTTCTTGGGTCCATATTGTTGATGCCCTGTGTGCTGCAAGATATGTTTGAGTTTAGCTTAGGTTAGTTTAGAGATACTTCCAGGAAACAGGCCTTTTAGCCCACCGAGTCCATACTGACCATCGCTCACCTCTTCACACTTGTTGTATGTTATTCCCACTTTCTCATCCACTCCCGACACACTAGGGGCAATTCGCAGAGGCCAATTAACCAACAAACCCGCACATCTTTGGGATGTGGGTAGATAATGGAGCACCTGGAGGAAACCCATGGGGTCGCAGGAAGAATGTGCAAACTCCACACAAACAACTCCCGAGTGGATCGAACCCGGGTCTCTGCCGCTGAGAGGCAGCAGCTCTTCCAGCTGCTCCCTGTGCTGCCCACATGGTTTGGAGCTTGGCCGGTGGCATGATCCTTCTGCTGTTTATGGTGAGCTTCTGTGTTCCTGATGAATGAATGGACTTGAGCTTTGTATCTATTCCAACTGTGTCTTCACTATTTGAGTAGACATATGCCTGGCATTTTCAGGAGTCAGTGGGATATTGCACTTTTTTGAGGATGTTTTGAGAATCAATTATTTTAACCACTCGGCAATGTCTTGCTGTGATAGGGCAGGGCATAAATTGTTTGCTTCATTACTTCATGTGGGCATGTGGATGAGGTGACCTGCCAATTGGATCTGATTGAACAGTATGGCGGATGCGAGCTTGGGAAAGGGCACTGATACAACTCATTTATCCTCCTGTTTGATTTGGAAGATTTTATGAGGACAACACTGGCTGCTTCCCTGCAGATTTTGAGGAGTCAATTCCAGATAATCCATGCCTCAGGCAGGGAGGGATCACTGCTGCTCAGTAGATCATGAGCTCTGTGATGAGTTTGAGGTCTTGGTCTTCAAATGCTCTTTATCTCTGATGGCTGAAGCGTGATGGAGAATTTCATCATTGGTGTTGATCTTTGTTGAGTGGTAGTCTATACTCTCCAGGATGCCAATGTAGATCTTTTTGAAGCATGAGCTGATGTTGTATGTTTCAGCCCACTGATGTCATTCATTAAGCACCTATTCAAGCAAATACTACACTAATCCCTTTTTATTTTAGTGCAAGTCCCATTTTCTCATACACTTCAATGAATAAAACAACGTGATCAAAACTGAAAACAATATTCCATGTATGTCCTCACCAAACATCTTGTACAACAATAATGTAACATCTGAAGAAGGGTCTCGACCCAAAACATCACCTGTTCCTTTTCTCTGGAGATGCTGTCTGACCCGCTGAGTTACTCCAGCATTTTGTGTCTATCTTCGGTTTAAACCAGCACCTGCACTCCCTTCCTACACATCGCAACTTCTGTACTCATTTTCCTGACTGTTGAAGACCAGCGTGCCAAAAGCCTTTTTCATCACCCTATCTAACTGTGACAATATCCCTGTAATGTATGCATATGCGCTGTACTCATTCTCGCACATGCTCAGTAAATCAGTCAGTGACCTTTGACTTGGAAATAAATCATACCTGTTTTTGATTCCAACATGAGTGTGTGTGCAGCCATCTTTCTCTGTACATTATGTACTAGTTTACTTATTTTATAAGCAGACAGATATCAAACCATGGTGGCAGCGGTGAAAATGAACATTTGTGAATCAAATGGACACTATGATGATTAGAAAAAATGCTTTGAAAAGCTTTCAGGAATCAATGTTTCAACGCTCAGCGACCGGACTAGCTGCATGCATGAATGAATGCAGGTCAGTGAACACACAAAGATAAAACGCTGCATGTAAATCAGCGCTGTGGGAGTCGAAGTTTAAAACGACACGCTGTAAGAGTCTGCTTAAAGCTAAACTAAGCTAGTAAGAGCGAGGAAATACGCTGATATTTCAAAATGGCGCAGGCCAGTCCAATCTTTCCACGTGGCTCCACCACCTAATCTAAAGCTCAAACAGAACAGGGTGGGAGAGTGGAAAATGTTTAAACAAATGTATGAAAATTATGCAGTAATAACAGAACTGGATAAGAAGGAGAAACAGTATCAAAAAGCAGTATTCCTGCATACTGTTGGACCGGAGGGCATGCAAATCTACAATACCCTGACGTTCGAGACGATAGCAGATGAGACAGATGTAAAAGTCATCATTGACAAGTTCTCTACCATCATCATAGGAGAGATGAATGAAACGTATGAAAGATTCATTTTCAATAAACAAGACCAGAAACCAGGGGAAAGCATTGAATCGTATGTTGCAGACCTGAAGGAACTTGCTAAGACATGCAACTTCTGTGAGTGCCTGAGAGAAAGCCTCATTCGAGATTGCATCGTCATTGGTATTGAAGACCGGTCAACTAGGAAGACACTCCTTCAAAAGAGGAATCTGACACTGCAGGGGACTGTGGACATATGTAGATCCTCAGAGGTAACAGCGGCAAGAATGCAGGTCATTGGCGAAGAGCCGACAATACACAAGGTGGAACGATTCAAACCAAGGGAAAAGATGGTTGATTCTCCTTCACAGAGGAAGAATCAGGGACTAGTAAAGTGCAAGTTCTGTGCGAGGACGCACAAGCGTAGGAAGGAGGAATGCCCAGCATATGGGAAGGACTGCAACAGATGCGGATGACAAAACCACTTCGCCTGCTGCTGCAAGCAGAGGAAGGGGAGCATGCAGAAATGGGGTCTGTACAAAGTCGTAGAGACATCTGACACAACGTCCATTTCCGACACAGGGTCTGTGAGTTGCATTGAGATCAATGCAGCCGGAAACAATTCCTCTTCAGGCCTATTCGCTGAGATGCAGGTCGGCACAGAAGCCATCAAGTTTCAGTTTGACTCTGGTGCCAGTGTTAATGTGATTCCAAAGCATCTTGTACCCAACAAAAAGGACATTAGATGAGAGAAAATCACATTAAAGATGTACAACGGATCCAACCTGCTGGCAGAAGGTAGGACGAAAGTTATACTCTGGAACAAGATGAACAATAAGAAGTACCGGGTTCACTTCATAGTGGTAGAGGAAGGCTGGCTCACACCGCTCCTGGCTCACACCGCTCCTGAGCGGCAAAGCTGCACAACAGATGAAACTCATCACGGTTCACTACGAGAATTTCAAGAGCCTGAATGCTGTTAGGGAGGCTGGCTCATTACTCAAGAGCTACACAGATGTCTTTGACGACGAAAGACTGGGGAGACTGCCTGGCAAGGTCAAGTTGGTAAGTAGGACGGAGGATGTGACCCCCATCACAGTTTTCTGCAAAGCCAGTCCCTGTAGCCATGAAAGTGAAGGTCATGAATGGTCTCATGAAGCTGTTCGAGCAGGACATCTTGACTAAAGTCGAAGAACCAACTGAGTGGTGTAGCAGGCTGGTCGTTACGGAGAAAAAGGACAGCACAGAGTTGAGATTCTGGTTAGATCCTAGACCCCTCAACAAAGTCCTGAAAAGGGAGATCCACAGACTACTAGTCATAGAGGACGTACTCCCTGAGCTGTCCAAGGCGAAGATTTTCTCCAAATTCGATCTGAAGTCAGGATATCTCCACTGTGAATTAGATGAGGAAAGCAGTTTCCTAACAACCATGAACACCACCTTTGGGAGATATCGCTGGAAGAAGTTGCCATTTGGATTGAAAGTAAGTGCAGAGATCTTCAAGAAGAAGCGGCAACAAGCCCTAGAAGGATTAAAGGGAGTGGAATGTGTTGCAGATGACATAATCTTATTCGCAGTAGGGGACACCAGAGAAGGTGCAGAAAGGAATCACGACGCAAGACTGCAAGATCTTCTTCAGTGATGCAGAGACAAAGGCATCAAGCTTAACCGGAAGAAGTCGGTAGTGAAAACTACGTGTATCACCTTTCTAGGACATATAGTTACAGATCGTGGCCTGAAACCGGATCCGAAGAAAATCCAAGCTATCCTAGAGATGCCCAACCCGACCAATACAACAGAAATACAAAGATTACAAGGCAATGTAAAGATTCCTGCCAAGGTTGTCGGACACATTCGAGCCTTTGAGGAGATTGACCCACAAATAAGCAGAGTGGGAATGGTCATCAGAACATGACATGGCAATGTCAACGATCAAGGAGCTATTGACAACGGCACCTATCCTGGCGTACTACACATCAGATGAACAGCTGACCACACAATGTGATCAAGGCAGGTCTAGGTGCAACACTTATGCAGAAAGGACAACCACTGTCCTATGTGAGTCGAGCATTGACGCCAACTGAGCAGAGATATGCTCAGATTGAGAAGGAGGCACTAGCAATAATGTTTGCCCTCGAGTGCTTCCATCAGTACACCTACAGACAAAGAGTGATCGTTGAGAGTGACCACAAGCCATTTGAAGTCATAGTCAAAAAGCCTCTGCATACAGCACCAAGACGTCTCCAGGGCATGATGATGAGGATGCTACACTACGACATCGAGATCAAGTGGGTAAAGGGAAAAGACATGCATCTAGCAGAAATGCTCTCCCGAGCATACCTCCCTGACACCACAGGATCAACCAGATTCACTGATGTCAATGTAGTTGAGTCCTTGAGCATGGGAGAGGACAAGGTCAAACACATCCAAGCTCACACTAGGGAAGAAGAAACACTACAAACAGTTAAGCGAGTAATCCAAAATGGATGGCCAGATCACAAGGCAGAAGTTCCAGAGGCAGCACAACCGTACTTCAACGTCAGAGACGAGTTGAGTGTGCAAGACGGCCTAGTATTCAGAGGAGAGAGAGTTGTAATCCCTGTCACTCTCCGTAGAGATATGAAGGAGACCCTCCACACCTCTCACCTGGGAGTGGAAGGAACCCTCAGACATGCTAGAGAATGCATTTTTGGCCCAAAATGAACTCTGATATGAAACTGTCTGAAGAAGGGTTTCGGCCTGAAACGTTGCCTATTTCTTTCGCTCCATAGATGCTGCTGCACCCGCTGAGTTTCTCCAGCATTTTTGTGTACCTCTGATGTGAAACAGTTCATTTCAAACTGTGAAGCCTGCAGGACGTACGAACAACAGAATCAGAAAGAAACTCTGATGCCCCATGACCTCCCAGATCGACCATGGGAGAACGTGGGAACCGATATGTTTGAACTTGAGGGAAAGCATTATTTAATCACAGTGGACTATCTATTACTGGAATTATGCAATACCCCTGCGCAAGGAGTGAACAGTAGTCCTGCACAAAGACTACATGGAAGGAGAACAAGAACGACACTTCCAACGACATCTAACCTCCTCAAACTACGTGGTGCTGAGATACTCACAGAAGAGAGGAAAAAGATGAAGGATTTGCAAGGAAAGCAGTCAAAAATCTACAACCGACATGCCAAGGATCTGCCAATCCTGGAAAAGATGATGTCGTAAGACTCAAACCCTACAAACTAGGAGATACCAAATGGCAGAGAGCAACAGTTCAGAGACGACTGGATGAGAGATCATACGAAGTCGAGACAGTCAGGACTTCTAATCTGACGTAATCGTGTGGATCTGAAGAGGACCGGAGAACTACCTCCACACATAACTTCAGAGAAACCACCAGACATGGAGAAGACTGGGACACCTTTGCAACCTCAGCTGACATGGAAAAGACCAACACAACATGCATCACCGGAAAAAGAGGCAACTCGTGAAACTCTTAACACAGAGAAATCAAAACAAAAACAAAGTGACACAAGAGAAGAAACTAGAAGTGATGCACAGAATGTACCTACTGAAAAGAAAGACATTTCTGAAAGAAACACCATCGCAAAGACTAGGGCAGGTAGAGCTGTCAGACAGCTGGAAAGGTACAGCGAGTATGTCACGAAGTAATGTGTTTTGCTGTGATGGACCTACCTGCTTATGAGAAGAAAGCATGTGAACATTAGTTTATGTTATTGAAATGTCACAAGTGTGACTATGATTGAAATTGTGAAATAAGACAGAACAGTTGTTTTACTCTGTTAAATTAAACCATATTACTACGGTGTAATATTATGAAAAGTGTTTAAGTTTACTTTGTTTTGGGATTGTC
>CM075977.1:141472229-141504574 GCA_038087875.1 Malacoraja senta
GAGAGAGAGAGAGAGAGAGAGAGAGAGAGAGAGAGAGAGAGAGAGAGAGAGAGAGAGAGAGAGAGAGAGAGAGAACATGCTGCAATGCTCTGGAACTGTTGCTGCAAATCTGAATAAAATGTAAATGCTTAAAATATCCAGCGTATCAGTCCACATCTGCGGAGAGCAAAACACAGAGTAATTGTGAATTACAGAGTAATAGGTGGATAACCTTACATCAGTAAGGTTATCCAGTGCTAATGCAGGCAGGAATGCCTGGTTAACCAAACTTGTTGAATTCAACATGGAGTCCCTAGGGCTACACGTGCTGTTTCTCAAGTACATGTTGGAACTTTAGGACAACAAAGGCAGAGGTCAGAGTGAGAGTGGCGTGGAGAATTAAAGTGACAGGTGAATAGAAACTCAGAGGAAGGCTTCTGGTCCAAATATATCTACATATTGTTTCTCACACGTCAAGGTAACCACATATGAGCACTCAATACTATACACTAGATTGGACATGGAAGTGAATTGTTCCTTCATCTGGAAGGACTGTTTGAGTCATTGGATCATGCTGTTTCATGGAGATGTGCAGTGAGAAAAGTGATTGTTTGTCAAGATGGAGAGATGATACATTTTCATGTGCAGAGGGATCTTGGGATCCCAGACCATAGCTCCCTGAGTGGAAAGTGGCACCAACACAAGTAGATATAGTGGTAAAGAAGGCATAAAGTACACTTGCTTTCATAGGTTGGGCATTGAATAAAGGAGTTAAGAAGTCCATGATGCAGCTCTATAGGACTTTAATTAGGCTGCATTTGGAGTATTGCGCGCAATTCTGGTCGCCCCCATTAGCGGAAGGATATGAAGTGTTTGGAAGAGTGCAGAGGTGGTTTACCAGAATTATTCTTGGAATGGGGGTTATTAGCTAGAGGGAGAGATTGGACAGACTTGGATTGTTTCCCCTGGAATGCCAGAGGTTGAGGGGAGACCTGATAGATGTATATAGAATACATAGGGTGGATGAACCTTTTTGCTGGGATGAAAAAAAATCAAATACTAGATAACATTGTTTTAAGATGAGAGTGAAATGTTTAAAGAGCTCTGCCATGGTTGGTGATTGAGGCAGATATGATTGAGGCCTTTAAGCGACTTTTGGATAGGCACGTGCAGGGAATGGAGAGATATGGATTATGTGCAGTAAGATAATACAATGGTGTTGGCATCATGTTGGTACAGACACTGTGGGCAATATGGCCTGTTCTTGTGCTGTACTGTTCTATGCTATATATTCTAAATAGTTGAACATATACAATACGATATGATACGATAGAACTTTATTTATCCCAGGAAGGAAATTGGTCTATCGAAAAGACAGACAGGTGAGCAGAGGGTGGGGTAGCTCTGTGGTGAGGATGAAATTCAGTCCCTTGCAAGGGGTGACATTGAAACAGGAGTTGTGGAGGAGTCAGTATGGATATAACTATGGAATTGTAAGGGTAATAAATACCATAATGGGACATCTACAGGCCCCCAAACAGTAGTCTGGATATAGGGTGGCAAGTTGAATCAGGAGTTAAAATTGGCATGTAGTAAAGGTAATGCTACGGTTGTTATGGGGAGATTTCAACATGCAGGTAGACTGGGAATATCAGGTTGGTACTGTAAATCGGAGGTGTCATGTTACAGTTGACTAAAGCGGACTATGGAGCATGAGGGAGGAGCTGGCCAAAGTTGACTGGAAGATACCCTAGCAGGGATGACAGAGTGGAACAATAATGGCAGGTATTTTGGAATAATACAGAAGGTGCAGGATCAGTTGATTCCAAAGATGAAGAAAGATTCAATGGGAGTAAGGGGCGACTGTGGCTGACAAGGGACGTCAGGGACAGTATAAAAATAAAAGAGAAGAAGTACAATGTAGCTAAGATGAGGGGAAGCAAGAGGATTGGGTAATGTTTAAAGAGCAACAGAAGATAACTAAAAAGGCAATACGGGGAGAAAAGATGAGGTATGAAGGTAATCTAGCCAAGAATATAAAGGAGGATAGTAAAAGCTTCTTTAGGTATGTGAGAGGAAAACATTAGTTAAGAACAAAGTTGGACCCTTGAAGACTGAAAGGTGAATTTATTATGGGGAACAAGGAAATGGCAGATGAGTTGAGCAGGTAATTTGAATCCATTTTCACTTAAGAGGAAACAAACAATCTTCCTGGTATACTAGTGGCCAGAGGATCTGGGGTGACGTACGAACTGAAGGAAATCCACATTAGGCAGGAAATTGGGTTGGGTAGACTGATGGGACTGAAGTCTGATAAATCCCCAGGGCCTGATGGTCCTGCATCCCAGGGTACTTAAGGAAGTGGCTCTAGAAATCGTGGATGCATTGGTGATAATTTTCCAATGTTCTATAGATTCAGGATCAGTTCCTGTGGATTGGAGGGTAGCTAATGCTATCCCACTTTTTAAGAAAGATGCGAGATAGAAAACAGGGAATTATAGACCAGTTAGCCTGACATCAGTGGAGGAAGATGCTGGACTCAACTAAAAAATATGAAATAGCGACACATTTGGATAGCAGTAACAGGATCGGCCTGAGTCAGCATGGATTTACGAAGGGGAAATCATGCTTGACTAATCGTCTGGAAATTTTTTGAGGATGTAACGAGGAAACGGACAAGGTAGAGCCAGTGGATGTAGTGTACCTGGACTTTCAGAAAGCATTCGATAAGGTCCCCACATAGGAGTTTAGTGGGCAAAATTAGGGCACATGGTATTGGGGGAAGAGTGCTGACATGGGATAGAAAATTGGTTGGCAGACAGGAAACAAAGAGTAGGGATTAACGGGTCCCTTTCAGAATGGCAGGCAGTGACTAATGGGGTACCGCAAGACTCGGTGCTGGGACTGCAGCTATTTACCAATATACTTCAATGATTTAGATGAAGGGATTCAAGTAACATTAGCAAATTTGCAGATGACACAAAGCTGGGTGGCTGTGTGAACTATGAGGCGGATGCTATGAGAATGCAGGGTGGACTTGGACAGGTTGGGTGAGTGGGCAGATGCATGGCAGATGAAGTTTAATGTGGATAAATGTGAGGTTATCCACTTGGTAGCAAAAACAGGAAGGCGGATTACTATCTAAATGGTGTCAAGTTGGGAAAGGGGAAGTACAACGGGAACTGGGGGGTCCTTGTTCATCAGTCAAAAGTAAGCATGCAGGTACAGCAGGCAGTGAAGAAGCAAATGCCATGTTGGCCTTTATAAACAAGAGGAGTTGAGTATAGGAGCAAAGAGGTCCTTCTGTAGTTGTATGGGGCCCTAGTGAGACCACACCTGGGAGTATTGTGTGCAGTTATGGTCCCCTAATTTGAGGAAGGACATTCTTGCTATTGAGGGAGTGCAGCGTAGGTTTACAAGGTTAATTCCCGGGATGGCGGGACTGTCATATGCTGAGAGAATGGAGTGGCTGTGCTTGTAGACTCTGGAGTTTAGAAGGATGAGAGGGAATCTTATAGAACATAAGATTATAAAGGGTTTGGACACTCTAGAGGCAGGAAACATGTTCCCGATGTTGGGGAGTCCAGAACCAGGGGCTACAGTTTAAGAATAAGGGGTAAGCCATTTAGAACGGAGACGAGGAAAACTCGTTGTGAATCTGTGGAATTCTCTGCCTCAGCTGGCGGTGGAGGCCGGTTATCTGGATACTTTCAAGAGAGAGCTAGATAGGCTCTTAAAGATAGGGGATATGGGGAGAAGGCAGGAACGGGGTACTGATTGCGGATGATCAGCATGATCACTTTGAATGGTGGTGCTGGCTCGAAGGGCCGAATGGCCTACTCCTGCACCTATTGTCTATTGTCTATTGTCTATTGATCTGCCAACAGTCACAAAAACACAAAAATGAAACATGAAATTAAAGTGACGAGTGGAAAGGATTGGTGGATGTGCAACGAAGTGGCGTTCTTTCCTTCATCTTGCTGGAACACATTATTTGATTAGCATGGATATAATGGACAAAATGGCTTCCTTCAGTGACCTAAATATTCTATGGTAAATGCATGTTTGTTCCTATTTTTGTGGGTGATCTATTTGTTTCACTTTGGCTCAGGGATAAATGTTGTCATATTCAAGTATATTCAAGCATTAACTCCTGGACCCGCTCATTGATAGTCTCTGGAGTATCAGTCTCATGAGCAGTCACTAAACAAACCAGAATCATTAAGGCCACAGATCTAAATGGGTAAAACAAGTAATTAAAATGAGGCCAATTAATGAGCAGTTGTAATTGCTTGTAAATTCATGGCTACTAATCAATGGCTGTGTCTTTTTTTGAACATTTTCTATCGCTACCAAATAGTGAATTTGTGTTTGATGTCAGTGGTATGATTGGTGCACAGAGCTTGCAAGACTTCTTTATAATGACCAATAAATCTCTTGTGGCGTTTCTTGCTATATATCAGGCAACTACTGACCACTCATCCTTGCAACATAAAATTGTTACAGCACCAAGGGAGGCCATTCAGCCCATTGATTCTGTGCCTATTATTTGCAGTCCTATAGCGTCAATATGGTGGGTTATAAAATCGTGACTGTACAGATAGTTACACAATTTCCTGGACCGTATGTCTTACGTGACTACAAGAGGAATCATGACCTGCTGGATCTACTCTTCACCAGATACCAGCTGCAATTCATTGTTGTACATAAAAGCGTAGACGTTGTTTTTGATGGAATGAATACTCACCATGCGCTTGTTCCTGCACGCAGTGTTTTAATGCAGGTATTGTTGTTAGAAGTGAGTAAAAAAGAATGGTATTAAAGATTTATACATTACTGTCACGGACATTATCTTTCCAGGATGTAACATTTCCAATAGACAGTAGACAATAGGCAATATGTGCAGGGGTAGGCCATTTGCCCCTTTGAGCCAATCACTGTGATCATGGCTGATCATCCACACTCAGTACCCCGTTCTTGCCTTCTCACCATATCCCCGGACTCCGCTATCTTTAAGAGCTCTATCCAACTCTCTCTTGAAAGCATACAGAGAATTGGCCTCCACTGCCTTCTGAGGTAACGAATTCCACAGATTCACAACCCTCTGTGTGAAAAAGTTTTTCCTCATCTCCGTTCTAAATGGCTTACCCCTTATTCTTAAAATGTGGCCCCTGGTTCTGGACTCCCCCCAACATCGGGAACATGTTTCCTGTGTCTAGTGTGCCCAAACCCTTAATAGCCTTATGTGTTTCAATAAGATCCCCTCTCATCCTTCTAAGTTCCAGAGTATACAAGCCCAGCCGCTCCATTTAATCAACATATGACAGTCCCGCCATCCTGGGAATTAACCTTGTGAACCTACAATGTACTCCCTCAATAGCAAGAATGTCATTCCTCAAATTTGGAGACCAAAACTGCACACAATACTCCAGGTGTGGTCTCACTAGGGCTCTGTACAACTACAGAAGGACCTCTTTGCTCCTATACTCAACTCCTCTTGTTATGAAGGCCAACATGCCATTCGCTTTCTTCACTGCCTGCTGTACCTGCATGCTTATTCAGTGACTGATGAACAGGGAACCCCAGATCTCGTTGTACTTCCCCTTTTCCCAACTCGACACCATTCAAATAATAATTTGCCTTCCTGTTTTTGCCAACAAAGTGGATAACCTCACTTTGCCCAATCACCGAACCTGTCCAAGTCACCCTGCATCCTCATAGCATATTCCTCACAGTTCACACTGCCACCCAGCTTTGTGTCATCTGCAAATTTGCTAATGTTATTTTTAATCCCTTCATCTAAATCATTAAAGTGTATTGTAAATAGCTGCGGTCCCAGCACCGAGCCTTGCGGTACACCACTAATCACTGCCTGCCATTCAGAAAGGGACCCGTTAATCCCTACTCTTTGTTTTCTACCAATTTTCTATGCATGTCAGTACACTACCCCCAATACCATGTGCTCACATTTTGTCCATTAATCTCCTATGTTGGATCTTATCAAATGCTTTCTGAAAGTCCAGATACACTACATTCACTGGCTCTCCCTTGTCCATTTTCCTAGTTACATCCTCAAAAAATTCCAGATGATCAGTCAAGCATGATTTCCCCTTCGTAAATAGTAATAGTAATAGTAATAGTAACTTTATTGTCAATTCAAATAATGTAACAAGTAGTTACACAGAGGATTGAAATTGCGTTTCCCCATACTCCAATGTGCACGTAATATTTATAACACAGACAGACAATATACCAATAAAAATAGACAATGGACATATACATTATATAAAATATTCATTAATAAAAGGTGCAATATAGAAAAGTGCAAATAGCATACTGCAGACATTGGGTTAAAGTTAATTTGACAGTCAGTTGGTCTTTGTGTAATGTTCATGGAATTTTCTTGAAGGCGGGTAAATCCATGCTGACTCAGACCGATCCTGCTACTGCTATCCAAATGTGCTGCTATTTCATCTTTTATAATTGATTCTAGCATCTTCTCCTCCACCAATGTCAGGCTAACTGGTCTATAATTCCCTGTTTTCTCTCTCCTGCCTTTCTTAAAAAGTGGGATAATGCTAGCTACCATCCAATCCACAGGTCCTGATCCTGAATCTATGGAATATTGGAAAATGATCACCAATGTGTACACGATTTCTAGAGCCACTTCCCTAAGTACCCTGGGATGCAGACCATCAGGCCCTGGAGATTTATCAGCCTTCAGTCCCATCAGTCTACCCAACCATTTCCTGCGTAATGTGAATTTCCTTCAGTTCCTCTGTCACCCTAGATCCTCTGGCCACTTGTACATCAGAGAGATTGTTTGTGTCTTCCTTAGTGAAGACGGATCCAAAGTACCTGTCAAACTCGTCTGCCATTTCCTTGTTCACCATAATAAATTCACCTGCTTCAGTCTTCAAGGGTCCAACTTTGGACTTAACTAATTTTTCCTCTTCACATTCCTAAAGAAGCTTTTTACTATCCTCCTTTATATTTTTGGCTAGCTTACCTTCGTACCTCATCTTTTCTCCCCGTATTGCCTTTTTTAGTTATCTTCTGTTGCTCTTTAAAAGTTTCCCAATCCTCTGGCTTCCCGCTCATCTTTGCTATGTTGTACTTCTTCTCTTTTATTTTTATCCTGTCCTGACTTCCCTTGTCAGCCACGGTCGTCCCTTACTCCCCTTGGAATCTTTCTTCCTCTTTGGAATGAACTCATCCTGAACCTTCTGTATTATTCCCAGAAATACCTGCCATTGTTGTCCACTGTCATCCCTGCTAGGGTATCTTTCCAGTCAACTTTGGCCAGCTCCTCCCTCAAGCCTCCACATTCCCCTTTGTTCAACTGTAATACTGATACTTCCGATTTTATCATATTTTATCAAACAAAACTTATCACTACTTCCTAATGGCTCCTTTACCTCGAGTTCCCTTATCAAATCCGGTTCATTACACACCACTAAATCCAGAATTGCCTTCTCCCTGGTAGGCTCCAGTACAAGCTGCTCGAAGAATCCATCACGGAGGCATTCCACAAACTCCCTTTCTTGGGTCCATTACCAAGCTAATTTTGCCATTCCAACTGCATGTTGAAATCTCCCATAACAACCGTAGCATTACCTTTACGATTTAAATCTTTTTATTTGAATTTCACAGCAATTTGCATACATACTATAATAACAGACAGTAATAATCAAGGCATAATTGTACAACAGTATGTAAGCGATCCTCAAAACCCTTACCCTTACCCACCTTCAACCCACCCAAGTCAGGTCGGAGCCAAATGGGGACAAACAACACTCACATACGTACACATCCACACACAAATGGTAGAATAAATGAAACAAAATGTGCTATATAAAAATAAAGAAAAGAAGAAAAAAAAAACAAAGTTTAAAAAAAAAGAAAATATATATATATATATATATATATATATACATATATATTTAAATAAATAATTGTAGGGAGGGGGGGATTAAGGGGAAAGCAGCTGCTGTAGAACAAAACGATGATGGAGAACACTCAGTCCTCTTCCGAGTCCGGGGACAAGTTAAGAGAGTTAACCAGTTCAAAGAAAGGGTTCCATGTATCTAGGAATGTCTTGGTAGAGCCTTTGAGAGAGAACCTAAGTTTTTCAAGTTTCAGATTGTAAAGCACCTCCTTAATCCAACGGGCGTGTGTCGGGGGACAGGTAAGCCTCCAACTAAGCAAGATCAGTCTCCGGGCTAACAAGGTTGTAAAAGCTAGGACCCGTTTCACCGCAACAGAGAGGTTGGTATTGGGAGGGGTACCGAAAATGGCTGACATTGGATTTGGAAGAATAGTCTGGTCGTAAGCTCTGCTTATCAATTCAAAAATACTCCTCCAAAAGGCTGCTAGCTTAGGGCAAGACCAAAACATATGGCTATGGTTGGCGGGAGATTGATTACATCTGTTGCAGGTGTCATTAACAGCTGGGTACATTCTAGCTAATCTTGCATTTGTGTAGTGGACTTTGTAAAGGACTTTGCATTGGATTAGGCCATGACGAGCGCATATGGAAGAAGAATGGATCAAATCCAAGGCAGAGTTCCATTGCTGGTCTGTTAATTGCGTATTCAGCTCTCCCTCCCACGCAGTTTTTAATGAGATATGGGGTTTCAATAAAACCGACCCTAGCAAATTATACAAAATAGAGATGCATTTCTTCCGGTTGGGGTCTAAAGCTAAGATGATATCAGTCAGGGTTTCAGGAGGGCATTTGGAAAGTAGGGAAATGTCTTCTTCACAAAATCCCTAATCTGGAAAAACCGAAAAAGGTGGGAGTTTGGGAGGTTGTAATTAGACGAGAGCTCCGCGAAAGACGAGAAGATGCCATCCTTGTATAGGTTTTTGATACTACTGATGCCGTTGCTATGCCAAGTTTTGAATGCGTGGTCTATATTTGAAGGTTTAAAAATGTGATTTTTAAGCAGTGGGGTCAAGATGGAAGGACCCTGTAAACCGAGATTTTTCCTAAATTGACTCCATATCTTGAGTGAAAGGGACACAATTGGGCCTGCACCCACAGATGTTATAGAAAGGGGGAGTTGGGAGCATAGGACAGACCGCAACGGGAGACGTGAACTCGCCTTTTCCATATATACCCAGATCGGTGGGTGGTCGCAATCATCATTCATCCAATACAGGAGTTTTTGCAAGTTAGCTGCCCAATAGTATCGCCTAAAATAAGGGAGGGCCAAACCGCCATCACTCTTAGGCGACTGCAGTATCGCCTTTCGGATTCTGACCGGTTTGCTACCCCATAAAAATTTAGATATTGTCCTTTCTAATTTATCAAAAAAAGATTTGGTGATAAGTATGGGCACATGCTGGAGAAGATACAGGAATTTGGGTAGGACAACCATCTTAACCAGATTTATCCGGCCCACGAGGGATAGCGGTAAAACTGACCAGCGGTCAAAATCTTTTTCGGCTTTCTCAACCAGAGGCAAAAAGTTTGTGCGGAACATATCAGATAAGAGTATTGTGATAAAAACGTCGAGATAGCGGAACCCATCCTCTGCCCTTTTGAATGAGGTTAAAGAGCGAGGGAGCTGCTTAGCCGGTAAGTTAATCGGTAATAGCTCACTCTTTTGGTAGTTGAGTTTATAACCAGAATATGCACCAAACCGTTCTAAAATATTCATAATCACAGGGAGAGAACTGACTGGGTTCGAGATGTACAGGAGCAGGTCATCCGCATACAATGAGACTTTATGAGTTGTGTCAAACCGTGTAATACCTTTAAAGCCCTTCTCTGCGCGTAACCAGACCGCCAGGGGTTCTATCGCGACATCAAACAAGAGTGGAGATAACGGGCAACCCTTTCTGGTACCTCTCTGAAGTGTGAAATGGGGCGACAGTATGTCGTTTGTTTGTACTGAGGCCACCGGGGACGAATATAATAGGCTGACCCAGAGAATAAAACTGTTACCGAGGCCAAACCTATCCATCGCCTCATATAGGTACCTCCACTCGACCCTGTCGAAGGCCTTTTCGGCATCGAGGGAGACCACCATCTCCGGGGTCCCATTACTCGAAGAGTGAATGATGTTAAGGAGACGCCTAGTATTATGGGAAGACTGTCGGCCAGGTATAAACCCTGTTTGATCTAACGAGATAATAGAGGGCATCACTCGTTGAAGACGAAGCACAAGGGCTTTAGAAAGAATTTTGAGGTCCACATTCAGGAGTGAGATTGGTCTATAGCTACTACAAAGCAGGGGATCTTTCTCCTTTTTAAGAATTAGGGAGATAGTAGCCCACGACAAGGTGGGCGGTAGGCGACGATGCAAAAACGCCTCATTGTACATATCTCTCAGGACTGGTGCGAGGAGATCAGAGAAAGCTTTGTAATATTCTACAGAGAAGCCGTCAGGGCCGGGTGACTTTCCGCTTTGCAGCGATGTGATGGCTGCTTGGACCTCAGCTACAGTTATGGGACCACCCAAGTCTCTCATGGCTTCTTCGTCAATTCGGGGAAACGTCATACAACTGAACATGTCACCTACAGTGGGGGGACAGTCGGAAGTGTATAGTTCAGTGTAGAATTTAGCAAATGCTTCATTAATTCTGAGAGGATCAGTATGAATCTCGCCCGGTGGGGGCGACATGTTGGAGTAGTCGCACTTTTCCACGCTCCCGACCTTTTCACCTCCAACTTTTATTACAGCTCAGTCTAAGTTTTTTATCCACCCACAAACATTTAAACATCATTGTCAGTACCTCTCTACGCTGTAAAGATGCCAAACAAAGGAAGAAAGCGGAGCAAAAGACAGAAGACCCGACGACCAGCACCGGCATGGCCACGCTAGCAGCCATGTTAACAGAACATAAGGTATCGTTACTGGCAGAATCAACACAGCGTTCACCAAATTGGAAAAGAAGCTGGACAATATCCAGACCACTATGTTAGACCACCAACACCGTCTTTCGTCATTAGAGTCTTTAGCCGCTACCACCAGGTCAAGACATACGAGCTATAACGTTAATGTTAACTACGGTGACCGAAGAGAACGCCAAGCTAAAGGCTAAGCTTATCGGCCTGGAAGGCAGGAGTCGCCGAAATAACATAAGGATAGTGGTCTTCCCGAGAATATCGAGGGCTCCCAAACAACAGCCTTTTTCTCTCAACTTCTGCTCGAGACTCTTGGCGAACACACACTGGAATCAGCCCCGGAGCTAGACCGAGCCCCACCGTACGCTAACAGCCAAGCCAAGCCCTGGTGAGAAACCCAGAGCAGTTGTAATCTGCTTCCATAGATACCAAACCCGTGAGTTGGTGGTGCGTGAGGCTCGGAGGCATAGGGGTAAGCTGAAATACAAAGATACCCCGATCCACATTTTCGAAGACTACTGTCCCGAGATAGTTGAACAACGCTTCGTGTACCGAGACGTTATGAAGGAGCTGTATAACCTGGGTCTCAACCCTCCCTTCATTATCCAGCCAAGCTGTTCATAATGTCCGGGGAGGGAAAGAGGCGACGACTAACATCTCCCGAGGACGCTCAGGATTTCATCTCATCTTACCGTCGACGCAGACCGGACCCCACAGACGACTGACTTCGTTCAGTACGTCTATATTCGAGTGGCACAGGGGCCCGGTTAATCTATGGTTACATGGACTAACTTTAGCTTGATTGTTCCCAATAACTAGCTATGGCTAGCGTTCAGCATTGCTGATTATACTAGACCCCTGTTTCGAAATGTATGAGGCTGGTAAGAAATCACCAGGATTCGTGAATATTTTATACCAACTTTTTCTTGTATTGTCTTTGTGTAATCATACTTGAAAGGTCCTTCACCAGCATATGCTATAAAACTGGGCTTAAGGGACCCACTTTGTGGTTTGTGGTTTGTGATTTGGTCTCTGCCTTCCTGTTCTTAGCAGCTGCCGCTAACGCTATCAGCACTTGGCTAGTTTGCTTATACTAATCTGGGGCTGATAAGTGCTCATTACAGCCAGGGCTGTGTTATACAAATCTTATCTTATAATAATAATAATAATAATAGATTTTATTTATATAGCGCTTTTCAGGACTCAAAGTCGCTTTACAATTGAGAGTCAGGAATAAACAAAACAATATAGAGCAGTAAGACAGAGGGGAGGGGAACATGGGACTAAGGGTATGCAGAGGTGAAGAGATGGGTCTTGAGGCGGGACTGGAAGATGGTGAGGGACTCAGAATTTCGGACCGGTTGTGGGAGGGAATTCCAGAGCCTGGGAGCTGCCCTGGAGAAGGCTCTGCCTCCAAAAGTGCAGAGGTTTGATTTCGGATACCTTTTTTGTTTAACAAAACTTAATTGATGCTCTTTAGCGCTGCGCTTTATCCAACAGCCCAGTTTGTATTTGCTAACTTTTCCAACGCCAACTCTCTCTTTATACTTTGTCGATTTTAAGACATACTATGTAACACCAAAGGAAGCTATTCTGGCTCCACTTATACGTTAGCCGGCTTATTTAGTATCACCACTTTGTTAATATGCTTTGTCTTATTGTGACTATTATCATTACTATTATTACTATTAGTGTTAGCAATGGTACTGGCAGTGCAACCACTATGGTTATTATTTTAACTTTGTATTTATCAATGTATGTTTATCTTACTTTATTCCTACTCTCTATTTTTCAAATTATTATTACCATCGTCATTATTACTATTACTATACTTATTTTACTTCATGTTACCTTATTGACACTGAGTGACTCCGTCGCTTTGGGAGGCTGAGATATTGGAGTTAAGATCGGATATCTCCATGCGGAAGCAAGGACAACGCACCTTGGTGCAATGGGCACTCAAGGTTCAGTTGAGACATGGGGGATCTCAGGTCTGGAGACTCAGGTTTGAAAGATGGTTAAATGATATGTGTTTCACTTGTTTGCTGTGTGTGTATGTTATATATTTTTTAATTTTATTTTGTTTTACATATATATAATATATATATAATATATATATATATTCCCCCCCCCCCCCCCCCCCCCCCCACCTCCACATCCCCACTCTCGGCAGCTGGCTTCGATGCGCTCTTCCGTCTCGTTTTGTAGAACTACAGCGCATTACCCATATAGCTAAGTATGGCCAACACAAACGATACTCTTAGATTTGTCTCGTGGAACGTGAGAGGGATGGGAAGTCCTACCAAAACTGATAGGATCTTGGCCCATTTGCAACAGCTCAAAGGCAATATATTCTTCATCCAAGAGACTTCCTTCGCAACAGAGAGGTAACACGGCTTAAGAGAGGCTGGATTAGTCAACTATTTCACTCGAAATTTAATAATAGGCTAGGGGCACTGCTATCCTGATTCGTAAGAACATTAATTTCGAACCACAGAAAACTGTGGAAGACCCTGCTGGTCGCTTTGTCATGGTGTCGGGCAAACTGCAAGACACACCTGTCATATTGGCCAGCATTTATGGACCCAACTGGGATGACAGCTCATTTATAACTAAATTTGTTACATCTCTCCCAAATATTGAAATCACCATGTCATTGTGGGTGGAGATTTTAATCTGGTCCAAGATCCTATACTGGATAGATCTTCGAATAAAGCCTCTACTTTAACTAAATCCGGTAAGACTCTGCATGTTCTTGCCAAACAACTGGGGCTCACAGACCCATGGAGATTTACATTCCCCACGACTAAATTATTTTCATTTTTCTCCCACGTACATCGTACGTTTACCCATATAGACTTCTTTCTCTTAGATAATAGATTGCTTTCCAAAATTAAATCCAGTGAGTACCATAGCATCATAATATCAGATCATGCTGCGACCCCTCCCTCGATCTTCATTTTCGTAAACGAACTAACTCCTTTAAATGGAGGTTCAACTCCTCATTATTAGCAGAGGCTCACTACATGCAATTCTTGCACTCCCAAATCACCCTATATTTTGAGCTGAATGACTCGCCGGACATAGAAAGAGGTAAACTCTGGGAAGCTTCAAAAGCCTATATTAGTGGCCAACTCATTTCCTTTGTCTCCAACCTGAAAAGAACCGAGACGTTCCAAACGGCAGATCTGTTACAAAAAAATAAAGGACATTGATGACAAATATGCATCTGACCCAAACCCTAATCTCTATAGAGAACGCCTTAGGCTACAAACATAACTTTGACCTCATATCCATTAATAAAGCCAAACTACGACTGCTTAAATATAGGCAACACTTTTTTGAATCTGGGGATAAAGCTGGAAAGCTTTTGGCCCATCAGGCCAGAACAGAGGCGACTTCACGGCTAATTCCAGGCATTACCTTTACGAGCACATTGAATCTTATACACCAGGGATGCAATAAAATGTTATATAATGTGGCGCCACCTGGTGGTCGGGCCACTGATTAATCGAACCCTTGTTCATTATGTAGTAAGAGGCACGTGACTGAGGGGCGGGGGTTGGGAAGGAAGTGGTGGTGAAACGGAAGTCGGGTGTGCCCTGCTGCAGCGACACGCAGTTATTCTGGGCTCAGCAACACTGCTATTGTTTTAGAATCCTTTTTGATTAATAAAGCTTTTTCTTGATTTCACTACGTGTGACTCGCTTTATTGGTGACCTCGATGTTTTCCAAACTGTGGTTTTGGATCGCACAATGGACACAGCTAACAGCCCGCCCGATGCAGTCGCCGGCCCTCCGGCTCAGCAGAACACCGTTGCGGTTAAATTGCCCGTGTTTTGGATGTCACCGCCGCACGTATGGTTTGAGCAGGCCGAGGCTCAATTTCATATTCGGCACATTACTGCTGACGACATGAAATAGTATTACGTGCTCGGGGCCTTGTATCAGGACACGGCTGGTCATCTCGTTCATTTTCTTCGCCAGCCACTGGCTGCCAGCAAGTATGACGGACTTAAGGCGCCCCAATTGCGCACCTTCGGGCTCAGCCAGGCTGTGAGGATTCTGAACATGTCCAGTGTCATGTCAGGGTGCCCGTGCAGGGTTTCGCTGCGGGGCACCGTCCTGTATGGGTATGGCTGCCCAGCCCGCAACTGTCCGTTTTTCATCTCTTTTTTTATTTTTAGTTAGTTGAGTTTTTGTTTTTCGGAGCTCTAGTCTATTTTATGTGGGGGTGGAGGGGGGGGGGAAGGGGGAAACTACTTTTCAGGGTCCCTACCTGGTCAGAGAGGCAGCTTTTCTCCGGGCTGCACTTTCGACCCGTCCTCGCGGCCTACCAGCGGGTCTGGAACGGCGTTTCCTGAGGGGACCGGCCAGAACCTCGGCTTTGGCGGTGGCGCAGCGCTGGAGTGCTATCGCGGAGCGGAGCGGGCGATGCCTTCCCCGGGTCACCGCGCTGGAACTCCGGTGAGCTGAAGACCGCCAATGAAACATCGCGGAGCTGCGGGACTGTGGAGCGACCAGCTGCGGGCGGCGGTGCTGAACTTTACACCGGGAGCCTGGGATCTCTCGCCGAGATCACCAGTGGTGGAGCTCCATCCAGCGCGGCCTGTCGGCTTCGGAAGCCGCCGTCTCCAGTAAGGAAGCGGCCGCTCCAGGTGTCCCAAGCCGCTGTGAGGATTCTCCCAACGCTGTGTGCTGCATGGCGTCAAATTTCACTCCACCAATTGGTGTATGTGACAATAAATGTCCTTTGTCCTTGTCCTTGTCCTGTGCCCCTGCGGCATTTTGACCACATCCATGTTGATATTGTGGGTCCATTGCCCCCATCCAGAGGGGTTACTCATCTGTTAACTATCGTTGATTACTTCACTCAATGGCCAGAGGCTGTTCCGATTGCTGATACCTCTGCTGCTACGTGCGCTCATGCCCTCGCTGTTTATTGTATCGCTTGTTTTGGTATGCCAGTGTACATCTCATCTGACAGGGGTGCACAGTTCACCTCAGAGTTGTGGTCTGCCATGGCCCGGCTGTTGGCGACTCAGCTTCATCACACCACGGCCTACCATCTGCAATCCAACGGGTTGGTTGAGCGTTTCCACCGCCGTCTAAAGGATGCTTTGAAAGCACGGCTCACAAGTCCGGATTGGGTCGATGAGTTACTGTGGGTGTTGTTGGGAATTTGCACTATCCCCAAGGAGGATCTGGCTTCGTCGTCTGCTGAATTAGTGTAAGGTACTCCGCATACGGTTCCTGGTGATTTCATTCCGGCTGCGCGGGAACAGCAGGAGTCGCCCTCCTCTGTGCTGTTGCATCTTCGGGAGCAGGTTGGTACACTTTCTCCTTTTCCAACATCCCAGCATGGGGTTGCTTTTTCCTATGTTCTTTCTGCCCTCAAGGACTGCCCATATGTGCTCCTGCGTCGGGATGTTCATCGTACACCGTTGCAACGCCCGTCTGAGGGTCCATTCCGGGTGTTGCAGCACGACATTTCGACTTGTGTTGGACGTGGATGGAAAGCCTGAGACTGTATCGGTGGCGCGTCTTAAGCCAGCTCATGTGGACATTGGCCAGCAGGTGCAGGTGGCTCAGCCTCATCGTCGGGGGTGTCTGCCATCTCATCCCCTGTTGTCCATGCCTGTGGGGTGTCCAAATGCGGTCCTGTGGTTACGAGGCCGTTGCATCCGTCTGCTTGCTCATTTTTGTTCCTCCGGTTCTGGGGGGGGGGGGGGGTGGGGGGTTGTGTGGCGCTGTAGGTTGCTCGTATTCAAGCTTCCTCCCAGTCTAGTTTCAGTAAAAACACTGAATCAAGCACTTGAATAACTAATCTTTATTTTAACAAAAGAACAATTACAGTTTAACTACTGTATCTATCCCATTGCGGGTTCGATGCTCGTATCTGCCTGATCAAGCCCTCTCGGCCTCGCTCAAACAGAAACACTCCAGAAAGTCACGCAGTCCCAAGCCCTCTCCCAGACGATCGACGCTGGACCTCGTGGTACCGGACTTTTATATGTCCCGGGACCTCGAGGGGCTGAACCACATGGGGGTGGTCTCTTAATAATCCAATTATGGATATCGATTAACCCCATACATAACAGACATTTCCCTAACCCAAATAATACAGCAGCTCAATACATTGTAGTCAAACCGGACTTCTCAAGGAAGCCAACTTAGAAACATTTTTCCTGATCTGCAAGAAACTCAGACAAGGCTCAACACCTCATCCAATCAACACTCGGCAAAGTAGAACTCTGCAACATTATTTACAATTATTTACAAGTTGTATGTCTGGTTTGCAGCCATCCAATCCATTCTATATATTTTGCACCTAATTGACAGGGTCTGCAGATGCTCTTGTTCTTTTCTTGCAAATTGTATCTAGGCTCTAGACATACTGGCACCATTCTGCAGCTTGTCCCAGCTCTGCAGAGAGCAATTGCTTATTGACCAAATCTCCCAGCAGCCGTGAAGCTTTTACCCCATTTTAAAGTCCTAGCCTCTCCAATCTGGCCAGGATTAACAGTGCCACCTGGTGGTCGGCCACTGGTTAATCGAACCCTCATTCATTATATGATAAGAGGCACGTGACTGAGGGGTGGGAGTTGGGAAGGAAGTGGTGGTGAAATGGAAGTCGGGTGTGCCCTGCTGCAGCGACACGCAGTTATTCTGGGCTCAGCAACACTGCTATTGTTTTGGAATCTTTTTCTTGAGTTCACAACGTGTGACTCGCTTTAATATACGCAAGGCTTTAATATACCTAGTCCTATTCTTTTCTCGTGTTTCTTTACCTCTAAGCTTGGGACAGTGGCAAATGTCAAATGTCATCCAGTACCTGATCTAATGATCATTCTTCTTGCATGAGTATAGGTTGCATTTATTGACTAACAGGGGAAGAAAGTTCATATATGGCTGGTCCTTTTCCCATGTAATGTCCACAAACATGCACTTTCCACACAAGGTTCACTGAACTGCAATCAGGAACAAGAAAACTGGCTAGTCTTTCCCTGTCTAGGTCAAGGGTATTGGAGCTTGTTATTCAGCATTCTTTGCTGCATTGGATTGAGATTAGCTCAGACCTGAAAATGGAGTTGGGGTTTCCTCAACCTCTATGATCCAGTATTAAAAGTGACCCTTTCAGTAAAATGTAACAGTTGCTCAAATGTGATTTTTATAATTTGCTTCAAAGTCATGAAATGATGGTGGCAGTTAAAAGAATTGACAAAAGTACAATCTATTTTAGGACCTAAAACAAAGATGGCCTATGAGTGCAGCACAGTACAACATGCTAACTCTCTTTATTGCCTTTTTATTTTACTACATTCATTCTGACCAAAATCTTTGTTTCAACATCGTTGTTTCATTTGCTCATCTTAACACTAAATAACAAGATAGCAATTGATGCTAAACCAAGAAAGCATTAATTTTCTGATTCCTTGATCATGTTAGCAATTCTTTTTGAGCATGGATTATTGGCAAGTTACATTTCTGACTAAAGCATTAAGGAACTTGGAAATATTGCATGTATTGGAGGAAGATTTTTTTTTGTGAGGGAACTGTTATTTTTCAAATGACTTCAGTACATTTTGCCATGGTAGAATATTGAATCTTGCTGATGCTCAAGTGGCAAGAATTAGTGGGGTACCAATATCTCAGAGGGTTAAAGAATGGGAGGAGATTACAGACTTAAGGAAGGGCAAGAAGGGATTTGAAGATAAGGATGGGAATTTTAAATCTAAGTAATTGTTTATCCAAAAGTCAAAGTATGTGAGCAGTGGGTGATGGGTGACCGGGACTTTGTGCAACATGGATAGGAGGCAGCAGGGTTTTGGACGATCTCAAGATTACACAAGGCAGACTGGGAAAGGCCAATGAAAAGTGCAATGGGTTTGTGAGGCTGAGCAGTTTTGAAAGCATTCAACAGCAGGGCTGATGCATGGGTAATTTGGGCAAATATAATTCTTTTTATTATTAGTGTATGCTTATGCAATCCAAAGCATCTAGAAGTTAAATTCAACACCAAGGCTTTAAATAGTGTTGCTCAAACTCAATATTTTCAGTTGAATCAAGAAGTCAGAAGATATATTTGCATTCCAGGATATTCCTGGAATACAAAAATGCCAAATATTTTCATTTACTATTTCAGGAGTGATTCCTGTTTACCATTTAGTTTAGTCTGAAATTAAATATTCTACATACAAATCTCAGAGCTATTACTCCACTCAAATAACAAACCCATTACCTCTCCTGTGCAATGTGTGCGGTATGTTTCTAATTTTTTGATATTTGTAAAAGGAAATCATGAACAGTTTCATCTCACATCCTGGCTTAACAATTTGCAAACATTCATGAACAGTCATTTCTATTGTATTCCCGACAATAGAAATAGTTTATTACTCTAAGAGGGCAATGAATCAGGGTCAAAAACATCCTGACAGCTACAATAGGTGGACTAAATATTTGTTTGAATAATGACGAATATAAATATAACACCAGAAATGTAGCTTAACTGATATTTCATAGTATTTGCTTCACCTAAACTCTATTTTTCTCTTTAAGGATCACTTATTTCATTTAAAACCCATATCAAATAATTCAATTAATGATAATGATGTTATTGGAGCAGAATGGGATGACTTAGCTTGTTTGATATTATCAGGTATTCAGAAGCCTTATGGGCACACAAGGCAGGGCCTGCTGCACTGTGTGATGGCGTCAGCTCCTAGCCCAAGCTTTGCTTACGTTACACTTCACTGCTCTGTCTGCATGCATGAATGTAATAGTATTCATTACGAATACTTCAACACTTCAGTTTCTTTTCCTCCTTATGGTTTTGCCAAATGCTTCAAGCCAATGGTTTCTGTGCCTGAATCTGATGCCAAGTTTGTGAAATGTTTTTCAGCCAAATGAGACAATTATTAGGCTATAATGTTGTCCATAGAATTTCCTTAATATACAAGATCTTCATGGAATACATAGTAAATATCACATATCTAGCTTATATATATATTTTGTTCCCATCCCCAGTCAAATTCACACTACCAGATTTTCATGATATAACAACAAATAGACTACAATTAGTATTTTACATATCTATTTGGCCTGTGCTGATTGTTCTATTAATATAGGATTGGTTAAATGACTGGTGGGATGACGTAATTAAAAGGTATACAATCTCAGATTCCAACATGCCATCCCTAAAAAAAGATCCACAAAATAACAACATATTTCCCAGTGGACTAATAAGTAACCATATAAAAACAATTAACACAATGTAACAACATTTCCTGCAGTTACTGTCATAAATTTGGAACAATTGGATCACAAGAAACTCCAAGAGTTCTATAATTCTGAGAACATGGATATTGAGATTGTTGGTAATGTATTTGAAGAACAAAAGTGATTTTATTTTGGATTGTTGACATAAAAGCGTATTGTGTTTACTGACAGTTCCCCAAATAAATACATACTTTGCAATTTATGAACATTGTTTCCTTTCAAGTTAGTTTAGTGGTTCTATTGAAGGTGTCAACGTGATTGGCAGATCTCTTGCAGTGACGTTTTATACTGTTGGTAGGAAAGCAATGCACAGAGCAAACGTGTACAACAACCTAACTGTCCCACCTTCTTAACTCTGGAGCATCGTAAAGATCTCTGTTTAGGAAACTCCTATTTCTCATCTTGCTATATTTCACAGCATCATTTAAAAACATATCAGCTCAGCATATATGCTGACCACACACAATTTCTCTTCAGTAAAGTACCTAGGTGAATGGCGTGTGAGGTGTCACGGATGTTGTGAAGGGTGTGTGAGGTGTCACGGATGTAGTGAATGCCGTGAGGTGTCACGGATGTAATGAAGGCCATTTGAGGTGTCACAGATGATGTGAAGGGTGTGTATAGTGTCATGGATGATGCAAAGGGCATGTGATGTGTTGAGGATGATGATGGTTCCCGACCCAAAACCTCACTTATCCATGTTCTCCAGAGATGCTGCCTGTCCCACTGAGTTACTCCAGCACTTTGTGTCTTTATTCTTTTGTGGCTGATTCATCATGGTGCATGTTGAACATCTAGTGTTGAATATACAGTGCAGTGTATATGTATGTAAATACATAAAAGTGTCATGGATGCACGTCATCATGATATCATCATATGACTGAGATACGTACACATGTTGTTAGTCTGCATTAAAGTATATATATTTGTTCTCAAGGTCTTGTGCCTCCTGGAGATTATTATAATAGTTACTGGCACTCCCAGAACAACTCCAAATATCCTACAAGAAGAAATATCTTCTTGAGAAAAGCAAATGTATTTGTTTTTACCACTTCAGTTGCCTAACAATCTACTCTTTCTCTCTCCCTGCAGTGAAGCAGACTGTTTGAATCACTGGCACCCTATTCAAGCCTGAGTTGAAATTCCAAAACCCCAAAGTACCATTTATCTGGAAGGAAGAGGTAAGATCAAAGGGAAATTCACTGCTTGTTTTCCTGCCAGCTTCAAAGTATGTACCAATCCTGCCTGTTGAACTTAGATTTTACTTCGGAGTCACGTGAGTGACTACATGAAGAACCCGTCAGGGCGCATGCGCGACATATCGTCTAACGCATTGCGCAGCGACAGGCGGGGAGGAGCGTTCCCCGCAGCGGTAAGCTTAAAACCAGAGACCTACAGGTAAATACTTACTCTGAGGTCGTTTGGAGTGTCTTTCTGTGTTGCAGGAAGAACCACCATGGACAAGACTCGCACAAAGTCCAAACGGGCCGCTCAAAAACTGGCTGAGGAGGACCGCGAGAGCACGGGGAGCCAGCAGCGGCCGACTGCAGCATCGCTATCTATGCGATCAGCAGTCCCTGTCCCGGCACCTGTGCAGTCTGGGTTGCCACAGGCTGACAGGAATGCCAAACGGAAGCGGGACACGCACATGGACTCCGAAGTATCGGGCCATGAGCAAACGCCGCCGGCAGACAGCGACAGTGGTCGCATATCCCGTCTGGAGTGGCTAGTGGAGCAATTGCTCCACCGTGACACACTCCGGGAGAAGGAGTCACGTCATTGGGACCTCTTTTGGGGAAGGTGTGACCTGTACAGAAAGGACGGGTTGCACTTGAACCCGAGGGGGGCCAATATCCTGGCGGGGAGATTTGCAAGGGCTACTGGGAAGACTTTAAACTAGAACGGTTGGGGGGAAGGACTCAAATAGAGAAAGCTAGTAGAAAATGTGGGAGGCAGGAGGCAGAGAAGGGAAGCACTCAGACCCAAAATGTAGGGGAGAAAGAAGAAAAAGATAATAAACAGAGAATAAGTGGTGGTGGGTTTCTTAAATGTGTATATTTTAATGCTAGGAGCATTGTAAGAAAGGTGGGTGAGCTTAGAGCCTGGATTGACACCTGGAAGTATGATGTTGTGGCGATCAGTGAAACATGGTTGCAGGAGGGCTGTGATTGGAAACTAAATATTTCAGGATTTTGTTGCTTCACGGGTGACAGAATTGGAGGGGCAAGAGGTGGGGGTGTTGCATTGCTTGTCAAGGAAGATACTACAGCAGTGCTTTGGCAGGATAGATTAGAGGGCTCGTCTAGGGAGGCTATTTGGGTGGAACTGAAAAATGGGAAAGGTGTAGCAACACTTATAGGGGTGTATTATAGACCGCCAAATGGGGAGCGAGAATTGGAAGAGCAAATATGTAAGGAGATAGCAGATATTAGTAGTATTCACAAGGTAGTGATTGTGGGAGATTTCAATTTTCCACACATAGACTGGGAAACACATTCTGTAAAAGGGCTGGATGGTTTGGAGTTTGTAAAATGTGTGCAGGATAGTTTTTTGCAGCAATACATAGAGGTACCTACTAGAGAAGGGGCAGTGCTGGACCTCCTGTTAGGAAATGAGACAGGGCAGGTGGCGGAGGTATGCGTTGGGGAGCACTTCGGGTCCAGTGATCACAATACCATTAGTTTCAATATAATTATGGAGAGGGTCAGAACTGGACCTAGGGTTGAGATTTTTGATTGGAGAAAGGCTAACTTTGAGGAGATGCGAAAGGATTTAAAAAGAGTGAATTGGGACATGTTGTTTTATGGGAAGGATGTAGAAGAGAAATGGAGGACATTTAAAGGTGAAATTTTAAGAGTACAGAATCTTTATGTCCCTGTTCGGTTGAAAGGAAATAGTAAAAATTGGAAAGAGCCATGGTTTTCAAGGGAAATTGGACACTTGGTTCGGAAAAAGAGAGAGATCTACAATAATTATAGGCAGCATGGAGTAAATGAGGTGCTTGAGGAGTATAAAGAATGTAAAAAGAATATTAAGAAAGAAATTAGAAAAGCTAAAAGAAGATATGAGGTTGCTTTGGCAAGTAAGGTGAAAGTAAATCCAAAGGGTTTCTACAGCTATATTAATAGCAAAAGGATAACAAGGAATAAAATTGTTCCATTAGAGAGTCGGAGTGGACAGCTATCTGCAGAGCCAAAAGAGATGGGGGAGATATTGAACAATTTCTTTTCTTCGGTATTCACCAAGGAGAAGGATATGGAATTATGTGAGGTAAGGGAAACGAGCAGAGTAGCAATGGAAATTTTGAGATTCAAAGAAGAGGAGGTGCGAACACTTTTGAAAAATATGAAAACGGATAAGTCGCCAGGTCCTGACAGGATATTCCCTAGGACATTGAGGGAAGTTAGTGTAGAAATAGCAGGGGCTATGACAGAAATATTTCAAATGTCATTAGAAACGGGAATAGTGCCGGAGGATTGGCGTACTGCGCATGCTGTTCTGTTGTTTAAAAAGGGTTCTAAGAGTAAACCTAACAATTATAGACCTGTTAGTTTGACGTCAGTTGTGGGCAAATTAATGGAAAGGATACTTAGAGATAATATATATAAGCATCTGGATAAGCAGGGTCTGATTAGGAACAGTCAACATGGATTTGTGCCTGGAAGGTCATGTTTGACTAATCTTCTTGAATTTTTCGAAGAGGTTACTAGGGAAATTGATGAGGGTAAAGCAGTGGATGTTGTGTATATGGACTTCAGTAAGGCCTTTCACAAGGTTCTTCATGGAAGGTTGTTTAAGAAGATTCAATTGTTGGGTATTAATGGTGGAGTAGCAAGATGGATTCAACAGTGGCTGAATGGGAGATGCCAGAGAGTAATGGTGGATGGCTGTTTGTCAGGTTGGAGGCCGGTGACTAGTGGGGTGCCTCAGGGGTCTGTTTTGGGTCCACTGTTGTTTGTCATGTACATCAATGATCTGGATGATGGTGTGGAAAATTGGATTAGTAAGTATGCAGATGATACTAAGATAGGTGGTGTTGTGGATAATGAAGTAGATTTTCAAAGTCTACAGAGAGATTTAGGCCATTTGGAAGAGTGGGCTGAAAGATGGCAGATGGAATTTAATGCTGATAAATGTGAGGTGCTACATCTCGGCAGGACAAATCAGAATAGGAAGTACATGGTAAATGGTAGCGAATTGAGGAATGCAGTTGAACAGAGAGATCTAGGAATAACTGTGCATAGTTCCCTGAAGGTGGAATCTCATGTAGATAGGGTGGTAAAGAAAGCTTTTGGTGTGCTGGCCTTTATAAATCATAGCATTGAATATAGAAGTTGGGATGTAATGTTAAAATTGTACAAGGCATTGGTGAGGCCAATTCTGGAGTATGGAGTACAATTTTGGTCGCCTAATTATAGGAAGGATGTCAACAAAATAGAGAGAGTACAGAGGAGATTTACTAGAATGTTGCCTGGGTTTCAGCAAATAAGTTACAGAGAAAGGTTGAACAAGTTAGGTCTTTATTCTTTGGAGCACAGAAGGTTAAGGGGGGACTTGATAGAGGTCTTTAAAATGATGAGCGGGTTAGACAGAGTTGACGTGGATAAGCTTTTCCCATTGATAGTAGGGAAGATTCAAACAAGGGGACATGACTTGAGAATTAAGGGACAGAAGTTTAGGGGTAACATTAGGGGGAACTTCTTTACTCAGAGAGTGGTAGCTGTGTGGAATGAGCTTCCAGTGGAAGTGGTGGAGGCAGGTTCGATTTTATCCTTTAAAAATAGATTGGATGGGTATATGGACAGGAAAGGAATGGAGGGTTATGGTCTGAGTGCAGGTAGATGGGACTAGGGGGAAGTTTAAAAAAATAAAAAATAAAAAGTGTTCGGCATGGACTTGAAGGGCCGAGATGGCCTGTTTCCGTGCTGTAATGGTTATATGGTTATATGGTCACTACGGACCTCCTAGGACGCCCATGGCAGCACCTTTCTCAGGGCTGCACAATGCATCTCCCTCGACAGAGGGGAGCATTGGGAGTCATTTCTGGGCTGACTCCGAACAAGGGTTGGCTGAAGATACCTCAAGTATGCTGGGGCTGCCAGAAGAGAAGATGCTGGAAATGGTAACGAAATTTGCGGTGCCTCCACAGTCAGGGTAGCCGCTGCAACCAGAACTAGCAGCCAGCAATGACTACCTTTCCTTCCATCAACTACAGGAAGAGGCGCTCAATGAAACCACTGCAAAATACCTGGCACCAGGGAACTGTATTTCACTCAATGTTCCAGCAGTGAATACCTCCATCTGGGGACATATTGGTGCAGGTATAAGCGCACAGGAGGTGCAGATGCAGAAGATCCTCAAACTTCTAGCTTCGGGGATTACAGCATTTGCCCGGTCGGTGGATGACTCGGAAATGACAGAGGCTCAGCAAGATGATCTGGCGCTCCTCTGCAATACGCAGTTCGAGATCAACTGCTTCCGAAAAAACGCCATCCGCCCAGCCTTGAACCCCAAATTTGCGGCTCTGTGCAAGACCAACACCACACAGCCGCCAATTTTGTTATTCGGGGGCAACCTTTCCAAACAGGTTAAAGAGCTAGATGAAGAGGCGAAAGCCGCCGGGCTCATCAAGGCTCCATCGGGCAAAACACCTCGGCGACAGCACCCCTACGCATCCACCAGCAGGCCACGTCACGTCGAAGCTGGTGAAAGCTCGAAGGCCGCAACTCAAGGACAGAGGTCTTTTTTAGACCGCGGCCCAGAGCGACCTTCGTGGAAGATGCGCCAACCCCGAACTCCAGCATCTCAACCGGCCAAGAAACAGAAGAAGAGATGAACACCCCACTGGTAACCATGGAGCTAGGTGGGTCTGGTTCCTCCCAGAACACAGTAGGTGCAAGGTATACACTTGTTGGGGGTAGGTTACACTTGTTTTGGGAGGCATGGAGCTCTATAACCTCTGATTCTTATATACTGCATAGTGTTCAAGGATACGAAATTGAATTCATAAACAAACACATTCCTCCGGTTCAGCATGCACCCAACAGGTCGTTTATGCTACCACAACAAGATAAGTTGGATGGTCATGCTGAACTTAAGAGGCTATATACTAAAGGTGTAATTGAGAGATCTCAACATGACTCTCTAGAATTTGTGTCAAACATTTTCACAGAAAAGAAAAAGGATGGTGGGTGTCGCATCATCATCGATTTGACAAAACTGAACACATTTGTGCAGTATACTCATTCAAAATGGAAACCTTTGTCACGGCCAAACAATTGATTTCCGAAGGCTACTTCATGCCATGCATCGATTTAAAAGATACATACTATTCGGTGCCTATACACAAGGATCACCGCTGATATCTGAAGTTTAACTGGATGGGGCAGCTTTGGCAGTACAAAGCACTGCCTAATGGGTTAACCTCAGCCCCCAGACTGTTCACCAAATTACTGAAACCAGCTCTGGCGTTTCTTCAGAAACAAAAACATATTGTCATGGCCAACTAGATGACATACTAATCGTGGGTAAAACCTACAAATTAGCCAAAACAGCTGTTACAGCTACCATATGTCTGTTTGAGAAACTGGGGTTTATCATCCATCCAGATAAATCAGTTAACACCATCCACGACTATGGACTATTTGGGATTCACCATTAATTCAGTTCACATGACTGTGACTTTGCCTAGGGGCAAGGCAACTGAATTAATGGAAGTTTGCAGCAACCTTGCTGTCATCAGTCAACCATCCATCAGACAAGTAGCTAGGGTGATTGGCAAACTCGTAGCTGCTTTTCCAGCCACACAGTTTGGATCTTTGCACTACCAAAATTTACAGAGAGCAAAGGTGCAAGCACTTAAACATCATGCTGGTCATTTCGACAGACCAATGCAATTACCAACAAAAGCTATTTTGGAACTCCGATGGTGGACGCATAACATCCGGCGTTCCTTCAGCTCCATTATTATTAGCAACCCGTCAGTTGTATTACAGACTGATGCCAGCGCTCAAGGTTGGAGTGCCACCAACACCATCTCCAGTTGTGGTGGCAGATGGGATGCGCATGAATCATCTCTACTTTATACACTTGGTATAAATTATTTGGAAATGTTGCGAGCGTTCTATGGTCTGAAGGCGTACTGTTAAAAAATGCATCATCTGCATGTTCGCCTGCAAATAGATAATACCACTGTGGTGGCTTTATATTTATCACATGGGTGGAAACAGATCGATATCATGTGATGATCTGGCCAATTCAATCTGGCAATGGTGTATGAACAGAAACATTTGGATAACTGCTATTTACCTACCAGATAAACTCAATTCAGTGGCAGACACCAGGTCACGGAAATTTAATGACAACACCGAATGGATGTTGGACCCCAAAGTGTTTGCTGACATCGTAGCACAATATGGAACACCAGATATCGATCTATTTGCAACTAGGCTTAACCACCAGTTGCCGACATATGTTGCTTGGAAACCAGACCCTGGGCAGCAGCGATGGACGCATTTTCGCTGCACTGGGGAAATTTGTTTTTCTATGCATTTCCCCCCTTCTGCCTCATCAGTCGGGTTTTACGCAAAATACAACAAGACTCTGCGTCAGGTATTTTGGTAGTACCCGACTGGCCTACCCAGCCATGGTTCCCTGTGGTTCTCGACATGGTTTCAGAACCATGTATGGCCGTCGCCAAACGACCAGACTTGATGGTCCATCCTGTAACAGGCGAAAGTCATCCATGCCATGACAGGACAAATCTGTTAATTTGCAGAATTTGAACAGGCCACTTCTGGATCTTGGACTGACGGACCGAACCATCAACATGATCACGGCGGCACAAAGAGAGTCTACCAGGAAACAGTACCTGACTTACATCAGGAAATGGGAACTATATTGTTCCAGGACTAATATTGAGTATAACTCAGCCACCGTAACAAATGTCCTGGAGTTCCTCGCTAACCTTCATTTCGATGAAGGACTTAGCTACAGTGCCATCAACAGCGCCAGGAGTGCCCTATCAACCTATTTGTGGCGGGGATTCGACCACCATTCTGTGGGATCTCACCCCTTGGTTTCCAAATTAATGAGGGGTATATTCAACTCCAATCCCCCTAGGGCAAGATACTCTCACATTTGGGATGTGAGTATTGTTTTGACGTTGCTTCGGGGTTGGTCACCAGCAACGTCCCTGTCCCTGGAGAAAATTACCCTTAAATTGGTAATGCTGATGGCACTGGTCTCGGCCCAGCGGGTGCAATCTTTACACAAATTACGACTGGACTCGATGGCCAAAGGGACGAATGGTATAACTTTTTATATCCATGAATTGGTAAAACAAAACAGGCCTGGGTCATCCGGCCTTAAACTAGAGTTTCGAGCATACCCTACAGATGTTCGCCTATGCGTCATGACACATCTGTTACTATACGTTGAGCTAACAGCTAAAGTAAGAGGCCAAGAATTGGCACTATTAGTGAGCCACAAAAGACCTCACAATAGGGTATCGGTCCAAACTATATCTAGATGGCTTCGACAGGTTTTGGGGGCTGCAGGGGTGGATACTGATATTTTCAAATCTCATTCCACCAGGGCTGCAGCCACATCGGCAGCACGGCAGATGGAGGTTCCAATGGATCACATCCTGGGTACGGCAGGATGGTCCAGGGAGAAGACCTTTCAAGAATTTTATAATAAGCCAGTTGCCAAACCTGAGACTTTTGCAGACACTATTTTGAGTTCTGTTTTATAATACACCCCGAAGGACAGGGGTCATTATTATAATTTGTGTTAATAAATCACTCATTGTTTCATTTTAACAATTGATTCATGTCTGCACTTGTTAACATACTTCCTCCTCAGTCTACGAGAGCAGGGTGTGAAGCATGGACTCGTTCCGCGGCATGAAATCACAGAGCTTTAAAATCTTCACATAGTCACTCACGTGACTCCGAAGTAAAATTGTAAGATTAAACGAGAACTTACCAGTTTGAAGTTTGATCTTTATTTTATGAGGAGTTACGTTGAGGGATTACGTGCCCTCCACGCCCACCCTCTATTATAAAGGTCAGCTGGTATTATGGTTCTCTTATCTTACTATGTTAATTCGACTACCGTATCTGTGATTTCACACCACTGCTTTGAAGATTGTCGTGCATGCGCCCTAATGGGTTCTTCACGTAATCCCTCAACGTAACTCCTCATAAAATAAAGATCAAACTTCAAACTGGTAAGTTCTCATTTAATCTTACTATTTACTGGGTTAAACTGTGCTGGCTTAACCCAGTTAATTGGAGCATTGCGTTCAGTTTCAGATTCATCACTTTAGGAAGGATATGAAGGTCCTAAAGAGGGTGCATATAAAAGTTACTCAGATTGTTCCAGATTAGAGTGAATTTGGCTACTTGATTGGACCAGAGGAGAAGGGAATGTTCTTCTTGGGTCAAAAGAGGTTGAGAAGAGGTTCGGTGGAGGTGAGAAAAGTTGTTCCCATTCATGAATAGTTCAATATCTGTGGGAACATGAGGAATAGCTTTTTTTATTCAGAGATTAATTAGTATCTTGAAATCAGCCCCAGTAACTGGATCAATTAGTGCCCTCAAAAGAGAAATGAATGGGTACATGAGAGAGGAACATTTGCAGGGCTATGGGGGAAAGAGTGGGGAAAAGGAACTAAGAGCATTGCTGACATGAATTCCAAAGCCCACAGGACCTCTTTTGATGGAATAACAACGTCAACATTCTGTATCCATTCCATCGTCAAGGCAACCCCCTTCATCTCCATAAAACTACACATTTCATTCCCTGTCCAGTGTAGCAGCTGCTAAATAATAATAATAATAATAATAATAACATATTTTATTGTCATTGCACATATGTGCAACGAGATTCCAACGAAATCCACCTTTGTCAATTTTAGGCGAGTCTGTTCCAATTTCTTGCCCCCATCTTTCACACTCTACACGACAAGCATCAGGTTCTTGAACTGACCTGCGCAGCCTTAATCCTACCTCAGCAATGGAACACAATGGACCACCTCTTGCACTGCCATGGACTTGGTATCGAATTGTGTTTTTGCACTATGTGTTGTTTTAACACAACCTTTTTTATTTTTCTCCATCTTATATAATTTATATATAATTTATGTTTTGTGTATTATATGAGTCTATGTGTCTGTGATACTGCAGCAAGCAATATTTTACATTGTACCCGTACCTCACAGTACTTGCACATGAAATGAATTTGACTAGGCTGCAACCATCTTGCAATTGCCATTGAGCTTGCTGATCTATACTGGCTGCTGGTCCATATATCCACTTTTACAAGTTCCCATCTTTATGTTCTCTACCCTGAAAGGCACCTATTAAATAACCAGCACTATTAAATAAGCATTGCTGAAACACTCAACATTTTATACATCAGCAAGACCAAACATAGACTGGGCGATCGTTTCGCTGAACAGCTTCGCTCAGTCCGCCTAGACCTACCTGATCTCCCGGTTGCCAAACACTTTAATTCCCCTTCCCATTCCCACACTAGCCTTTCTGTCCTAGGCCTCCTCCATTGTCAGAGTGAAGCTAACGCAACAGCATCTCATATTTTGCTTGGGCAGCTAACAGCCCAAGGGTATGAATATTGATTTCTCTAACTTCAAGTAACCCCTGCATTCCCACTCTCTCCAAAGATCCTTCACCAAAGTCACGGCAGCTTTTTGTTCTCACCTAGCTATAGCTACCAATGACCTGTTTCCTTTATCATTGTTACTTTTTTGCATATCTTTTATTAATTTGTTCTATATCTCTCTACATCATCGACTATATCTCTCGTTTCCCTTTCCTGTGACATTCAGTCTGAAGAAGGGTCTCGACCTGAAACATCACCCATTCCTTCTCTCCAGAGATGTTGCCTGTCCCTTGAGTTACTCCAGCATTTTGTGTCTATCTTCAGTTTAAACCAGCATCTGCCGTTCCTTCCTAGTCAACATTCTGAGTTCATTTTTTTTAAAGGGTTTCAGTTTTTGGAGTCAAGATGATGCAACTAACATCTCTGGCGTCTTCTCCATAAATAAGATGCGGAAGTTCTTGGAAACATACGCTGCTAAGAGCCTCAAATCTTGTCCTTAGGTGAACTCATGGCCGCTTGTGAAATGAGGCATTTTCTTTGAAAAATCTTGCCCCTAATTCAAGACAAACATTTGACCAAAGTCAGGAGGTGCTGAATGAAATATTTTAAACTGAATCAGAGAATTCAATCAATCAATCATTCAAACACTATTCTTCAACAACATCATCTAATTCAGATTCCTTGATGTGCGATCCTGTTTCAAGATATTTTGCAGAAGCTTCTGGCATCTATGAGTATTTGTCATGAGTTTGGGCAAAATTGGGTCAGGAACATTAACTGTGCCCACCTAAATTACAGGGTACTGGCAGGCTTTAAAAGAGGCTGACAGCTTTTGGGTGAATAATTCAGGGCAGATTTTTTGCAGCCTATTGATGCAAGACACATGGTGTGTGATGGACACATGCTCGACTTAAAACTTTTTTTTAGACTTTGATAGATTGCCTTACATTTGAACTGACAATTTAATGGTATCAGAAAGTTACGGTTGCACAATCATTTTTCTTCCACATTTTGTTGCATTTCAAAGATGTCATGCGAGTGACAAATTACAAGGATTTCCATAGGTAACCACAACAGTTTATATTCTGAGTTTATGCAGGCACTTCCATTTCCTAAAGCTCGTGCTGCGATAACTGCTAAAATCTATCAGAGTGCAAGATTAGCCCTGAAACCTTGTGTCAGGCTTGTGATAAGTTAGCAGTTGATTTTGATCTACACACACATGGAAAGAGCAGAGCATTCTATAAACTAGGAATTTATGGATTGTTCCAACAAATACATCAGCAGAACCTTCACACTGTGGAGACCCTTTGAATTTGCTTCTCTAAAGCCCAGATAAAATTACATAACAGAAAATATTAGTGTTCACCAAATAAAGTTGATAATTGTTTTAATAAGCACTAGACCAAGTGCAGACCAGTTGGGTCTGTTCCCCCAACGCGGGGTGCTGCGGCTTCACACGCACACTAACCACCTCACACATACACGGGGGGGGGGGATAGAGGTGGGGTGAGAGGGGGATAGGGGAGACGGGGTGGGGAGAGGGGAGGGAGGGGAGACCGCTGTGCCCCGTCCCCTCGACGTACGGTTGCGGGAGGGAGGGGGG